>VZTD01000678.1:269158-406634 GCA_013397725.1 Rhagologus leucostigma
CTGCCCAGCCTCACGCTGCTTCCTACACCGCCATCCGAGTGCCGGGGGAGACTGCGGGGAGGGCGGCATGGGGGACCCGGAGCCCTGTGGGAGCCGATGGGGAGGCGGCGGTAGGATGCTCACTCTCACACACGCACTCGGGAATGCTTTCTACAACCCAGCCACGGCACCTCTAGCAGGCGAAGGGGCTCGCCGCCCTCCCCCGCCGGCCAATCGCGACATGTCGCGACGGGAGGCGCGGCTGCGGCGGGGGTCGCTTCCCCCCTAGCCCGAGAGCCGGGCATTGCCGGGCAGGTGGGGTCGGGCAGGGGACTGAGGCAAATCTCCTTCCCCCGGGGGCTCTCGGGCACATCCCCCCGTGCGCGGCGGGGTGCGGTGCCTCCGCCTGGCGGGGCTGTGCGTGCCTCCTGGCAGGGCTGCTTTTCCTGCCTGGAAATGCTTCCCGAGGTGAGTGGTCGGAGGCACCTGCAGCCACGCTGAAATTCCCATTTTCGTCTCGAGCAGCGTGCGTTATTAAGGGCTGGCATTTAGCAGCGCTCATCACGTAGGCTTTGTCTAGGTGGAAGCATGGCTGGGGCTCTTCCGTCATCTTGAGTTTATTTCTTTATTCACAGCCTTGTTGCTTCCCTCCGCGCCGAGCTGTGCAAAACAACTCCACACTCTGCTCTGTCTCCAAGGCGAGAGCAAAGTGCCAAAATGTTGCAGAAATGCAGCAAGCACTAGAGAGGACTGGAGTCTGAAAATGAAAGCTGTAGTAAAATCACAAGGTCACAGGCGTGTGGGTGCAAGTGTGTGCTTTCAGGGCTCCTTTTCGCTTGCGCTTTGCAGGAACCTGTTCGTTCCTCCAGTCCCAGATGTTGCAAGTCAGGCAATGGAAATGAAGGCTGAGAGAGGCTGGGGTTCTCTTTGTGCTCTCCTGGCACCCGCCTAGGAATCCATGTGCTTTTTGTCACCATCACAAAGAGAAGGGGTGTGCTTTTATTTAGAAAAGGGAACCTGGGACACTTGCATATTGATGTGATGGTGGCATCCAGGACAAGAAGAGCTGTGCTATACGACTTTGGCTGGGGACGTGGCTATCATCAGAGAAAGGCATTTGTGCTCCCTTGGGAGCATCTATTAGCTGTTTCTTTCTCCCCTTTTCCTTCAGATTGGTTCTTCAGTAGCAGCTTTGCCCCTTGTCCAGCACAGGCATTTAGTCCAAATAGGGACATAATGTAGCATTTCTAGGACCATCACCTGCCAGACAAGCCACGAGCCCCCACCACCAACTCCCAGGAAAGCTGTCTGACTCCTCTTATGCCCCCACCAGCTCTGCTGGCATGAACAACTCCTAAGTCAGTGCTGGGGAGCCACGCTGGTCAAAGCTTCCTCTCTACCAGGGTTTGCATCCCAGATACCTGAGGAGGTTGGACGTACTCTCTACGTCCAGCATCCCTGAGTGCCGACATGGAGCAGCACAGTTCTAACCTGATGAAACTTTGCTTGCTTCTCTCTCCCGCACTTTCACCACGGTTTTTGTCATCTGTTGGCTGTGAATGGCTCCTGAAACTTAAATATTCACTGTCCTGTAGCTGCCCAGGCTGCACCTCGTCTTCTCTCCTGGCACTGCTGTACATGACATGGCACAAACTTTGGTTTACGTCCTTGCTCTTGGGAGTGTCTACAGCACCTTAAATGATGTTGTCTAGGCACAGCCACTTCTCTGCCTTTTATACAGTCCTGATATGCTCAGGGCTTTCAGGGCTGCAATTTTCTGGCTTTGCATCTAGGATAGAATTTGGGTTTCTGCTGTGGCTTTGAGGGGATACAGTCCTGATGGCTCACTGGGGAAAAGCCCCTGTTCTCCAGCATCCTAATGGAACTTAGATCCTGTCGTAAAGCCCAGTGCCCCGCAAGATCCAAGCATCTCTGGACAACCAACCAACAGGTTGGTCACAGACAACACAAGTGATAGTGGCTCTCCTTGAGACTGGCACAGGGAACAACCTGGAGCTCTGTCCAAGCTCAGGGTGCTGGGATCTGCATGTGCTCCCAGCTCCTGGACATCGATGCACGCAGCTGTGCAAATCCTGGCTGCACCTGGGGCTGCTGCAGGCTGCTGTGCTCCTGATACTCTGGCGTCCACTACGGGCTGAGCTCCCTGACCGGCCTTTCCCTTGCCAAGGGTGTGAGTGGTATCTCTCCAGCTGTTTTCAGGAACCTTGGAGGAACTTGGCTTTTGCTGTTATCTCTGTCCCTCTGGTGATTTTAACTGAAACTGGAAAGAGGGGGGAGCAATGTGAACAGACAGACAGACATGGAAACTGTGATTTCATGTGCCTGGCTTCCTAAGGAAACCTGGCTACAAATAGAAGTGAGATTTGGTGCTGCAAAGAGCTCCTGAGGAGACAGAGGAGGCGGGGGCTGAGGAGGAGGAAGGGGTGGTTAACCTCGTGCTTGAGATAGGTAAAGAAGGCCTGGCACACACCTGGGCTTAGAATCCCTTGCCTGAGGTCTGGGGGTCTAAAAGCTGGCCATCTGCTCGGCACTAGCATCCAGCTCCCTCTAGAGTCAGCCGTGCCAGAGCTGTGCCTCTGGACGTGGCTCTGCTGGGAGGTGCTACCACCCTTCCTCAGCCAGAAGCGGTCACGCAGCCGATGGATGGAGCGTGCCAGGGTGAGCCCCCAGCCCAGCCCAGCCCAACCTGCCCAGCTCCTGTCTAGTACCGTGCCTGAATTGCCCAGGTCAACAACCTGCATTTGCATCAGTCTTTCCCCACACCCATCCCCATGGACGTCTCCACCTCTTCATCCCTGGATGGTCGCAGGGAGCTGGGGCTGGGGATTTATCTCTTCTCCCTTGAAGCTTTCTGTTCCTGCAGGGCCCAGGGGAACATCCCGCTGCACAGTAGGCCCACACGCAGCTACAAACCCAGTGCAAAAATAGTCCCAGAGGGAAGAGCGGACACAGGCACAGAGGAAAGCAATAGGCCTGTTAATTCCTCCCTTCTGGCACCTTTGGGGCACCTCTGGGCAGATACTTCCTCCCCAGGCTGCCCAAGAGTCTCAGGCTTATTAGCAGTGTTTTATTCTCCCAGCACTCACAGGAGATGCTCTTCCCGTTTTACACAGAGACGTGGAGCACAGGGAGATGCAGGGCTGCCCTGAGAGCGCACAGGGAGTCTGCCAGCCAGGCAGCCTCAGGGCCGGCTCGTGGAGAATGGGCAGACTGTGCTTAAATCAGCAAGGGAGATGCACAGGCAGAAAGGAAGGCATCAGCAACCCAAGAGGAATCACAGGAAAGAGCCTGATGCTGCTGGATAAAGAAGAGACCAAAGGCAGGTGTTAGGGATAAAGAAACGGTCTGAAGACAGCAGCAAGTAGGAAGAGAGTTGTTTAAAAAGAAAACAAACAAACAATTAAAAAAAAAAAAAAACAATCCCAGAGAAATGTAGCATTTCCCCCTTGCTTCTTATTTCCTGGCATATTCCTTGCTGAGATCTTAAGTCATGGGAGAAAGGGACAACTTGACACGTGGTCTCCATGCATGAAAAGCAAGACTGTAATCTCCCTGACAAACGGTTCCAAGCTCATTCTCTGCAAGCTGCCCCCAAATTCATCCAATGTGGTTGAAATTTTATATCAGGGATGTTTTATTTTCTCTATTTATCTGTTTATTTTGGAAAGTTGCTGGGGAATTTGTGGGAGGAGACTGGATGTTTCATTGAAGAGATAGGATACTTGGAAAAATCAGTTACAGACTGATAATTATTCTTACTTTTTAATGTCCTTTACAGAAACCAGGGTGGCCTGATGTGTATTTTACTTGATCGGCTTCATGGAGGGCTTGTGCCTCTGACTATATTTGGAAAGGTTTTGATGTTTTTTTGTACTGATGCAATCAGGATGCTGATGGCCTGGAAATCATTTTCCTGATGTGGAGATCTACAGGGTCATGGGTAGGGGATGCCAACAGGCTGTGCCTGTTTTGGAGTGGCAGAGCTGGGTGAAAGGGAGCAGGAGCCAGGCAGAGCCAGAGCAGGGAAGCGAGCCAAGGGTTTTCCAAGCAGTGTTTAAAGTGCCGTCATGCTATGCAGCCCGGAGTGGCAACACTGTCTTTGGACTTAGCGGCTTTCCTCCACGGTTTGGATGTACAGCCAGTGTGTTGGAAGGGTCCTTTTCCTGCTCTGATAGGTAAATCTCACAGCTGTCAGGAGGTCAGTTTTACCAAAGCTGTGCCACAGGGTCAGCACCAAGATCAGAAGTGAAGCCAGCGGAGTCTATGGCTGCCCAGACAGTTCCTCAAGCACCCTGTACCTCCTTGCAAGGCTGTTGGCATCCGTTTTGTGTCCCTTGGCCGCAAGAAGCTGGACCTGTGATGGTCACAGACCAGACAAGTTGTCTGGGCTTTTTTTTTTCCTACAGCTGTGTCTTTTCCCACTACAGGCTTTGCCCAAGCTGCTTGTTGTAAAGCAGGCTGCTGATTTCAGTGAGGCACAGATGTACAGGCTTAGGCATGGACAGGTAGGGTCAGCAGCCAAGGAGAAGTTACTATTCCTCCAGAGATAGGGGCATGGCTGTAAGTCCCATGCATGGAGGCAAGGAATGCAGTGCTCTCTCCCAGGAAGGCTGCTCATTGCTTGCAGCAGATTCTTCTCCTCCTCCTGCAAGAGAAACTGGGGAAGGGGTGCTGTAACTTGGGGGCTTCAGGTTTGACCATGGGGTAGGAGAGAGTCTGCCTTTTTGGGGCTTGCTGTCTTTTCCCCAGGGACACAGGCAGGGGAGGGAGCAGCTGAGTTGTTTTGAGCCTCTGTTTCTCTGGCTTGCCGGCTGGCTGTGCCTTGCAGTGACCACTAGCTGCTTCTTTGCCAGTTTTTGGCCCCTCTGTCTTTCTCCAGCCTGTGACACCAGCAAAGGGTGGCTAGAGCTGCCTTTCCTGTCTCTTCCTAGTGCACTCTCACTAGGAAAAGGTCCTGTCTTGTCTAGCTCTGCCTGTAGGACGGGAAAACACTCCTTGGTAATCCCCGTGGTGTTGCAACACGCTCCTGGTTGTGTTCCTGCATCGTGTGGAAAAGCAGCCACTCCCGCGTGAAGAGCAAACTTTCTACTGGTCCCCAGCAAGCACCCAGGCACCCACAGGGGGAGAGGGTGCTGCTCCAGGCTCCTGCACGGTGGTGACACAGCTGTGGGGACACCTTCTCTCATCCCAGCTGGCAGTAAATTCGCAGCGATGATGTTCATTATGAAGCTGGTGTGGCAGTGGGGTGGGCACCGCTGGGTAGCACCGGCGGTGGCTGTGGTGGTGCGAACACTGCTGTGTTACAGCTGCTCTGTACAGGCTTTCCATTGGATGCTGGGAAAAAAATTCCACATGGAAAGCCTCTCAGTCTTTTCTTTGTGTGGCCACTCATTCCTCGTGGGCCCAGGCCATTTCCTTCCTCGCCCGATCTGTAACTGAAGTGTCTGGACCAGCAGTGTTTTTTCAGTGCTCTTAAAAATGATGGTGCTTCTAGTGTGTTGCAAATGGTCGTAGACCTGTGTGTGATACAAAGCTTTAGGAAAATAACAGAGGAAGGGTCTTACAGTGGATATTTCCAGGCTGAAGTGCCCCGATGGAGATGGGACTTTTGGGAGGCTGCTGCAAAGAAAAAGCTATGCTTTGTTTAAATGCAGAGCAGCTCTCAGGCTCGCTTTGCATGCAGCAACCAGTCACCCTGAAGGATCGATGCTGCCAGGGAAAGATCAGAACAGAGTCTAAAAGGCTGTTTCCTCCCCATCTGGCAGCTCCTGAGCTGGGGGGGCAGGAGCATGAGCTGGCAGCAGGAGCTCTCTCCTACCAATTTGTAAAACCCGGAGCTCCCATGTCCAGCAGGGAGGCAAATATCTCTGCAACCCTCCCAGCCCTGCTGTGGGCAACAACTGCCCTCCTGGTGTTTCACAGCACCAAGGGGTGGAATAAAGGCTGGACTGACAACCCTTGGCTGAGAACTCCATCTAAACTGAGCTCGTTATGCAGCCTCTCACAGGGTTTCCTCCCTGACTGTCCAAAAACACCTGCTGGCACTCCTGTAGAGCTTGTCTGAAAAGGGAAAGGGGGTCAGTGCCACTTCAGGAGAACTCAGGCTGGGCTCTGTCTCTCCCGGTTAGTTTTAGCTCTCCCTTAGAGCTCTCCAGCAGCACCAGGACAGTTCCCCTCCTGCAGCGGTAAAAAGGGCTCAGGGTGCTGCCCCTGGGCATCAGGTGGTGCTTATCAGGCAGGGCTGCGCTGGCCCAGGACAGCACTTTGGGATTTTTCACCGCACATGTATGGGCAGCACTGAGCCTGAGAGCAGCCTGCGCCCCTGCCCCATGCTGCCACGATCTCTCTGGCACCGGGGCAGTGCCACCAAGGCCACGAGCACCGTGGCAGGCAGCGTTTGCTGGAGCTGCCGGCCCGGCGCTGTGCATCAGCTGCTGCACACGCTTTTATTGCTGATGGCCAGGATGGGAAATGCAATTGAGACACCTTAATGAAAAGCTAACAAAGTTCAGTTTGGAGGGAGGGCTGCTCTTCAGGTAGCCTTGCTTCTCCTTACAGCATGCTGGAAATGATTTTTCTGGGAATATTCCTACGCTATTCCTTCCACAGTGTGCTGACCATGAGCAGAGACCGTAGGCAAATGCAGAGTAAGAGGGTCTCTGGGGACCAAGCTGCTTATTTTGGATTGTACAAATAAAGAAATGCTGATGATTTAATAGCAGGTGCTTCTCAGAGAGATTTTGAGTGTCAGGCTCTGGCTGCATGTGTGTAACTAGCCTGTTGTGGCCAAGCATTTTCTAGCCCTTCATAATTCCTGAGCCTCACTGTGAATTGGTTTAAGTAGGAAAGCTGGTCATGGTGTGTGAATCTTGCTTGATGACTACACCACAAAATGCTGGAAAAAGTACAGCAGAGTTGGGGGATGCTGCTGCTGCTCAAAGGAGGCACATTGGCATGGCTGGTGGGTGTCTCTTCCAAAGCTCCAGCCATTTCTTATCCCTCTCCAGAAGAGCTCCACATTTCTTACCTCCTGACATCTGAGGGAAAAATATTGTCTGTACATGGAGTGCTGGGTGGGAATGCCAGAAATATGGATTGCTCAGATGCAAGCCTCTAGGCCTTTTTTCCCCCTGTAGTATGGGACTTGATTTCAAACAAACAAACAAATAAACAAACCAGAACAAAAACCAGCTTATATTAGAATGTTCGAAAGGGGAAAAACGTGGCAAATAAAGTTCAAATTACTTATTAATTTGATTTCATGGGTGTCTTTTTTTTCCTGAATGAAGCTTCCAGTACCCAAATCCTTTTAAGGATGGAGAGTTGGTCCAAAGTGTGATGGGACTCTCCTATTCTTCATGACCTAAATCAGTGACCCAAAGCATAATATTTTTTCTAGAACCATCTGTTTCCTCTTCTTGCCAAGGGGATTTCACAATGCCTGATTGCTCTGAATAATTGTACATGTGCAAAGATATGACTTGCCACAGGGAGAAAAATTAACTAAACAAGGACAGGTGGGTGTTCTTGAGTTATCTGAAGAAACTACTACCCTTTAGAAGGAGAGGGTGAAGAACCGTGCACTGAATAATATTTTATGCCCACAATGAATCTTTTTAAGCCTACATATTTAAAAAGGAAACAAAACTACACTCAGGAGCTATCTGGGATAAACAGAGTAGGTACCAAGTCAGCCTGTGTTTTGACAGCCCCTTTATCAAATGTCTCCATGACTTGGTTTGGAGCAGTGTGAAACACAGGAGTGCAGATGTTGGGTGACTAATTCATGCTTCAGCTAAATTTCAATGACCGTGAATGCACATCTGTTTCAGCTTAGCCATCCACTGAACGGCCTGCAACAAGGTGCTCCTCTTTAAAAAATTGTTTGCATTTGTTCCACTTTGGGCTTGTTAGCGGTGGCTATAGATCGCATTTGAGGAAGCAGAAGGTACCCAGGGGCTATGATCAGGGGGGCAGTGAGTCTGGTAGTAAGAGCTTTTTTGTAGCATTAGCAGGATTCCCAATGCAGACAAGTTTCTTTTAAATCTGTGTTCCTAGAAAAGACGTGCTTTTTCTGACTCAATTTATCTGTTCTTATCACCCAGCTCTCTGACTTGATCACTTCCTCCACTACGTATCTTTTTCTTGTCTTAATTACAATACCACGAGTGGGGAGGTTGGAGGCAGACCAACAGTTCCTGGTGAGAAAATGCCATTTATATAAAACTATCTTGATAAATTCTCAGTATTATTCTTCCAGACCAGTAATCCTACTACAGCATCCATAAATAAAAGCAAACGGAGGAGAGGGCTTTGATCCACCATTACAACATCTCTTTGTGGAGTAGATCTCATAACATGGGTGAGGGATGGTACCCATTGCTTCCTCCAGCCGGCTGTTCCCTTGCACACAGCCCTGTCCCTGCCTGATATGTCCCTGCCCTACCGAGGAGTTAAAACCTGTCATGGCTGAGCCTTGTTGGCTTTTTTTCTTTCAGGGGTGTGGGGCTTTTACGAGCAAAATCAGCTCAGCTTTTTGTATTTCCCAGTGAAGTCGAGGTATTGACGTGCTCATTTTCCTCTCCTCACAGCAACATTGTTAAGTACCATCTGATTAAATTAACTTGGATTGGAGAAGCGTGGTATAGCAAAGGCTCTCCTTGAGGAGAAAATACAGCTTTAATAACTAGGGATCTGGCTTTTATTGGCTAGTAAATTTGAGAACGTAATACTGAGCATGCTCAGGGTTTTTTTTTTTTTCATTGAGCATCTCTTTGTACTTAAAGGCATCTGTTCTGCCGGTTTATGCACTGTTAACTAACTGCAAACCTCTTTAACAGCTCCTCCGCATTGCTGGAAAATCCTGAGGCAGGACAAGGGCAAGTTCGGCTGTCACGCCTGATGACTGATGTTGTAAATGGAGTGAGAAAGGCCCTTGAAGGGGAAGCCGTCAAAGCTGACCTAGTGGGAAAAGAGCACAGGGACATGTTTCCTCTAGAAGCATGCCAAGAGAGCCAGGCTTCGATGCATATGGGGCTCCTTCCAGTTTTGGGAAGGTGCAAAGTGATGCACTGTGGAAGGAATGGCTCCAAAATCATTAATTACAGGCTGCCCTTCTGGTGCACCTTATGACCAAGTTACTGCTAAGAGTAAGGTTTTGCCAGGGCTCAAGCTCACTTTGTGCAGATTTCTGATGTGGAGTAGATGCTTGGGAGGACTGTGAGCAAGGAAAGGCTGTGAAATACATAGCTTACAGTGATTTAAAATGGCAAGTATAAAAATATTTTTTAAACATGATGAGGGTACAGCAGATTTCCCTGTCCTCTCCTGCCCTTCCCCTGAATTCCAGTGAGTGAGCGCACTGTAATTTTGAAATGGGAAACACTTGTGCCAGCTGTGAAGCAGAACGATGGGCTTTAATTAGATTAGAGGAACAAGAAAATGCAATTGAACAAATAGGTTTTCAGCAAAGAGAAAGAAACATCATGGTAGCTAAAGGGGGTAGGTGCTAGCTCACTGGTACCATCTGAATCCGTCCTGGTTCAGATGACTGAACTAGAGGATTTCTATATGGAAAACATCGCTAATCATAACAAAATGGGCTCATCAGCTGAATCTTCTTGAGTAACAGGATTACTCTATCATGTCTTTGGAGAGGAAGATCTATTATCTCTGGTTTGCCTCACTTAATGCATCTTTGCTTTTTGCCTCTTCAGGTTGAGGATGTTTGGGACCTGTCTGCTGGAAGTGGCCATGTCGCGAGTAACTCACGCACGCGCCTTCCCAGTGAGCTTCCCTCTCCTGAGCCTTGTCCTGGTGCTGCTCTTCCATGCAGGGGGTGCACACGCGGAGAGCCCCAGTGAACTGCCCGCGAACGACACCGAGGAGTGCGCTGGCTCCTACATCTGCAAAAAGGGTGTGATTTTACCAATATGGGAACCCCAGGACCCCTCGTTTGGGGACAAAATCGCCCGGGCAACTGTTTATTTTGTAG
Source organism: Rhagologus leucostigma (assembly GCA_013397725.1). Taxonomy (NCBI): domain Eukaryota; kingdom Metazoa; phylum Chordata; class Aves; order Passeriformes; genus Rhagologus; species Rhagologus leucostigma. The sequence continues at coordinate 279,153 of VZTD01000678.1, forward strand.
CAATGGTGTACATGTTCCTGGGAGTATCCATCATAGCCGACCGCTTCATGTCCTCCATCGAAGTCATTACGTCTCAAGAGCGGGAAATAACCATCAAGAAGCCCAATGGCGAGACCAGCAAAACCACTGTGAGGATCTGGAACGAGACTGTTTCCAACCTCACACTGATGGCCTTGGGCTCGTCTGCTCCGGAGATCCTCCTGTCTGTTATCGAGGTGTGCGGCCATGGCTTCACGGCGGGGGACTTGGGGCCGAGCACGATCGTGGGGAGTGCTGCCTTTAACATGTTTGTCATCATTGCAATCTGTGTGTACGTGGTGCCAGATGGAGAGATAAGGAAGATCAAGCACTTGCGAGTGTTTTTTGTCACAGCGGCCTGGAGCATCTTTGCCTACACTTGGCTTTACATTATTTTATCTGTGTCTTCTCCTGGGATTGTGGAGGTTTGGGAAGGCTTGCTCACCTTCTTCTTCTTCCCCATCTGTGTGGTGTTTGCCTGGATAGCTGACAGGAGGCTTTTATTTTACAAGTACGTTTACAAGAAATACCGAGCTGGCAAGCAGAGAGGGATGATCATCGAGCATGAGGGTGACCGGCCCTCCTCCAAGGCTGACATCGAGATGGATGGAAAGGTTGCTAATTCTCATGTGGAGAACTTTTTGGATGGGACACTGGTGTTGGAGGTGGATGAGAAAGACCAGGATGATGAGGAAGCCAGGAGGGAAATGGCTCGGATCCTGAAGGAGCTGAAACAAAAGCACCCAGACAAGGAAGTTGAACAGCTCATAGAGTTGGCCAACTACCAGGTCCTGAGCCAGCAGCAGAAGAGCAGGGCCTTTTACCGCATCCAGGCCACTCGGCTCATGACCGGCGCTGGCAACATCCTGAAGAGACATGCTGCAGACCAGGCCCGCAAAGCCGTCAGCATGCACGAGGTCAACAGTGAGGTGACCGAAAACGATCCCGTCAGCAAGCTCTACTTTGAGCAGGGCACCTACCAGTGCTTGGAGAACTGTGGCACCGTGGCCCTGACCATCGTCCGCCGGGGAGGAGACCTGACCAACACGGTGTACGTCGACTTCCGGACAGAGGACGGGACGGCCAATGCTGGCTCTGACTACGAGTTCACTGAAGGGACAGTGGTCTTCAAGCCTGGAGAGACCCAGAAGGAAATCCGTGTTGGCATAATCGACGACGACATATTTGAGGAGGATGAGAACTTCCTGGTCCATCTCAGCAACGTCCGTGTGAGCACCGAGGCCTCAGATGAGGGTGTTCTTGAGGCCAGTCGTGTCTCAACACTTGCCTGCTTGGGATCACCATCTACTGCCACTGTCACCATTTTTGACGATGACCATGCTGGCATCTTCACCTTCGAGGAGCCAGTAACACACATCAGTGAAAGCGTAGGAACCATGGAAGTGAAAGTGTTGCGAACCTCTGGAGCACGAGGAAATGTTATTGTGCCCTACAAAACCATCGAAGGCACGGCCAAAGGTGGAGGAGAGGACTTTGAAGACACCTGCGGGGAGCTGGAGTTCCAGAATGATGAGATAGTGTAAGTCAAGGTTTTATTTGTTTCTTACAGTCTCTGTTTCTCCTGAAACGAAATGCAGTTAGCTCCTGGAGCTGCACTGGAGGTGTTTGGGTGCCAGTGCACTGCAATAAGCCATGAATGCCCTTAGGTGCTTTGGAGAGCCTGAAATGCTGCGTCCCTGCCTTGCCAGCAGGCTGGAGAGTGATGCCTGGTCAGGGGCACTCCAGCCTTCCAGCAGCAGGGAGGTGGAACTGATCTGGGAGCCATGCACTGAGCAGATCTGTACAGCCTCAGCTCTGCAGTGGAGCAGAGAACAAAACCGAAGTGCCTGTGACCACACAGACACAAGGGCGTATCCTGCAAGGGGCTTAAACTGAACGTGTGAATTGTGGTACCTGCTTCCTCTTTCCTGTTGAGGCTCAGATCATCCGGTACTGGGCCACAGCCTGTCCTACTAATGCTTTGCTCAGGGCTTTGGTGAAGGTTGCTTCACCTCCTCCTGTTCTAAAGGCTGCAGACCTGGGTCACTGTCCAATACACGTCTTGAAAAAGTGTTGTCGTGCAGGGAAGCCTCATGGTTAGGATGTAACTGCAGTCACATTCAGCTGCTTGCAAGTAAAAAAAGGAGGCTGAAAGCTGTTGGAGGCTACTCCTGAGTGTTGCTATTTGGATGGTGGAGAAATTATTAGTGCTGTAGCCTTATTACATTATGTGGAGACCATAAATTTGCTCAGTAAATCATGGTAGAATACATCTGTACTTGGGTATGTCATAAAGACATTTCCTTGCCCAGCTGGTGCTCTGAGAGGAGTAAGGGTTGGGAGCTGTGTTGTTCCAGCCTGAGGCTCTTCCTACAGTGAATTCTGTGTTTGCAGCCAACAGGGACTAAGTTCTGTAGCACAAAAACACTGCATAGAACTGAAAGAAGTAACTGATAAAGGGCACTGCTGTGTAGAGGGAGCACTAAATTTCGGCTTGGGTGTTATATATTGTACTACTGGTCTCCTAGGAGCTGAGGCAAACCATGGTGAGTGCCCAGAGTGGTCCTTGTGTTCTCTCTGTCACCTGTATCTGCTGCCTGTGCACAGGGAGAATGCAACTTCTTCATAAAATGTCTTGAAATGGATGGGGGGAAAAAGGTGATTTGTAGTTCTCAGGCAGGATTTATACCAGTTGGGATTTTGACTTCCCGTGAAAAACTGAGCAAAACCTCCACAGCTGTGGCAATCTGGAGGCCACAACATGCATGTTGCTCACACAAGGCTCAAGAGCACGTGGTTCCTGACTCCTGAATGATAAATGTAGTAGAGAGGAATGCAGTAATTTGAATTTCTTTTCTATCATTTTGGGAGAAGCAGGGAGTTGTCTGCAGAGATGCAATGAACTAGGCTATAAGGATATCTCCCAAAGGCTCTCTGCTTTTTATCCAGGTCACTCAGCACTAGCAAAATTGGGCTGGTGGCAGTTAGACTTTGACGTTTGTTCCCAGCTCCTATGGGATGTGACATGTTTACATGGCAGGCCAAACACACGGCCACAGGCTCTGCAACGGCGCTCAGAGGGGCTTGGATTACCCCTTGCCTTGGATCCATCACTGCGGCCAGGTTCCCTGTGCTGTCCTTCATCCAAGACCTGTGTCTGTGCTGCCTCTTGGTGCTCGGGCTGTGATGAGGCGAGATGTTGTCCCTGGCACTGCTGTGCCTGCTGGTAGTGGCCTTCCCTCCTCTAAGCTGTTCACGGCTGACTTTTGCTAACAGCCCAGTAACCAAGGGATGTGCTGGAAGCGAGCTGACCACATCCTGTGGGATCTGTGCTGCTGTGCCCTCACCAGGGCTACAAGCCTCCTCCTTCCTCCTCTTACCAGCTGCCAGAATGTGCACAGCAAGCAAGAAACAGGGGAAAGCAGCTTTCTTGGAAACCTGAGCATGCTTTTTCTGTGCAGATGCCACTGTATCTCTATTGTATTTAAACTATCTCTCCCAGGAATCGCAGTGAGTGATGGTACCTCAGAAGTGTCCATAGCCCAGCACAGATGAGGGCCTGGGGGGTGCGTGAAAGGGGGTGGTGACTGCAGGGACAGATGTTGACCAAGGGGCTGTCTCAATTCAGGTGGGACAGGACGTGCACAGAATGAAACCGATGGTACTGTTCCAATCTATTCGTGTGCCTGAAAGGGAGTAGGTATTAATCTAAAACTTAGCTGCTACAGACCATGTTCAGATGCTGGGTGGTACAATCTGACTGGCAGAAGATTTCCTGCAGGTCCGTGTTTTGCCTGGGCACAAGTTTAGGACAACTCTGCAGCACAGAAGCAGAGTGTTTCTGATGCTGAGCAGCTGCTTACAGGCATTCTCCCTTGGAAGAAATTGCTCCAATAAAGAAGATAGAGTGGCACAATATGTGGATTATGGAGCTAAAGACTTTTTGCTCTGTCATTGCTTGATAGTGCTGTACTTCAGCTAAGCCACGGTTATGTAGAATGGTGCAATTCCCTAGCACACTGGATTCAATAAAGTTCTAAAATTTCAGGTTTTCCCATGCTCTGATGGCCAAGTGATGTCTTTGCTGCCCTTTCTAAAGGTCTTTAGTGCCTCTTTAGTTCTGCCATTCAAGTCTGAATGAATCAGCTTGATAAAAGTGAGTAAGATGTGTTTTTCTGGGGCAGTAATAACAAAGGTAGGGCAGTACAGGGAGAAATGAAGATGAAAGAAAAGCATGCACAAGCCTCTATTATTAGAGGGCTGGCTTGCTACTAAGTCCCAGTAAAATTAGAAAGCGCTGGGAGGGCCCTGATCTTCTGGAGACCTTCCTCTGGTTCCCAAAAGGCCTAATTACGTAACATGTTGTTTGTTTGTGGTGTCCAGAGAGACTTTCCCATTTTGCAATCTGTTGCTGTCCCCCCTTCCCAGAGTACACAGAATAGCAGTTTAGCTGCTGAAGCCATGCTGCTCCTGTGCATTTAAACAAACATCTCATTCTGACGCTACCAAAAAAGACGTGTAATGGAGATGATGTTGGTCCTCCTGTGGAACATTTTATCCCAGCACTCCCTCTTGGAGTGGTGCTTTTCTGCTCGTTGTTCCTGAAGCACAGCTTGTGTGTTCAATGGATGTGTGTTAGCAAGTGAAAGGAACAGCTTTTAAATGGGGTTTGCATGACAGATTGTTCCAAGCTGTGTGGGAAAAGGTGTCTGACTGGGGTCTCAGCAAGGTCAGTCTCAGTGCTGCTGCACAGTGACCTGGGGCTCTGAGACGTCGGGGTAGGTGCTGTGATTTAAAGTGTAAGAGAGCCTTCCCTCTGGGCCCACCCTCAACAGGGTGACTCCAGCCTCGTCTTGCATCTCCATTAATGCTTAAAGCTTTCTGCATGAGAACATGGAGAAGATGTGCAGTTGTAGGCTCTTCCTGCCCCCTCGTCTACTACAGCATTGTGATCATAGAGGAGGTCACTGGTTCATGCAGCCAGTGTATTTTTATCTCCTGACTGAATGCTAAATAATTCAAAAGAAGTTCAGCTTCCCATATTAGAGGAGGAAGCAATCGTTCCCTCGGCTGATACCCCATCAGCTCTTCTCCTTTCTGTCTTGAGGCATCAGGAGGAGCATCACATCTCTTCCAGATGTGACTGCAAAGCTGTATGAAAACAGTGTGTTCTTTCATGTCCAAAAAACACAGTTTTTCTAGGGATAACATTGCACCGAGAGATCTGTGACAATCTCTGCTCCAGATGTCGGCACGCGCACCCCAAAAGAAAAGGTTTTACTGCATTAATGTCAGTGAGGAAGATGGTACATACAGTTACGTGGACAACCAATTAAACTCGTATTTCACCTATGCAGTCACACCTGTAAATGCCTGGAAAACCTTATGTCACATGATCTTGCTGTTCATAATGTACAGTTTAGTTGTTTTTGTAAAACATGTCTGCTGCAGATTTAGGAAATGACACTCTTTGCCCCCCTGAATTTGCCTTGTCCAAGTCAGTTTTGGCATTTCTCTGTAAGAATAAATTTAGGAGCTGAATACTAAAAAAGACAGAAACATCAGCTACCTCCTCTGATTTTTTTGGGGAAATGTCCCCAGAAACCACATAGGCTCCCTCCCAAGAGCCCTTTAAAAATGTCAATGTCAGTAAATATAGATTGTGGCAGGAGGGGAACCAAGTGGTACTGCTTTTTAAAGTTCTTTTCCAAAAAGAAGTTGGGCCAGGTATTTCTAAAGAAACAGCAAAAATAATATCCTGACTCAACCCTGGAACCCCTCTATCTCAGTTTTTCATCTGTGGCCTGCAGTTTCAGAGAAAAAAAAGTAAAGCCTCCAGCATGAGCAGCCTTGCAGTAGGATGCAGTTGAAGAGGAGGGTGTCTTCTGATGTGGCAGAGAGACTGCTGTAAACCAGGCTGGAAGGGAAGCAAACAAACATTCCCGTTTCAAGTTTCCTTGTTGAGCACATTCTCTTCCTCTTTGTGGTCCCACTTTGTTCAGCTGGGCCAATGTGCATCCCCTCATGCAACAGCCCTGGCTTGCACGGGGTTAATGTCTGGCAGCACAGTGAGATATCAAAGTAGACCAAACAAAGATTAAACTCTCGTTTGGCCTGCTTCCAGAGCCCAGCATGGGGTTTACAGAGTATTCTCCTCTCACCACTGGAAGTCTTGCCTGGCCCAGTGGGATTCGCAGGCAGTACAGATACAGCCAGCTGGATCTGGGGCTTGGATCCTTGGCAGAAGCACCCAATGTTCCTGGTCCATCCAGTACAGATCCATCTCACGGGAGGTGGCTCTGGCTGTGACCATAGCAGGGGTCTGAGCAGGTGTGTTGCACCACGCTGGGGCGTGGATGGGGCCTGTTTCCCTTCTGAGGAGGAGAAGTTCTCTGGGCCTGAAATGTATAATTTCTTTGGCTCCTGAAGGCCAAAAGCTGGTTGTCCCCTCTTCAGAGGGGAAGACACAGCTCTAACAGGGTCAGCTGTCTTTTCTTTTTCTCCTCTTCCTTCAAACAGTGTTTAGTCTTTCCTGAACGCCTCCCAGGCATGGGCATCTCCCTTAAACTGCTGTGCTCTTGGCCTCAGCTGCATGGTCAACCACGTCTCTGCTGGGGGACAGCAAGGGAACAAGGCCACGTGGTGTCCACAGACCTTCCCCTCTGTGCTGTGCTTGGACGTGGCAGGTACTGAAAAACCCATTCCGACTGCCACATCAGGTCTCAAGCCCCTGAAGGGCAAACTCGCAGCTGTGTCTCCAAGCGTCCGACGGCTTCATCTGCTCCCCAGGGTGAAGCCACTGAGGGTGCTCCTGTGGCAGGTCACCGTGGTGGTGTAGGACACGTCCTGCCCGTGGCTTCCTCGGGGAGGGTGAGCATGGGATGCAGACTGTGCCGTTTGCCCAAATAAGTCAGGAAATCCAGGAACTTGATTGCATGATGTCCCCTGTGGAGGGGATTAGGCAGTGAAGTCGTGTTATTGGACGAAGCAAGTTGTGCCAGCACATCACTGGGGGTGAGTGGCGGGGGGAGAAGGGTGAGGACAAGAGTTAGCTGAAGAACTGACACAGTTTTTGTCCTTGAAAAACCAGTGTTTCCTTATTTGTAATGAACTGTTGTTGGCAATTTACTGCTGCCAGCTGCATCTCTGTGGTTGATTAAGGGAGCTTGGATCTTAAATATGTAATAACTCCCTGAAAGCCATTGAGAGGTAGTTATTAGCTTCATCAGGGCCTGTGTACACATCCGCTGTGCTGCTTTATGGAAAGGCTACCTATTAAATGTGTTGTAGTGATTCACAAAATGCAGGATATAGGTTTGTTTTAAGAAATTAAAACAACAACCCTAGCAAAGCTTGTTGGCAGGGGAAAGTTATCTCGGAGTGAAGCACTGCTCTGCAGCAACCTGATGGGGAGACAAGAACAGGTAGTAGGAGAAGTTCTATCCCTGTTTGCAGACCTTTCTTTCCCTGGCATGTGCTTGAGCACTGCTGGGAGCAGCACTGGCAGCAGGTTTTTACAACAGAACAGGCATCCATCCCTCTCCCAGCTGTGCACATGGGATCCATGGCTATGGCAAATCCTTGAGCAGGGAGAGGTAATTCATTAGTAAGCAGGACCTCGATGCAATTGGAGTTCAAGTCGTGCATTTGCCTTGGGAGTAGACTCCTTTCCTCTGACACGTTGCCCTTGGGTTTGAACTCAGTGGATGGCACTCGGTATTCTTCCAGCAGTCGGGCTGAATTCGTGGGCTCAAAATGAGAGTGACAGAACAAAAAGCAGACAGCTGACCACAGCCAACATCCAAGCATCTGTACAGACGGGCAGAGAAACATCTGCTGCCATCCAAAGCTAAACAGAGAGGAGAAGCTGGACCTGGCAGACTGAGTCAGAAGCAGACCCTCCTCAGAGGGAGAGGCTGAGCCTGGAGGCATCATTCCACATGCTGCAGGGGAATGAGTGTGATCAGCCAGCTCTTTGCTCACAGGGGGATGTGATGTTGCCCTGCCCTTGTCAGATGCACAGTCTTCCGTGTCTGGATCTGGCTTCTGTGTGTCTCCACTGGCTCTGCTCACACCAGGGACAAAATCATGTGTCCACTAGCAAGGACATTACATCACTGCCATGCAAGGGGAAAGTCACCTATCCTATCCCTTGTCTCTGCTCCTTCCCCTGTTCTCCAGCACCAAGGGTAACTGTTTTAGCTTAACCTTCACAGTCTGGTCTCGCTGAACCACCTGTGTTTTTCCAGTACTCTTAGATGAGGAGCTTTTGTTAACAGCCTTTCACAGCCACAGTGTTTGCCATGGTCTGTACATGGCCTCGCTGCACTGGTACTGCTGGGTATGTCCTCCTCTTTGCAGTCTTGAGCATGGCTGGAGTTAAGGTCAGTCCTCTCCAAGTCGTAAATGCCAGTTAGCCTGAGGACATCTTGGGAGATATCAAAAACTCTACTAATAAAGTTTCTGACAATGACATTAGAGGCACTGTGCTGGTTTCCAAGAATGGCAATGCTGGATCCTGGGTGACAACAAATAGTAACAGCATTCTCTGTTTTAAAAATATCTTAGTGTAAGAGAGAAAATATTCCCACTGCTGTGTAAGTAAGAGGGTGACCAGCATGAGCCTCCTCTGCCCAGTCCCTATATGGTTCCATTCCCATAATGTCTGGACTGCTTCCTACACAATCAAAGTAACAATCAGATGTGTCTGGCAGTGAGAAACAAAGCAATAACAGAGAATGGGGGCATGGCTGGATCCCTGTGAACTGCGTGCTGGAAGGAGAGAGATGGAACTGGTGGCATATGCCTGCCCCTTCAGAGTAAAGTCCTTCCCAGGGAAAGGTCTCCTCAGCGCAGATGGCTGAGGACAGGGATAGGGCCCAGCTGAGTGGAGTCCAGTGCAGAGATACTAGCTCTGGAGTTTTTCGAGGGATGGTTTAAATTTTATGGCATTGTTATCAGGAAGCTTCTTTGGAGGATTTGAGTCATTCCTTATTTGCTCCCATTAAAACACTGGTGTGTGGTAGTCACACACTGTGCTATTTTGGGGTCATGCAATATGGCTCTAATTCAACCACAAGCCCGGTACACCCCACAGAGACCCTTGTCCCAAGGGCCAGATGCACTGTCGCCAGGTGGCAAAGCTGTTGTCTCGCTGGCTGGGACATAAGGACATGAAGACAAAAAAGGATTGATTTGCTCAGAGCTCTTTTCCAAACCTTGTTGCTTGCTTCCTAGCAAGAAACTCATTTTGAGACGTGCTTGCATGCTCCTGGATTAATCTGTCAGTACACACGATCCTAAAGAACAAAATAGTTATACGTGTGTTTTTGCAAACAATTTCGAGTAGAAATCTATGGATCTGTGAGCACACTCAGCAGCCCCCAAAACTGCCCAAGCAGGCTCTCAGCATCCCCCCTGCGTGCTCTTCTCCCTGGCGCTTGCCCTCCTATCTCTGTGCCGCTCATGTGGCCGTGGCTCTGCCATCCTCTGCCCCAAAACCTTCCCCCTGCATCTTGAGCGCCAGTGTTGTGACAGATGACTTATCCTGGCATGCCTTCGGATAAGGGCAGGCAACGCTCCTGTCTGGAGACTGCGGACGCTGTGCTCCGAGGAGCTGTGTGTCCTCGGCCACAGCCCTCCCTCCGCCCTGGGCGATGCCACTGTGCAGCCCAGGCTCTGCTGTCCTCACACTGCACAGCTCTCACAGAAATTCACAGCCCTGTCACAGCGTATAAGGCAGAAAAAGAGCCAGTTCTGCAGGGAGTCTGGAATGAATCGAGCTGCAGCGAGCAGGGGAGGGACGCCCTGGTTTCATTGAGAAGAGGAGGCTCAATCTGAAACAAAACCTGTTACTTTGGCTCAGGCAGGTAGGGAGCAGGTTTTACCTGGCACCAGAGTCTGCACAGGAGCCAAGTATTTGCTTGGTTCAGTAGATTTCCATTCATGCTTTAGGTTTGGTTATTGAAATTTATCTTCCTCCTTAGTGACTGGGTATGTGACAGGACCTAGGGGAATAAGATACCACCCCTACATAGGGTAAAAATAATGTAAACATAGTCAGTATCAATGCCCCAGGCACAAATCATCCTGGGAATAAGGAGGGAAGTGTAGCAGGAGATTTACCTGACTCATGAGCTCTCTGGTGACCTGGAACTCAGAAAAACTCATACAAAAATCTGAAAATGGGTCATTTTAGTAGGGAGAATTGTAACAGAGAAGTGTGGGAGGGTTGGATCAGAATCAGGCCGAGCATGAACTGGACAAGAATTAGATGGGAAGGAGATATTCTGGACATTAACACCTTTAGCAGTGCAGAGGAAGAAGGGGAAGGGAGCTGAACAACAGATACTACCAAGACACAGGTCCCTCTGTGGATGTACATGAGGCCTGCAGGTGTAGGACAGAGGTGATGCTGACACTTTCTGGTGCCTGTCCTCAGACCAGAAAGCATACAGAAATCTAGCCTTGTGCTGTAAGGGGAGTGCATGAGGGGCTCTTAGCAGTCCCTCTGGAAGGTTTCCTGGGCAATAGGTGACATGTGCAGGCAAGCTCAGAAGCTGCCTTCAAAAGCAGCTCAGCCAGATTAGGTCTGCTTTTGTACCTAAAAGAGCCTAGAATAAATCAACACGTTATTTGTAAGTACCTCAAAGATAACAAGGAGATGAATAACAGCCAGCATATATTTGTCAAGAACAAATCTTATCAAGCCAACCTAATTTCCTTTTATGCCAGCCTTTTGGGTAAGGGAAAAGCAGTGTTGTCACATCACTGAGCTTCAGAAGGGCTTTTAATGTTGTCTTGTTTAGCACTGTCATAAGCAAGCCCTGGCTAAATGGGCCACTGGGGTGATGGGGTCTAAACTGTCTGGAAAGAGAAATGTGTCACTGGATGGGGGTGAAAAGGTGTTCAGTAGGTGCTTGTCCTGAAATGGAGCTTGTTGGGCATGGGAAAGAGAAAATTGGTGTTTTAACTTGCAGACAGGGAGAGAATAGAGTCTGAAAGCATTATCAGAGGTAGGATGGGGATTTACAGAGATGTGAATTAGCCTGAACAGAAGCAAGACTCTGTAAAGTGCTTCTGTAAGAATAGTCATAAACACAAATTCAAGTGGGAGGGGAACAGCCAAGTCAGGGGTGTCATTATGACCTGGCAGCCAAATCTGAGCTCACAGCATCGTGCTCATGCAATCAGTGAGACAGATGCCATCCTGAAGATATTCAGGAAGAGGGTAACCATCCTCGTGCTCTCTCTTGGAGGAGTGGGTGGCCTCTGTCAACAGCAGAAGACAGCTTAGACAGCACTGCCCAGAAGTTTACTGAAGATATCAGGTGTTTTGTCTCTTTTAATACACCTTGGGTCAGATGAGGCCTTGGGAGCTCTTGCTGTGTGCTAGCCAAGCAAAAGTGTTCATCGTGTGAGTTGCGCTTCAGTCAGGTGGCCCCTGTCCTGCTACGAACCTGTGATGGGATAACATGCAAATCGACCTACAGATGGAGCAGAAAGACCAAATGCACACATGGAACCTGCACAGCTTCCCTGTGGCCACCCACTCTGGGCTCCTTGCTCACAAGGGATATCTGGGGCAGGAGCAGTGCTGCCGTCTGTCTCCTTTGCTAATAATTAGATGCAATCCAAGCTTCCCGGCAGGAGAAACCTGTCCCCGTGGGGGAAGAAAAGGCTGCATAGATTAAGGAAGCTAATTAGAGGGGAAGAGAGCATTGGTACTGAAGCCCCAACAGTAAACTTTGAAATCTAGATAAGGGAGCAGTATTTAATTATATACAATTAAAACACCGTATCTCAGCCCCTTGGGAGCTGGCACTCCTGGAAAGCCCTCACAAAGGTGCTAATGAACAGATCTGAAGGCAGCAGGAGGCTAGGGGCTATGCTTATCAAACTTCACCTGGGAAACACACCTGAAGAGAAGAGCTAGGAAAATTCCCTTGGACCAGCACCTCCTTCTTCCTGCATGATGTCCTCGCTCTCCTAGAGCAGGTAGTGGGAACCCACATCTTGGGAACAGAAAGGGAGATTGCTGTGCTCTTACCTGCAGCTGGGCAAGACCATTGCAAGCTCCTACGCAAGGAAAGGCAAAGCTGGGAATGTCGGGGAAGTCAGAGAGGGTTGTAAATACTTGGTCTGAGAAACAACCTTTGTGCCCTTCTCTCCCAGTGCACGGGAGAAAAATCTCCTGCCCCTGTGCCTGCCAGCCAGGGGTGTCCTAGTGTCTCCAGGGAGCACCACGCCAGTGTTCCCCTTTGCTCCACAAATCCTGCAAAGTTATCTTAGGTTATTTTCCTACGAGTTCCCTCTAGCCGCTAAAGCAGCTCCTTCCCCTCCCTGCTCCTTTGCTGCATCATGTACATAGTCTCTGATTTCTGATCCTTTCACCTGTCCTCTTCAAGCCAGGAGGGCAGTTTGGTTTCCCCTGTAGAGTGCCTGCCTTGTGCTCAAACATTCCCTGTTGCACCGTGCCAGCTGAGCCAGCAAGCTTCGTGTACTGCAGCAGCAGCTCTCATCCCGTAGCTGCTGCTGGGTGTTAATGCAGAATCACGATGAGGGAAAGCTTGGATGGATTCATATCATCTGACAGATTAGAACTGCAGAACCAGCCTCAAGTTATCCAAAATTCCTCTTCCTCAGCAACTTCAAACCCTTAAGGAAGGCTTTTAGTTCAGCCCTGGGTGCCAAAGGAAGTGGTCCCTGTTTTAATTCGTAAATATAAAGTGCCAGAGGGCTTCTACCTTCTGAAGGCAGTAGCTTTGAAAAGCACAGGTGGAAGGCTAGGGCTCCTTTTCCTGCATCCTTGTCACCTGTTCTTGTTGAGGAACACACCTAGTGCAGGTCTCTCGTTGTGCAGCTGCAGTGGGAGCTGCAGGTTGTGCCTGGGTTGGGGAAATTGTTGTAACCTCAGGCAAGGGGCCATGACCTGGCCAACTCTTTGTCTGACAAAGTGCAGGGGGACCTGCAGCACTGGCTGGGGGTGCCCAGTCCCCTAGAGACTCTATAGAACCCAAATAAACAAGCAGAAGACCCCAAACAGATATCAGGTGTAAGGGGCACAAAGAGCCCGAGAGGAACGGGTGCACCGACTGTAAGGGTGCAGAAGCCCAGGGATTCCTTTGCTGACCCTGGAGGCATCAGCACAGGCTGTTACAGAGTGACTGCACCTCGATTAAATTACTTTAAAGAACCAGACATCTGGGACTCTGCTGCAGGATAGCTGGGACTGAGACAGTGAGGGATTCTTGTCTGTGTGAGTGTGGTGTGTGGTGGGAGTCAAACAGGGCACCTGGGGGTTCACTGGAGCCTCCTGCTGCGAAGGGGCTTTGGTCTCAGCAGTGAAAGTCTTGGGTGGTGCAGTTGTGACTCCCAGAGTGGCTTCTGAATGGTCAGACAGCAAAGATTCCTTAGAAATCTTGTGCCTGGCCTTTGCCCCCACACTCTGCTCGCAAGGAACCTTTCTCCTTTCAGTGCGCAAAGCCCATGAGTCACATCTGTGATGCTGTCACAAACAGCTTCCTTCCCTGGTGATACAGCTGCTTAAAATGTTACAAGACCCGAAAGTGATGCCAATGCCATTGAGGTTCATTTTATTTGTCTGAGCCTTTCTGGTGATGTTTTTCCTCTGCTGTGCCAAGAGCTAAAACCTCAGGGCATCCTTCACTCGCTGTGTTTTAGGTGGAAATTAAATTTCTTGTTGAATCCCAGGGCTCCAAGAGCTGTGGTCTTAAGAAAGATGCTGACTAATATCTAGTGTGCCCTGTCTGGTCCTTGGTGTGCCAGGGAAGAAGCTGCCATGCTTTGGGAGAAGAATTGCTCTCAATTGCCAGTCCTCTAGAGCTGGAAGGAAAGGTGGAAGGCTTAAGTTGCTTCTCAATTCGAGCATTCCTGTGTTAGTATAAATGAGCATGTTGGTGTCTTGCAAATACACAAACAGATTTCTACAAAACACTTGCTAATGAACCAAACCAGCAGTCTGTCCTTTCAGTGATTTGTGGGGAGTCAGTAAAAGACTCAGCCTGGGGAGCTCGTTAACCTGCTGAAGGAGTGCATTTTTAGGGGAGATGCTGCGAAGCTGTTAGCTGCCAGCTGTGAGGCAGGGTCAGGGGCTTGGCAGTGCCGGGAGGAAGCCTGGGAGAGGAGACGTCCATTGCCTTTGTGGGCACCAGCACAGGGCTCGCTCACAGTGAGGCTGTGGTTGTGGGGCGCAAGAGGGGCTGATTTCCACCCCCAATCACTGTAATCTCAGGGCCAGGCACGCTGATATTGTGCTGGGGTCTCGGGTTTCCGGTGTGAAACAGAGAAGAGCAGAGTCAGCACCAGTGACAACGGAGAGCCACAGCAACCTACTTAACCACACACATGGGATAAACCAGAGGCCTTCTGGAAAATACAGTCAGACTCCCAGGGCTTAAAAAATAGACGCTTAATCCTATACATCAAAGGGAGCGTGGCACTGCTCAGCCACTGCTCTGCCTCATGGGCACAGTTCATTTGTCACCTGCAGCTATTGCACAGCTCGGCCACGAAGCTAATCCACACCGTTGCCCTTTCCTCTGGATGTGAGCAGATGGGCTCGCTCAGGCAGCAACTGCAGCCGCCTCCAGAAGGGATGCAAATACCTCGAGGTGCACGTACACCTGAGGGCTGCACCTGCCTACGCCTCAGCAATTAAGAGTAGGTGAAAGGATGACCAGGGGAATGCATCTGTGGGGATGAGGTGGGCCAAGGTAAAATGTGAATAACTGGGAAAGGAGTGGCAGGAAAAAATGAAAGAGGGGCCAAAATCACAATATTCTGTATGGATGCTTCCTCTTAGCTGCTGCTGAGCACTTGAGAGCTGCAAAAGGCTTGGGTCCTCCTCAGAGCACCCCTGTCGTATCAAACCTTAGAGCGAGGTTGTGCTGCTCAAGTCTGCAACAGGTACTTTGAAAAAGCTATCAAGTTTCATCTTCATTGTGTTTGCAGGGAGAACCCTGGCTTGGCACTAGGCATCAAAGGTAAAAGCAGTGAGGAAAAGAGAGTACTTCTAGCCTTGCCAAGAAAAATCACTTGTCTGGGAAAGGAAGAACTAAATTGATCTGAATTTTCCTGCTATTCATCAGCGTTCTGGTGCCAAGGCAGTGCATGTGAGAGAGGAAAGAAAAAGGATAACATGAAGAGCTCCATATTTAATATTGTGTTAATCACTTCCCTCCCAGCTAGAGCAGAGGTTTAAAATTCCTTTGCTGTACATGAGGGAAAATGTACTGATCTGTGTGATCGTTATTATTTAGGGAAGAAAGACTGACCTTTCAGGAAATCTGCAACTGCATAAACCAATTTGGAAATCTAAAGAAATTAATTGAAGTTTGGGGTTGTCAGATTTTTTTTTTTTTAGTTGTTTATTTTTTCACAGAAGAGCCATTTTTGCATTTTGAATGAAACTTTCCTTCATTGACTCTGGAAACTTAAGGAGGGTGGATGCATTTCAGGCCAAGTGTTTTGAGAAACGCTGCTAACAGTAACTGTGACAGAAGGTGAAGCAACAACACTTCAGCACCTCAACTTCTCCGTGAAAGCCCATACGATGGGAAGGTACATATTGTCAGGCAACTTGTGCAACAGCTCTTTGCAAGTAAGGATCTGCTTCTGGCATCCCAGTTATGTGGTGGAAAATCCTGCAAAGGAGCAGGTGGAAGTGGCAAAGCCCCGTGCCAGTTTTGGACCTAGAGCTCAACGTGACGGTGACCTCCCCCAAGATCCATGGGGAGTGGGGAGCAGTGCCTGCCCTCCAGTCCTGACTGGGTACAGTGCCCTTTGATTTGTGGCATAAGTTTTATTCATTTATATCTTTCTGAGCTCTAGACTCATGGACTAATTAGAGGAGAACTGGTGAGCTCAGCTAACGCATTTGAACACGGGTAGCTTTAGGCTTGCATTTGGGTCATTAAAAATGAAGTAAAATGATGTTCTCTTTGCACCAGCTATTGTGAGCAGGGGCCTTGATTTGGCAGCAGTTATCTCCCCAACACCACTGCACTAATGACTTCCAGCACAGAAAGAGCAGTGTGTCATTAACGCAACAGGGTGGTGGGAATCTGCTGTAGGCAAAGCAGGATCTGGGACAGAGCAGTTTATGTCACACCTGTAACAAAGCTGGGATTAAGTGGCTGAGTTTAAACCCTTAGGAGGCTGGAAGGCAGCATAAGGGGAAGCCCTTCCCTCAGGGACATGCTCTCCCAAGGGTGTGGGCATGCTGCAGTGGGAGTGAAGTGGGTCTCCTGAGGACCTCCTCTGCCTGCTGGTGTGTCCAAGCAGCCTGGGTGACCTCGATGTTTGAGCAAGGTTTTCTTCATTGTTCTGTGGGACGTCTCTGCTGGCTGCAGGCAGGTTTTGGTTGAGATGGACATCATCAGTTTACAACATAAAAGGCTGTAGAGAAAGGCTTCATCTCAAATTGATGTAAACTACAAATGCAACATAGCTATGTATGCCAAAGCTTCTGGAGATAGCCTATAAAGATAATTTGGCTTACCTCCCTGTGGGACAGAGGTTGTATATGTTTGTTGGTTGTTATTCCCACAACAGCTGATACTAGGGCGGTGTTTGACTGAGGATTTCCCCCGCAAGTACCTTGCTGCGTTTTCTCCTCTCAGTGAAAGTGAGGAAAATTGGAAACTCCACAGAAGCATACCTGCTTTTCATTAAAAAAGCTGGAGGAGGAGAAACCATATAGATTTAGAGGTGTTGTTGGCTTGTATTTTAGAGAAAACGCCTGGTACGAAATAAAATGTCACTTTTGCCTACTTCAGTCCCTGATGACAGACATCTGCATTGTAACACTAACAATGAGTGACCTGCAGAGATTTACAATGCTGGGAGGGCCCTGGGGCATCATCCTGCTGTGGGGGTGCAGTCACATCGCTCGAGGTTCCACTGAGAGGGAGGTGGATGTTTGCTGGATGCTGTGACAGTGGAAATGGCTCACATTTCTTGAGCTGCAGAACAAAATTACCTTCAATTTCTTCCTCAGTCGCTCTGTGCCTTGTAGCAATGCTCTCCAGAGGTGGTTGCAATGCAGGCATAAATAAAATTCGGCATGCACTGGGACTACACATACCTGGAGCCATCACTTAATGAGTTAAATCAGAGCTTTTATTATCTAATTTCTCATTGTCATCCAGTTTCTTGCATCTATGTAGATAATTGATGTGGAGAATAGTTCTTGCCTTCTGGAAACTGGCTGCCTTTTGAAATGCTCCCATCAGAGATGCTTTTTTCAGGCTTGTACTTCTTTCTTCTCATTATCTTGTTAATAGGCCTGACTCCGCCAAGTGGAGGAAGGAGAATGTACTGGCAGGGTACGCGAGGCCGGTGTGCCTTTGCCTTGGACATGTGGGCACTGAGGCCTCGGGAGCAGCTCCTGCCAGGTGAAGGAAGGATAATTCCTCTTTCTGCCAGAAGAGCTGTAAGGGTGGCTGCAGCCTGGTAGAGGGAAGCCAGCCGAGTCATAACCGGGGCTGAAAATGCCTTGGAGCAGGAGGGCTAATCCCCTGGCCACCGCTCCTGTTGGGAGGCTCTACGGCTGCTCTTTCGACAGAGGAGCTCTTTCCAAATCTCAAAAATCCCAGCTGCAAAGGCAGTGCATCTTTGAAGTCTAGACGAGTATAAAAGACTGCAGATAAACCTGAAGAGTTTTCCCCAGTAGCTAAACCCCTGGGTTATATCTGTTGAGATTGTCGAGAGAAGATCCAACAAATATTTGTAACAGATTTCTACCGAGGATGCCGCATATTCACATGAAAGAGTGGAGACGGCTGCTCCTGCAGCTGGGGAGGGTGAGCCTGCATGCAAATATCACTGTGCTCTTTTGGAGGCAGCTCCTTTTCCTTTCCAACCTCGTGCTTGGGCATATCTGGCAGATGTGCCTTTCTTTTCAGATTTGTCCTTCCACGTTCCCTGTGCAGCGTTTGGAGCACCACGTGTTTGGCTGTGGCATGCAAGGCAGGGAGCAGTGTGCACAGAGGTAGCCAGGCTTCCGAGGCACGTGGAATGAGGGTTGGCAGCAAAGGGGCTCTCACATAAGGTCTTTCCTCACTACACCTAATCCTCCTCTGCAATTGGGAAACCCCTTCTTCCCACAGAGACCTCTTGTCTTTCATCATAGTGCCCCTGTTTCAACCTCAGCCTTCCCTCTGCCCTGCCATTCCAGTTTCCTCTGCTCATCTTCTGTGTCATGATCTCAGGGTTAGGAGGCCTGTGCCTTGCCTCAGACCATTGGTCATCCTGCCTTAAAATGCGCTGTGAGTACCTACACAGGTGAAATGCTGCTCCTGGTTTGGCCTTGCAGGCTCCCTGCAGAGAGGACTGGTGCCTGTCAGGCTGAGTCCTCAGATGTCGAAAATGAATAAATGAGCTGTGTTTTACTGGGATGTAAATCAGGATGCCCCGGTGGCCTCTGGGCGCGTGCCCCCGGCTGCAGAGGGATGTGCGGTGGTGCATGTGCGCCCAGCCTGGTGCTGCCTGCAGGATGAGCTCCTGCTGGGAATGCACCAGCACTGGTTAGATAAGCCCAATAGTGCCCTCTGATGCAGCCCACACAACAACAACTAGCACAAATAATAACTACCAGCAAAACCCCCCCTTTGGGGGGGGTTCTGATTCAAACCATAGTTCTCAAGCCTGCATATCCTTTTTTGCCATCACTGCAAAGAGGTTTGCTGTGTCCAGTGGTTGTTTCCACCCTGGGAACTCACCATTTGCTGTGCCACGGCTGGCTGGTGTTACTGCTGCTTTGGCACTGAGAGAGACCAAAATTTGGTTGGTCGGTGGTTTCAGGATCATGCCCTGTGAGATACACCATGAGTTACAGAAAGAGAAACAAAGAAGGGTTTGTATTGAAATAGAAGTGCTTCTCATGGTTTTGACACCGCATATGGCAGGGACATATGCAGAAATGAATTTGCTGCTGTTTGCTTAATAACAATAAGCAGGTTGAGACAGTATGTTAGATCTCACAAAAGGAAATGCGACTTTTCGGTTATAATCTCTATTTTTTTAAATTAAGATGTTCAGTGCTGTTTTCTTGAAATTCAGTTGCAAACAGTGGGAAGGCACTGAACTGCAATGAAAAGGAAAGGCTGCCCCAGAGGCACATGCCTGTCAGAATGCTCTGTGAGATGTCCTGTGCAGAGGCTGATGTCTTGAGGAGGACCAAGCATTGTGAGCTCCAGCTCAAGGCTTATACGTGTTGGCAAACTCACTTGACTGGTTTGAGATTAACATTATGGGTGAGCTGTTAGAGGCCTACATGTAGCAGGCTGAGAGCAGGAATGCCAGCTCCTTGCTTTTGAGCACGATGCCATCTCTCTGGTGAACAGCAGTGTCTCGGCGAGAGAAAGCTTTTAATGTCACAGGGCCAGCGCTGTTGATTCGTCAGGGGCCATGAACCTGTTCTTCCCCCCTGTAAGAAAAGCCTGCAGTGCTGTTTTTCAGGCCTGTCTGGTTTTGAACATACATCATAGAATCATAGAATCACAGAATGGTTTACTTTGGAAGGGGCCTTAAAGATCACCTTGCTCCTACCCTCCTGCTGTGGGCAGGGACACCTTCCACTAGGCTAGGTTGCTCAGGGCCCCATCCAGCCTGGCCTTGAACACTTCCACAGATGGGGCAGCCACAGCTTCTCTGGGCTTGTGAAGAAGGACCTGGTGCTCTGCACTAGGGAGGACACAGTGCGGAGGCACCTCTGTGAGCAAAGCTCTGCAGTTCATTTCCTGCTGCTGCAGAAGGACGTGGTGGGAGTTCCTGAAAAAACACTTGGTGTAAAATGTGGACTTTTGCTATCAGAAGAACTCCTTCAAAAAGGATAAGTCATAGTCATTAGTAGAGTCTGAAGTAATGCATTTCAATGCCTTGTGATTTTCTAGGTCCATTTTCACGCAGGAGTTTGTTTCGCTCTCATTTTTGCGAGCCCTAATACCAGAAAACACCCGTTCCTCTGTTGACCGGTGAGTGTCTTGTAAAACACCCTGCCTCTGCCTGGCAGTGCTTTCCTGCAGGAGTGCAGGGGGGTCACCCCATAACTTTGCAATAATTAACAGGGCTTTATAATTCCCAACTGCTGTCACAGGCACACGCGGCTGGGGGACGTCTCTGAGCATTTAGAGAATGCTGCGCCCCGCCGTACACGTGGCTGTGAGTGTGACATGCTGAGACATCCCTGGGAGAGCAGAGCTCTTAATGCAACAGCGTGACAATCATACTTCAAAGCTAATTGACGACATGGGCTTGCTAATTTTACAGAGGTTAATGGATCTTCTTGGAGCCGTGTGTATGAGGAGTGCTGGGGACTTAGCATCTTTTTCTCTCCCATGGAGTTCTTTGACCATATATAGCCAAGGTATCAACTTACAGGCCTGGGATTTCAGCTTTCTGTTTAGATTTCAGATGAAAGGCTGCAGTTGGAAGTGATTGTTATAAATATTTCCTGCTATCTGGTAGCAGGCTGATTCAGTCCCTTCTAAGGAATTCACCATAATTACCCTTTACAAAACTGCAATGAAAACCCCGCTCCTGATGGAGGCCGGTGAATGGAGCGTGTCCTCCGGCTGCCCCGGTGGGATGGAGCTGCACCACATACCAGAGAGCTCACTGGGGGCTGGAGGTGGTCCCTCACTGGGCGAGGGACTCACCAGCACTGCTTTTGCAGTCTTGACCCTACCTGGTTGCTTTCTCCTTGCTGGCAGGGTGCTGCTGGCCAAGGCGCTGCTGGAGTGACCAGGGCTGGGCCAGTTTACAGAAGCTGGGGGTTGAAATGCATCCTGAGGCTTGCAAAGGAGATGGAAGGGGTCAGTGGAAAGGGCAACCTGCTGCTGTGGCCACACAGGGCATGGGAGATGGGATTGGGCACGCTTCACTTTGCGGGACACAGAGTGGGCTCTGCTCTCTGCTGGCCACCAGCAATGAGTTCCCAGTGGAAGGAAGGGAAGGAAGTGCCAGCCAGCTCATCATTCAGCTGTCCTTGTTTCATGAAGGAACATCTCCCCGTGAGTGCTGCTGGTGCAGGGCACAGGTTGGACATTCCTGGGAGAAACCTTCTGTGGTTTCCGTTCTTAGAGAGAGGTAATGAGTGCAGTGGGCATTTGGGGCCATCACTGCTCATCTGGAGAAGCCCCAGGACAGGAGCCTGGGTAAGTTCTTTCAGACTCATAGCTGACTGACCAGTTTGTCGTCCAAATGCTCAGAGTTACAGGGAGGAAAAGTGCTGTCACCCTGCCCAGGACTCTTCCTTTTTAATTTTTCCCTTCATTTCTCTCTCTCACCTATCTTTTTGAATCTCTTCGTGGATCAAAAACCCACATCAAACCAGCCAGAGCTGCCACTACATGCAGAAGGGCTAAAAAAATTAAAAATGCAGCCACATCAGTTAGAAATCCTGACTCCCGGGGCCTCTGAAAATTTGTGCCACAGAAATGCTGCACAGTTGTGCAATTTAGTGCCTCTGAAGAAGAATAAATTTGCTTTAAAAAAAAATCCATCAGCATATTGCATATATTTATAGTTAGCTGCAAGCCTTTCCAGTGAGAACTTTTAGAATTTATTTTAAATTAAAGTGACTAGCATGACATACCAGTACTTAGCCTTTTAACAAAAACATTTTAGTCGTATAAATACAGTTGCTATTATTAAACTCTAGGGAAAGCCAGCAAGCTGCTCCAAATAACATCCCTCTGGTCTGCCTGTCCAAGATCTTCTGTTCATACCCAGAACCAAGACATTTGAACACCTTGTTGGAGATCAGGGGTTCATTTTATTTTCTGTTTCCTTGATGGCTTTTGAAGCTTGTTTTAAACTTTGTTTCCACTTTTTCTTCTTTATTCCCTTCTCCTTTCCATTATGTTACTGCTTATACTCTTTTTCCTTTTCCTTTAGGCTTTTTTATCTTTTTCCTCCCCCTCTCTCATTACCCAGGGAAGCCCAGTTCTCGGTGGTACTTTCTGGCCTTTCTAAAAGCATCTTGAAACCTGTTTGCTAAATCAGTTGCTGGGACTGACTTCAAGGACATCACGAGTTGCCCTCTGGGTTAGCAGAGTGTAAGGGTACTTCTGTGCATTGAAAAAGTGCCTGTAAATGAGGTTTTAGAAAATCTCTGTCCACTTATCCTGTCTGTATTTACGTCTTTCAGAAGTGCTAAAGGAGGGCAAATTTTGATGCTCCAGAGTACGCACCAGACAGAGTGGTGGACAGATTTTGACCTGTGACCAGCACAGTGCAGGGAGGACCTCCTTTTTGGGGACACCCCCCCCCACTGAAGAGCTCTCTATAGTTAAAAAACAGACAGCCAGTGACTGGGGTTATTCCCATCTCCTCCACGTTAGTCTTCACCCAGCTCGTTTCCAAACAAAAGCGGAGAAGCTATTCCTCACACAGCTTTTAAGCCTGTGTGGCTGCTAAGAGAGGGAGGATGCAATAAATCACCCAGTCAATTAACGAGGGACTTTCTCCTTATTTGTAACCTCCTTTCAAAGCAAATGAGTATGACTGGTAATGAAAGGAAACATATGCAATAGTTTAAAAATAGGTGTCTGAGGCCAGTGGGGGAAATCTTTGCCCAGCTGCGTGTGGCATCCAGCATCTCCAGTTTGCCTGCATCACCTCTCCACTCGCTCTCTCCCAGAACCCACAAGAGCTTATTCCTTCAGGTGATGGAGCAGCATTTCCACATCCAGTGCCATGCCAGCACCATCCCACTCACAGGACTTTGTAGCCTTTGTACAAACCTAAGACGCCCATAAATCTTGCCCTTGCAGATGGGAAATTAAGGCACAGGCTCTGGGAGCAGCCTGCAGCATTGCAGCAACTCCCCTGCCAGCCCAGGGTCTTTGGGGTGAGCTGTCAGAAATTCAGCAAACTGCAGGTGGGACTTGAGTCTGCTGGGAGGAGAAAAACAGCAGCTGTGTCCTATTCAGAGCCTCCTCTTGCTGACTTCAGTCAAGTGTCTCCTGAGGGAAGCCAACAGACCTTCCCAGGGTTTCTAATGTGCTTTAGCATTTGCTGAGCTGAAAGGCTGGCTTCAGCTCTGCACACTGCATTTCAAACCTGGAATAGAACCTCATGGGTTTGGGACATAGTTTGGTTTTTTTTTTAAGTAATTCCTTGAGGTCTTTCATGTTCCTTGGCACCTGCCTCCTAGTTAGTCTGTGTCCCTTGATGTGCATTATAAGGGAAAACCAGGGCAGGGGCTCATGGCTTGGACGTCCTGATCCGTGTACCTGTGAGACACAGGGCTTTCCAAAAATGTAAGAGCATTGATTTGATGGGCCAAACAAGGGCACATCTGAGTCAGGCTGGATGGACAGGATACTGGACAGCAGGAACATGGCATCATTGTCCAAAACAGTGTGGGTCCATGGTGTTGCCCTGCAAAGCGAGGATTTGCTGTCTGTGACAGATAGTGGAAGTAGGAAAGCTTAAGATTTTAGCACTTATCTTCCTCTCCAGCACAAGACATTGAGAGGTATCAGGAGTGTTCTCTGAATGTTAATTTCTGTTTGCTTTGTCCTTATTCCAGGTTTTCTTTTTACCTCTCTTACTTCTGACAGTTTAAATGACTCTAAGAGTTATGATTCAGAATTAAAAGCAGACAATCTTAGTTATGCTCTGAAAATAGCTGCAACTTTGCAGTTATGGGGCAGTGATTCCCTCTGTCCCTGTCTGAGCTGGTCACTTTGGTCCATCTCAGCTGTCTTGCCCTGAATTGCTTTTCCCCAGCTCAGCAGCACCCCCCTGCTCACACTCCTCTGCTCCCCTTCTCACCACAAAAAACAGGGCCTGGCAGTGCTGCTGCCAGCACGATTAGGGCAGTAATCCATAAAAACCAGTAACCAGGAAAAAGGCAAACACTCAAGCAAGTATGGGGGGAAAAAAATAATTTAATCCCTGTCACAATCACTTTATTGTTGGGGTGTTTTTTTTGGTTTTTTTGTTGGGGGTTTGTTTTTTTTTTTAGTCTGGAGGTTTTCTGATGGTTCAAAAGATAATAAAAGTCTTTCTGCCATATCTGTAGCTTTAGTAATCACCCAAGTAATTGCACTGTTTGTAAACCGTGTGGTAACGAGCATGTGTAGGGCTGTGATGCAGAAAGCAGGGCTAAATCTGGCTGAGGGTGCCAGGCAATATGCAGTGCAGAAGCAATGATTATTAATAGTACGTGTTGACTTAGGCTGATAATGCCCCAGAGCTTTCGTGCTCTGTGTCTCACCAGCGGGAAGCGGACGCTCGGTGCGGAAGACAAATACCTTGTAACCAGGAAACTGCCTGTGCCTGGGCTTCCCGGGGCTGGATTGTCCTTGGAGACAGCACTTCCCCAGGACAGAGCCCTTGGGGTGCCTCCTGAGCAGACACCGGGGCGGGGGATGTGACCTGTGTCTTGCAGTTTTCTTTTCGCAAAGGATTACGGAACTGTGTTCGGACGCGATGCACGACGCAGGTTTGCCTGCGGGGAGTTAATTATTCCCACAACCAGAGATAATCAGTGCTGAGCCCTATTTTTGGAGGCAAATGCCAGGTGAGCCGGTGAAATATTAAATAGGAAAAGTTATTACATAGTCTGAATTACACAGTCCCTCGTTGAAGAGGGAGAAAAGAAATTTAACTGAAAAAATACAAAACCTCAGAGTATTGAAATAAGGAAATGCTAGATTAATCCAGGAAAAATCCCTAAACCAACTCAAACCCTAGAATCATCACCTTTTCTTTGTTTTCTGGCTCTAATTCAATCTTATAAAACAGGACCACATGTGACTGTCAAGGCCCTGGTAGGGGTGGGGAAGAAATTCTTTATTTACTTTCGTCTTTAAACATCTCTTTTTCTAGTCTCCATCTTTCCCAGAGCTCCTTGAGTTTATGGGAAGAAATCTCTGATATGGCAAATGAAAAGTAAAACCATGGCTATGGTAACTTGCAGCATTTCAGAATTAAGAAAACTGTTTAGCAGAAAGAAGTAAGAGAGCAGTCGTTCTTCATTTTTTGACAGTTTTGGAAAATTATTGAAATGCTGAAAGGAAAGCCAAAGAAATGGGTAGGAATCAGCAAGAGTGAAGATGTAAATTAATGGCAAGGAAATAGGTATTTTAGTAATAATAATAATAGTAGGAATTAAAAAGAACACTTAAAATAATACTGTAAAAATTAGTCAGGGGAAATGTGGTATTCAAACATTTTGTTTGAAGAATAGAGAGGGCTTGACATTTTCAGAAAATAGTTCCAAGATAAGTTTTGGGTGGGGAAAAAACTTCTAGCAAGACATTTTTGGGCAGGTCTCATAGTTAATATTATTCTTCTAAAGAGAATTGTGGACATTTAGAGGAAATAAAGAGGTTTTCCTTAAGCCAGAGCTGCAAGTGGCCTCCACTCAAATGTAGTGATTCATGCTGCCTTGTTTAAGGATCTGAGATCCCTTATATTTAAAAGGAAAACTGGGAAAGGCTCCAACCATAAGGGCAATTAGTACTTCAGATGTGAAATTTAGAGCCAAAATTTCCACAAACAAAGGTATTTCTCATTGTAGGGCACTACTTCTCATACCACATGAGCTGGAATTCCAGTTGGTAAAACAAGCAGCTAAAATGTCACCCATGATATTTAGAAAAATGATCTTATTGCACAAGGTGGTGATTTTAAGGGGTTGTGCCAAACACCAGCGTGCAACTCAACATCGTCAGAGCTCAGGAAATACCACCTGCAACCCAGGGCCATTGGCATCTTGTTTAGTGAAAGCTTTCCAAAGAATTTCTCCAGCTATCCATCTAGGCCTGGATAAGGCCTCTGAGGGCCACTTTTTGGCAGCAGAGTTTCTTCTGTTTTCATTGCAGGAATGGGGGGAACAGGAACCTTGGCATTTGAGATCTCCCAAACCTGGTCTGTAAGAGATGACCACAGATGCAGCACAAATGTCTCGTCCCTTCTGGATATTTAACAAGGAGTGACTAAAAACCTGTGCTTGGGAGTGGGGCACTAAATAGCTAAGAATTGCAGTAGTAATGGTGGGAGGAATCGATTTTTTTTGTTACTTAGACTTGTGAGCAAGTTTCTTTAGCGCCCATAGAACTAAAGGATCATTTGGGGATTTTTGAGGATAGGTGATCGGTCAGGCATCCATGGACTTCTGTCACGGCAGGCCTTAGGAAGTGGTATCATTGGTTTTCTCAAGTTGAAAACAACCAAAATTGCTTTTGTTGCAGAGTAAGTGGTTTGGATCCTATTTTCCCACTGCATATTGTACTTTGCAGACTAAAAAAGACATGAGAAATAGAAGTGACTGATTTTTCCATTCCTTAAGCTGCCTCCATGTGGGTTGATTGCTCAGGGGATTTCAAGGCAGACTGAAACACAGACAAACGCTGGCTTCGTGTACGCTCTTAAATATTGCTGTGTTTTGAATTTTTATTAGAAACTTGGCAGGCTTTTGCTTGAGCTCTAACTGCCTTTTCTGCCTTCGGTTTATCAGCTCCCATAATTTTAGATGCACAATCACAGTGTGCAACCGTGTAGCCCAGCACGCATGAGCAAGGGAAGCACTCTAAAAACATGTCTGGTTAAAGTACTTGTCAAATTAGTAGCTGTCAGCCAGGGTGAATTAGACCCAAAATGGTACATGCACAAGTGAGGAAACACGTCCTCCAGCGTGCCTTGTGCTATCAGTGTCCTGCTGTGCTTGGACAGGGAGCTTAACCCAGGAAAAAGCCAGGATCTTCTCTCACTCACATTCTCGGAGTTTTGCCCAAAGACACCTTGGGTATATGTACTCGAGGGGATATGTATTCAAAGGAGAGGATGTGATAAACCCATACATCTGTCAGAAAGTAAACACGGCCTCGTGATCTTTCTGAGCTGACTGCAGCTCTAAATCCTGCCGATGAGGCAGCCATAATTCCTTGTGCGAGACGCTGAAGGCAGATGTACAAATCCTGGTTTAACAGGGGAAGTAGGTGTTTTTCCATTGCTCCAAAGAAGCATTTGACTTGTGAAATCAGTGCCCTTTATTTAGTTTTGCTGCAGTTTGTCCTGTCCGGGGTCCAAAATGCAGGATGGCAGGTGCTCCTGCAGCTGGCTGATTAGGTCTCACGAACCATGGGGATGCGGAAGACACGAGCAGTTTGGGGAGAAGAGATGGGTACAAAACTCTTGCGGAAGGAACCCAATTCTTTGGAGCAGCACCAGCCCTTCACACTTTGATGACCAAAAGGCAGGAGAGGAAAAGAGCTGATTGGTAACTGATAATGCTATTAATGTGACAAGATGCTTTCTTGAGCGTGGTCCAGGCCACAGCACGTTTCAGAGTCATTGGCAGCTTGCCACCTGCAAGGGAGATGTTTGTGGTCTTTATCAGTGCTAGAGGAGGAAACTCCCTGCCTGATTTTGCTTCCTACACGAAGAGAACCTATGCTGGCTGGTGTGCAGACTCTCCACTTGTGAGGAATTGAGATGTGCCTCAGAGGTGGGGACGCAGTTGTTCTTTGGGGCACTGCAACACAGGCCTGCCTTGGGGACAGCAAGGGCTTTGCCTGGCGTGGCTGGCACAGCTCTCTGAAGCAGAGGTTTCATCACACCGTGGAGAAACACCGGGGAAATAAACCAGGCTTCCAGGTAGTCTATCAAACGCCCACATCACCCAGTCTCAAGGTGGAGTGACAATAAAGATGATGTGGGGAAAGGCAATCTGTACCCAGGGATGTTATCATAAGTGAAATTGAAAATAAATCACTGCAGACGTGATGGCTCATGCCAGCTCTCCTCCATGCTCATCCCCTCGCTCTGCTTTCCTTTCCATTTGCCAATTCCTCTGCTGCAACTCACTGTTATCCTGGTTTACTACCCAGCTGGGATAGTCTCTGGATCTGCCTTGGAGAGGAGCTACGCAGGCACAAACCAACCATCTCAGCCTGGGAGAATAAATTAGGAAATGAGGACTGGAGAGCCTGACACATTTGATGTTGCAGAATTAGGTGTACTGAACTGATTAAGAGCACGGCCCACAGCACTTTGGCATATTTATGTGCCCCCTTGAAACTGAAAGCCCACTGTCACGGTGCCAAAAGGCAGCCCCCCAGGAAGGCGGGCTCCATGGCCTGCCCCTCCCATCATTCCAGAGAAGTTGAAGCAAGGTCTGGGAAAGCAGCCGTGTGCTGGAGACCTTATGAGATGTGGCTCAGAATAGAAACGCTCTGCCTCACCACAGCCCTCTTGGAAGCCGTCTTTCAGCCGGAAGGGCTTTGTTCCCATCTCCTTACTGACAATCCCCCAGCTGTAGAGCAGGAGAAGCCAGGGTTTGCACACTTCCCTGGGTAGTTTTTGGGTTCTTAGATGAAGGGCAGCTGTTTGTGCCGTGTTTTTTGCCATCAGAGATGTGGGTCTTTGTGTTGGAGCAGATGGACAAAGGCAGCAAAGCGCAGCTGTCGCATGGTCATGAATTCGGAGGGAAGACTGGACTGTGCTGTTATCTTGCCATGCTTTGGGAAGCCAGCCTGCTCCCTAGGCCCAGCTTGGTGTGCTCCTGGCCTCACATCCAGCCAGCCTGGCTTGCATAGCTGTGCCTTGGACATGCCAGCCATGGCACTACAGTTGCTGAGTCCACTCCCACACCCCACACTCCAACAGGGCTGGACAGCGACTGCTGCAGGGTCTCCCACTTGCCGCCAGCCAGGAGCAGTGGTGGCCCAGAGTTTAATAAAAAACAGCATTGGCAATTTGATTGCTCCAAGTTATTTTTTAACCAGACTATCCCAGGTACTTCTGTCCTCTTTCATAACAAAACCGTTCTCCTCTGAACACCAGGTGATTCTCAGGGTGCTGTTACATGGCTCTTTGTGGCATGGTGAAAACCAACTCTTTAAGGCTTAAAATCAGCTCTGGGTAGTGCTGAACCGTACAGAGCGAGAGGTGCTGGAACAGCAGGGCTGCCTGCAAATGTCACAGAATGGAGAGTTCCGCTTTGGGGTTGCTGGTGAAATCTGCAGCCAGAAGCCTGCCTGCTGCTGCCGAGCAGGAGGCAGATGAGCTTGTGGGGTCTGGAGGATGTTGTCTGTGCTGCCTCAAGCAGCAGAGAGCTGTGTGAGAGATGGATGGTTTCAGGAAATGGCTGTCCTAGGAGTAAGCCAGGACCCACTGTCCCCATGCCTGAGGCACATCAGCCGTGCCAAAGTCCAGCCAAGGGTTTTCTCAGGTGGTGGCAGTGGTGCCACTGCACACAGGGATGCAAAAGGGAGGGGGGCTGGGGCGGCTCTCTCTCGGCGCAGTGGGCTGAAGTGCAAGGCAGTGATCCCGAAGCATTTTGAAGATGTTTTCTCCTGACGTCTTTCCATTTGACATGAACCCAACTCTCCTGGCAGGAGCCCAGGAATGCATTGTTGCTTAGAATCACAGAATCATTAAGATTGGAAAAGAGCTCCAATATCGAGTACAGCCCTTGACCAAACACCACCATGTCAGCTAAACCACAGCACTGAGTGCCACGTTCAGTTATTTCTTGAACACTTCCAGGGATGGTGACTCCACCACTGCCCTGGGCAGCCTGTTCCAATGCCTGACCACCCTTTCAGTGAAGAAATTCTTCCTGATGTCCAATCTGAACAGCTTGAGGCCATTTCCTCTTGTCCTGTCACTAGTTGCCTGGGAAAAGAGGCCAACCCCCACCTTGGGTCAAGTCTCCTGTCAGGGATTTGTAGAGAGTGATGAGGTCTCCCCTGAGCCTCCTTTCTCCAGGCTAAACCCACCCCCCCCAGCTCCCTCAGCTGCTCCTCACAGGACTTGTGCTCCAAACCCTTCACCAGCTCCGTTTCCCTTCTCTGGACACGCTCCAGCACCTCGGTGTCCTTCCTGAATTGAGGGGTCCGGAACTGGACACAGCATTTGAGGTGTGGCCTCACCAGTGCCGAGTACAGGGGAAGAATCACTGCCCTGGTCCCATGTTATTTTTGATACAAGCCAGGATACCCATGGCCACCTTGGCCTCCTGGGCACAGCTGGCTCATGTCCAGACACTGTCAACCGGCACCTACGGGTCCTCTTCCGCTGGACCACTTTCCAGCCACTCTTCCCACAGCCTGTAGTGCTCCAGGGGGTTATTGAACCTTCTACTATTGGCCTCGGTCCCTCAGCCTGTCCAGATCCCTGTGCAGAGCCTTCCAGCCCTCCAGCAGAAGCTCGCTAACAGCAAGCAGGACCAACCTCGCAAGGAGCGTGGGGATGAGCTGGCTCGTGCTCAGCTGCCCACCCCGTCCCACACTGGCTCTGTGCAAGCAGAGGAGTATCAGGCTGAAGTCCTGTCAGTGCTGGGTGAATGCTCGCTATCTGTCTGACTGTATGAGTGCTCTGCAAGGAGCCAAGTGCCTTTTGGCCACATCAGCCTTGCTGTGCATTGCCAGGCAAACCTGCAAGGAAGCACGTGCCTAGGATGTAAGACACATGCTGCATGTGCAGCAGGTTTCCTTGCTGCAGGTAGATGCGAAGGTGCTGACTCAAGTCCCTCAGGAGAATGAGGCAAGTTCTTTGTTGGCTTCTCCATGTCTCTGAGTTATTCAAGCAATTCAAAGTAGAGAGTGGGTTACTCGGGGACCCTCTGTGAGAAGCCAGAATGGAGACAGTCTGGTGAAAAATGCAGCGAGATTAGGAAAGCTGAAGCAGTAGGATCCCCTGAGCAGATAGCCAGGGAGGCTCTGCTGAGGAAGCAGGACTGCTAACGTTGGAGGTGGTGATTGGATCAGAGAACTGGGTGCTTGTAGCTCCTGCACCTGACAGCGTGCAGGTTCACTCTGGGTCCCCCTTGCAGGCATTTTGTCCCCTGAATTTCAGCAGTATTGCACAGGGCAGAAATCAGTGCACTCTTACAGGATGTAAGTCAGTGCCTCCAGCCAAATCTGGTTTTGAATTCGGGAGCAGCAATCAACCAGCATGGCCCCCTTCTCAAACTTTTCACAGTTGTGTGTCCATTTCAGGCTTTGCACATCTGTGCCTATCAAGTGCTCCCCAGTTAACAGAAATCTGGCACAGAGAATCTCTCGTCTCTTTCAGGAGCAAGTGAAAAATTTGCCTTGTGTTTCCTGGTTTTGGCAGATTCTCAGCCTTTTATCCGAAGCCCTTGAGATGTGAGAAGCAGGGATGGTTCCTTGCACACTGCAGATGGGCTGCTGCATGACAGAAATGAAATGATTCGTCTTGTGTGTAATCCAGAGGCTCAGCTGAGTTACTCATCAAGCCCTTTATAAACCACTTTGTAGACTGCCACTGCAGCTTATTACTTACGATATCTTACATTGTCTGATGAGTTACAGGATTTTTTCCTGCTGCTTCTTCCATCACATTGAACTCTGAGCAGCTTTAGTGTCTCCGGCAGCTTCTGCTGACTCAGAGCAAGGCAGCCCTGCCGATGAGCAGTGAGTGGTTTGGAAGTGCCCTGTGCAAACCACCGGGCACCTGGAAGCTGAAGGGTGTGGGCTTCCATCACGTACGCTTGGAAATATTCAGCATGGTGGCATTTGGGTGAGGAACTTTCTCCAGCTCTCTGTGTTTTGCCACTAAGCACACAGGCATTGGTCACGAGGAGGCACATTCTCTGTCCGATCTGCGTGGAGTTTGGGTGCAATAGGATTTTACATTGCATTTTCTGGAGTTTTGCGTTTCATTTCCTCACCAACCAATACAAGTCCATGCAGGAATGGGAAGCACTGAAGTGCTGGAGAAGGTTCTGGTGGAAGCTGTATGGGAAAAGCACTGATATGAAAGTGTCCAATTTCGGCTCATCACGGTGTGGTGGGGATAAACGGATCAGCTGAAAGTCTCTTACACTGTGTGCTGCTGGCTCTTGCTGCAAACTTTTTCCTTTTTTTTTTTCTCTCCTTGCTCTGTGCAAGGGGAAAATACCACAGCTGCTTTCTCTGAAAAGTCATCTCCTAAACAGCTCCTGTGTCTGGGAGGCAGGCAATGAGGTACTCTGAATGCATCAGCACGAAACCCCCTGGAAAACATTGTTTATGTCACAGCCATCCCGGTGGCATGCTGGGAGACGAGCCTTGCTGGTGGCATAATTCAGGATCTCACTCTCTGCTTCAGAAAATGATTCCTGTTATCAGTATTTCCAAAATAAAACAGTCAGGACTTCCAGAGATACGAGGAGGGCAGTCTGACTGCCTAGCCCTGAGCCACAGGGTGGTTTTGGGCATGGCAGGGTTGGATTTGGGGCAGCCTGGCACAAGCCCAAGAGAAAGCTGCAGGAGGCAGGGTCCATCCGTGCTCCTAGCAGCAGCATGAGGATAATGGGCAGACATTGGCGATGGGAGCTGATCCTCAGGTTCTCTGTAGGCTCCTACAAATTTGGCCAGAGTCTGAACTATTAACCAGTTAAGAGAAAAACGCTTTTTTCTTTCAAAGAAGCACTGCCTGGGGTTGGATCTAAAGCTTTGGTAGGTACCTTTATCTTTAACTCTCTTGTATTTGTTTGGCAACCCAGCTCTGTTTTGCAGCCATGTGAAATGAGAGGGATTTCCAAAGAGATCTGGAGTTTTCCCCACCATCTCTAGCAAGAGTCCCTCTCTGCAGCCTTGCAGTCCTGTTTCCTCACACTTATGTCCAGAGTTCCGCTACGCTCACAACCTGGGTTGCTGAGCTCCCTGTCCAGCCTCTCCCGTCCCTTTTCTGTGTTGATGCCATTGTCCTCTTTTGAAATTTTTTATTTCCCCCCTTGCTGCCTTCACCTTGTCAGAAATCAGAAAAGACCAAGGGCAGGACATTTTCCCCACGGTCTGGCTCAGGAGGGAGGGCCCGGAGGGGCACCATGCCATGGGCAGAGCTGGTTGGCAGGAGGAGGTTGGGGAAAGAGTCCCAGCCACAGCGCTGGCCCCAGGCAGCATTGGCCAGCCTGGCCCCAGCCCCAGGCTCCGCTGCATCACCATGACCTACATACACCCCTGCTGCTGGTGGATGCGTTCCCAGACTTTTAAAGAGTTTGTTCCCCTTGGCCTTGCTGGGAGGAGCCAGGGAGGTTTTTTGGGGCCAGGCTCAGCACACAGCTCGCCTTGGAAGAGCTTCCTTAGCATGCACTTTTTGCCATGTAAATAATGAATCGTACATTTAGTATTAAACATCCTGTGCACTTACCAGACCTTGTTGCACGCGTGAAACTTGGCAGATGAAGTGCATGAAGGTGGTTTGTCTTTACAGCCGTGCAGGATTTCTAATGTGCCCCATTCTTTTTTGGGGGGGAGGAGCAAGGTTTGATCCTTTGCTCTTCCCTCTGCTGCTCCAGTCACACCTCAGTGCATCTTCTCCCGTACTGAGCACAGTCCTCAGAGTTCCTCTGCCTTGGCCGTCCTGCCCTTTCAGCCACGACTACCCACATCTCCTCATCCTTCCGCACTAAAACCTCAGCTGCCTACATGGGCATGGTTCAGTGCACAGCCCAGGAGGACCACAGACACGGGCAGAGAAAGCCTGAGGGATTTGCTTATAGTGAAACAGCAGAAATGTGTGTGCAGAGCTTGGTGGAACCGAGACAAGACTGTTTACTGGCAGGGAACTCAGCAGGATGATGGAGCTCAGCAAGGATGATGGAGCAAGAGAAAATGAGTCATTTGGGGAGGAAGGACTGTCAGTACAGTGGGTGACGTCTGCGTGGTCAGCTCACAGACTTCCAGGGACATGCTGGGAACTCCACCACTGGAGTAATTTAAAATCCAAACATACTCAGCCCTAGGGAGGGATCCTGCATGGGCAGCAGGAAGCTTGTGTGTTATAGGCACGGATGCATCCCTAGGTGAGGTGGTGGACAGCAGCATGATGTAGTTGGTTTTTCCATCTCTGATTTCTGTGGCTCACCGAGCACCGATCATTTTGGAAAGCTAACCACATTACTCCACAGCTTCAGGTGAATAAGGAAGCAGGCAGACTCCCTGGGGATCTGACACACTGTGAAGCAGGCATCCATCTGGGAGAGCATTATTGCATTAGCTCAGCATTCCTGTTGGTAGTGATGCATGTTCTGCTCTTGCATTGCTCCTCACAGGGAAAGGCTGCGTGGGGTAACACACAGCGCGTGATGAGACAAGGCTGGGCACCCTGCTTAGGTCCTGTTATTTGTTTGTATAAAATTCATGGGAAGCAGAGGGAGGGAAGAAATCTGGATGAGGATGAAAAATGATGCTGCACATAAAGCTAGCTCTCAATCTACAGAGCTGGCCTTTAATTCAGTCGTCATAGTCTGAAAGCAACACACACACACATGTGCAAAACCCAGGCTGCAGATAATGAATTTTGAGAAAATGAGCCCTCGGCTCCCTCCTCCCAAGCTTTACTTTTTAGAGAATGCCCTTCCTTAATTTTGGAAATGATTGCATTATCTCAAACTGCTTGTAAATCTTGTTAGCCAAGTAATATAGTTTGGACTAAATGTCTGTTCCTACATGAGCCTCAGGGGAGTATGGAAAATAACCAATGCAGCCCTGTTGCAACCTCCCACCAGCTCTACGAAAGAGGCTCCTTTTTTCTGATTAACCTCAGTTCCTTTCAGCAGTGAGGAAGAGAGAGGCAACAAGATTAATGAAAATTAGGTCTGTTAAAGCCAGCCTTGTTTTCTAGTCATGTGCACAGCCTTGCCACAAGCTGAACTCGTCACCAAATGCACAATTAATCAAAGTGGGGTGCAGGCACTCGGTGTCTCCGTGTGCGTGTGTGTGTGTGTGTGTGTGTGTGTTTGTGTGAGCATGCACTAAGGTGACTGCACCAGATGCATTTGCAATTGAAAGGAGCAGAGGAACAGAGGCAAGACGTTAGTTTTCCTATTTATTATTTATGTAGTTGAGAGTCTGCACCCAGCAAAGCTCGTGGAGCTGTGACTGATGAGTTAATTGGATACCACACTGGCATCTCTGGAAGAAGCTGTGGAAACCCAGGGACAGAAATAGTAGCTAGGACTGCAGGAGAGCATGTCCAATGTGTGTTGACGTGCTTAGCGATGCAAAGCCATCGCTCCTGCTCCTGCTCCAAAGGGAAGGGACTTGTCATCGTTGGTTTTATTTCCCAAAGGACTCCAGTGTAGGACTGGCACTTCTATAAGGATCAAGATTCCTTATATTGAAAGCTGTCTGATCCTCAGCTTTGGGGGAACTGCTGGGGATGTGCCAGAGACAGGCCCAGCTGCATTTCTGTACATCCCAGATGAGTCTTAGACTCTCAGTGCTGGCACTTTCCTCCTACCAGCTGCTGCCCTCCACCGCCTTTCCCTGCTTTTCTGGCAGGGTTTTATGGGGTGGGGAGGACCCTGAAGCCACTGGTGGCAATGATTTCTCTGGCCATTCCTAGATGTGACTGCCCAGCTCACCTCCCTGGATCTGTGTCTGTGCACCTCCTCTCTGCTCGTGCAAAACTCAGAGCCTTCATTTTGTCTCAGTGGTGGTCCAGCTCTTGAGTTTCCTTTAACCATCAACCAAGTTCTGTTCCTCTCCATGGATCCTCCAGGGACCAGGGGACCTCCCCAGGCCCCATTAACTTGCATGGGGCCATGTTGCATCCATTCTCCTGGCCCCAGTGCCGTGGTGGAACTGGGTCTTGGCCAGACATGATTCCCCTTGAGTGGCCAGGGGTGAAGCGACTCCCATGCCAAGGGGTTGTTTGTCTCACAGGGACAATGAGAGGGGAATGAAGGGACTTGGAGACTTTCCCACTGCCCCTTGGTGAAACAGCCCTGATGGGGGGCAAGAAGGAAACCCCCCCAGCTCCTCTGTAGTACTGTTTGAAAACTTCTTTGGGGCTAAACACCTCTAAACGTTTTTCATGTGATGCCTTTGGCTTTCAGACAATGTAAGTCTGTGATTTTCTTCCAGTCTAAGCCTACTGATGGCAAACAGGATGAAGAGAGTCCAACAAGTCCAACACTTTGCAGAGAACCTGGGCAAACACAGATCTCCTCATTCTGGTAGACCATGCTGCCTTTGGGAGCAATGCAGCAACTGAAAATATGGATCTTACCTTTCCAGTCTCTCTAAAGAGATTGTGGGGAGATCTGCAGTGGAGATTTCCAGTGGGCACATGCGCTCAAGCAGAACCAGAAAGCTTGCTTGTACATGTCACCATCTTCATCACCCTGCAGCAAGCAGGACAACAGATGTGGCCCACTGGGCTCACCAAGGTCAGAGCAGGGGCTGGGAACAGCACTAGGGTCCTTTTTCCCCTTGGTGGGCCCACTGAAATGGAGGTAATAGCCAGTTGTTAGTGACCAGCACCTCTGTGCACCAGTGACCAGCACCTCTGTGCACCCCGGCTTTTGCTGCAGGCCCTGGCTGCACCTGCTCAGCACCAGGTAAATCTCCATGTTTTCCTGTGGCTGGGAAGCCCTCAGCCAGAAGCAGTCGCTGTTGGAGAGCACACTGAGGGGGGCCAGATGGGCAGAGCCCTCCAGCGAACTCAGTCCTGTGCCCAGTCCAGGTGCGGAGCTACTGCGGGACCTCGGCAGAGTCACGTTGTTCCTGCGCTGCTGCTCCTCCCTATCCACCATCCCGGAGCTGTTCCGTGTGAAAGATGTCAGTGCTTCTATGGCACAAGGAGAAAATACCGGTGTGTCCAAGGGTACGCAAAGATAAGCAATTAAGCTGTTTCACCCTGCAAACATCCCCCTGCCGTGGTGAGTGGTTTGACTGGGCTTGGTTTGTGGATCTTGCCAGGAGCTGGAGTTTCGTTCCCACCGCAAAGCTGAGCACACCGTGGGAAGATCTTGTCCCTTTCTGTACCCCCACCACTGATAAGGAGCAGCCCCTTTGCTCGCTCTTTCTCAGGGAGAGTCACTTTCTGACTCTGGGCAGCACCATCAGGGTCCCAGCAAAGACAGAGAGAGGAAAAAGCCTTTTGTTCCTGCAGCAGAGCAGCCCTGCCCAGAGTACCCCAGCTGGAGAAAGGCATCACAGGCATATGCCTGGGTGGTCAGCTTCGGGCTCTGAAACTGTTGGAGAAGGGTGTGAGCAGATCTAGAGAGCACTTTCCCATAGGAAAGGACAGGAGGATGTGACCTCTGGAACTGCACCCTGGGCTGCCTGTTTGCCCTCTGCATCTCGCAGTGATTTCATTTCCAAACCCATCTCTTCCAACCCAGGCACTCAGCCGTGAAGCACAAGGTTGAAAGGAGTCAAGCCAGGGAGGGAGCATGGAGAGAGAAGGTTGCTGTAGGATAAAAACAGCTGATGGCTGAAATCCTATCCACTGAGAGCCAGGGGAAACCCTCCACCATGGATTATGCTGAGAATTACATGGTCCAGAGAAAAGGGAGTTAAATTACTCCCCTTATCCAGTAGATTCAACTCTTTTTGCTGTCTACAGACATGGCACATTTTTTGTTCATCTTACTGCATGCAGTTACACGTTTCAATAATCATCTGGATTCCCTAGGATTCCCTTATTACTGTGCCGTTGGCCATGCAAGTCAGGGAGCAGAAGGCTCCCTGTTCTGGATCCACACTTGCCAGGTGAGCTTCCCAGACCTCAGCTGGTCTTCAGCCTTCACCAGGCCCTTGAACAACCATACTGAGAGGTGCCCATGGGAATTGAAGACCTTTTGGTGGTCTCACTTGTGCTGGGCTGTCACATCCCTGACTCCCTGCCCATCATCATCTGCCTTTTTTAAAACACAGGACACAGAGCATGGTGGTGGGAGAGCTGCACCATTTCCAGAATCACTGGTTTGGGGCTACCTTCCAGCATCTTTGGACCAATTCTTTGTTCCTAGTTGTTTGGCCTGGACTGAATGAGAAAGCATATTGTTAATAGTTCCTCATAAAAGCACAGGGGCTTGCATATTTTTTTTCTGAACTTTGATTTAAAGTAACTGTATTTTCCTCCAAAACATCTGATTCTGTCTTTAATCATGCTAATCTCCTGATCTCAACAATGTGTCAGTGTCACAATTTGGTGCATTTTAGGTAAGAATATAAAAAACCTTTTGTTTCTTTGAAATCCGTTGCTTTTTCATTTCACCGAGATCATTTATTCTTGTGTCAAGGAAGAATAAATGAGAAGTGTCAGGCAGACCTTTCATATATTGCTTTATCTTTAAGCTAAACAAATCCTCTGTGTGCAGCCTGGCTGAGTATGGAAATCTCTGCACTCCTTTATCAGTTGTCACCCTGTTACTTGATGTTCTCCCTTTCTGAAGTGGAATGACAGAAACCTCATATGTGCCCTTGCAGCTGCTTTACTGAATGTTATTGTGCTGGTTTGATGCTATTTTTTTTCAATCTGCTGTTTGCACAGCAAAAGGTTGTATTTTGTTTTCATGATGTCAGAGTTCTCCGCTGGGCTGACTGCTGGGAAGTCGTTTTCAGGAGCAGCTTCAGCTGATTTACAATGTAGGGCATGTAGGAGTAGTTTGGGTCTTTTGCCACTGGTATGTGTGCTGCTTTGCATTAGTTTCTTCAGAATTCATCTTCCCACTCCCTTGTCCTCCTCGGGTGCCTTTGAAAGTTCTCACAGTTCTCTCTGAGCTTGAGTTAAATATGCAAATACATGTGTATTAGTCCATTTGTGTGTGTATACATCCATGGACACATCCATACGTTTTTCTCAGCCTGCTAAAGAACTTCTGCAGCCCTGTGTACCCTCCCACGCACCCCACAGGTGAGCTTGTTCCTTTGAAAACTGACCACTTATTCTTCCTCCTTGTTTTCCACTTCTGAGATACTTTCAAAGCCTCAGCCTCTCTCAGATCCCTTAACTATTGTCCTTGGGTTTCACTGCCATCCTTTCATGGGAGCTGGACCAGGCTGAAGCCATCTGAACTACGCACGAGATACGCACAGAGTGCTCTTAGATGCTTATCCTCAAATTTCCTGCTCTGACACCAGACACCTCTGGTTGATGGCTCACTTTCTCTTCGAATTTAATTCAGTTACTGCACAAAGCCACTTTGTGCCCTGAAAAAAAGGTTGGAAACTTTTTGTGCCACACGTGAGCTGGGGGCAGGAGAGGAAGACAAAACATCAAAGGCCTTTTCTTTGCTCTGCCAGCAAACCAGCGAGGCTGAGCAGATCCATTGCTACTGGCCACTCACCCCACACAGCAGCTGCCCCACTTGGTGCACTGAAACCCAAATAAGCAAGCACGTAATCAAATCTAATTCCCATCCAGAAACACCCAGCCAGCTCCGTACAGAGTGTAAATCACCACAGCCTGCTGAAGCCAGTGAAACTGTCTATGCAGGACCTGGGCCAGGCTCTGTGTTTTCCAGGTGGGCCATGAAGTGATATCACTGCTGCAGATCCAGACAGCCTCCCTCAGCAGAGGAGGATGGACAGCGTCTTTGGGAATCCTTAAGGAAGCCAGGAACAACACGAGCAAGTTTTACATGAGGCAGTGAGGCTGCCTGGCCCCTCTACATCCTGAAATAAGATGAGTGGTGCATCCTCTTGGGTGAACATGAGGAGAGCTACTGCTCTGCTTGCTTTTGCTGTAGCCTTTCAGCTTTAGACCCACCTTAAGAGGAGTCAGATTCCTTAACTTTATGAAGGGGTTTTTTTAATTTCAAATTTAAGCTAACCTCACATTCACAGAGTCCCTTTGTGGCAAACTTCCCAGTGGCAAGTCAAGGGGGGAGTGTTTTACTCTAGTGAGGTCTGGTGTCTCATTCAGCACATGGAGTGGCTCTCTGATACATAAAATTTGGGTTCACCGAGCCCAGAGAAACGGAGCATATCATGCACACTGTTATTGAGTCGCTGTGAAACAATGTTAAATAGTATAGAGGAGAAAGAGAACATAAAAACAGACTGTGAGCTTTTTTTTTATCCCCAAACAGCACTGCAATGGGCGGGGGGTGGGGGTGGGGGTGCAGAATTCAGAATTCTCGCGTTTCAGTAAAGTCACACTTCCCTTCAGACCGGGAAACCAGTCCCAACAAAAAAGCACTTGGTACCCCGTGAACTTTGGGAGCAGAAATGCCAGCAGCAACCTGAAGTTAGCAGTTCTGGTTGAGCTGTGTACTGAAACAGTACAGGAGATGGGCTGGTGCAGGCTGCACACAAATGAAGCCTGGGGACAGCTCTGCACATAATGTGACCGTCCTGCCAGAGTGGTGTTCGCTTTCTCCACTGGGTGCAGGTGGCTTTCCACTACTCCCACAGGTCCCTGTCTCAGCCAGTCTGAAAAGAAGGCAAAAACCCCCCTGTGGCTCCCATCCTACATTTCTTTCACGGGTACAAGCGCCATGCTGCTTTGCAGGGCCACAGGATTTCTATTACCTTTAAGAAGTGACTAAGGACTCCTGGATTAGATCCAAAGTGTACATAAACCTTCTCTAGCAGGGCAAAGCCTTAAGGCTGTTTCTCTTGCTGATTTGGGAACTGAACCAACCCAAGAGTTTAAATGGCTTTGAAGCCCATCTTCATGTGACTCGCCATCATAACCTCAAACGAGACATGGAACAGGTTGCCCAGAGAAGTTATGGATGCCCCATCTCTGAAATTGTTGAAGGCCAGGTTGGATGTGGCCCTGGGCAACATGATCTAGTGGGTGGCATCCCTGCCCATGGCAGGGGGGTTGGAATTAGATAATCTTCCAGCACAGGACATCCAGTGATTCTATGATTCTATGAAAATACGGATACGTGCATGGATGTACGCGGGTCTAATGGCTCCGTTGAGTGATTAGGTTGTGTCGGTGTCCCGGGCAGGAGGGACTCAATTTTGGCCAGCATCACTGGCTGAATTTACTGAGGCTCTTTCATTTTTTCATCATCCTGCCAATCTACCCATCTGGGAAAGTGATGAAAGGCCATGTCTGCCATCCCAGGAAAAGGAGAATAAAGAGAAATACGGTTGTTCCTGGAGGGATGTGTCCCAAGGCTGATGCACGAGGTTTAGGCAAAAGTGAGTCCTGGCAGAGGGTGTGACAGCTCCAATATATCATGTGAAAATGAGGGTCCAAAATCCAGCTTAAGACAAAGAGTTCTTGTCCTGCGTGGTGCTGTGCTTCCCGCATGTCTGCACTGGGGGAGTAATGCTCTCACCTCTTTGCTCAAACACTGTAAACAGCTCCCCAAAACTGTGCAAGAATTCTCGAGTTGTCCTCAGGAGTCCTGGCCTGACGTCAGGAAGCAGGACCCCATCTCTGACTTTTAGTGTCAGTGGGGCAGTGGGATTGCTAATACCAACACTAACACTTGAAGTTTCCTGTGGTTTAAGAGCTGAGCCCTCTGGTCTCAATGGCACTGAAATGAAGGGCAGATCAAAGGGAGGAATTTGGCCAAGATTCTGATGTGCCTCTGTGTTTATGTATGTGCACATGTACAAAACAAGTTTAAAAAAACCCACTTGGGTATGATTCACCCAAATATTGTGGGGGGGAATCATTTTCCACCAGGGAGCTAATTGCTAATTACATGAGTGTGAAGCAAATTCATTTGCAGAGTTTTGTTCTTTGCAGCCAAAGAAACCAAATTTTGCAGAAGCTGAGCTGATGGGTATTTAAGCAACGGAGGTATTGTTATTTCTGTCAGAGTCCTGAGCTGAAGTTTTTAGGAAAGCTATTGCTCTTTAAAATAACTTCACTTTATTTATTAGCTCAGAACTTTCCCAGAGTGAATGACAAATAAAGCCTGTGTTATTTTTCCAGGGCTTATTTTGAGATAAAAGCTATCTGATATAAGGGGTTCCTCTGGCAGCTGGGCAAGGGAGACCATACATCAGCATCAAGGAGCAGAGAGAGCTGCCTGACGGATGTGGGATGTGCTGGAGGGTTTCTCTGCTCTGGTTGAGAGCCACTCTGGCTGCTTGACACGGAGGTGTAGGGCATGAAAATGGAGACATGAAAATGGTGCAGTGTGGGAAAAAACATCCCCGCTGTCTTGGGGTGACTCTATCATGTGTATCCCCTATCATGCTCTATGCCCAAAAAGTAATATTGTGCCTTTTCTGTGCCTTTAAACTGAGCTTGAGAAAAAAACCCCAGGTGTTTGCAACTTGGTTTTCTCTCAGGGGCTATATTACTAGATTTTGGCCAAACCGGCACACCCGCCTCTGCTCCCTTGCCCCCTCCGTGGTGGCCACCTCCTCAGCAGAGCATTGGCGTGGTCATGGGGCCACAGCAGAGTGGCAGAACAGGGCTGGGGGCTGCCAAGGATGATGCCACCAGGAAATGCAGCGTGGCTGAATATGGTGGCAGCAGGAGTATCATGGTTACATGTCCGTGGAGCTGCTAATTAGGGATACTAAGCTCAAGCAAATGTGGCTTATTTCTGTGTGCCTCTACAGAGAACTCGTCCTCCGCTTATGAGTCCTTTAGTCCTCGCAGCCCAAGTCCCTTTAATTTATCCAGACATTGCTGGGGTGGCTCCCGGCAGGTTTTCATCAGGAAGAGTGGAGACGGCTTGGGTTGCAAGAGCCGAGGGAAGCTGAATGAATCATTAAAAGCAAGATAAGAACCTAAAAGCCTCCACCAAATGCCCTTATTAATGTTGATTTGATTGTTTATGC
Source organism: Rhagologus leucostigma (assembly GCA_013397725.1). Lineage (NCBI taxonomy): Eukaryota > Metazoa > Chordata > Aves > Passeriformes > Rhagologus > Rhagologus leucostigma. The sequence continues at coordinate 321,662 of VZTD01000678.1, forward strand.
CACTTGACAGGGATGAAACCAGAGGCAGATGCAACAACTAAATCCTGGGTCACTGCAGCGCCCTGCCCGTGGTGCCTGGCCTTTGCCGGAGACCTCGCTTGTGCATCCAGGCACAAGGCTATGTGTTTGGGGGAGCAATTCGCCTCTCTCCTCAGGGGCTGGCTGCTGCAGGCCAGGCAGGGTGTGTGGCTGCCCAAACATCTGTGGCCAGATGCCGTGCAGGATTTCTCACAGAAACGGAGAGCGGCGGTGGCACAGCTCGGGGCGGCCGCGCTCAGCAGAGGCAGTGGCAAGCTCGGTCACTGTCACCCATCGGGCTGGGGGCACTGCTGGTGTCCCCCAAGGGCTACTAGTGGGTGCCTTGGGGTGCTTGCCTGCTGTCCTTCCTGTGCCCTGCAGGCTTTTTGCTTGCAGCCAAGAAAAGCAGGCTGAAGCGGGAGCTTTTAAAGGCTTTTTTAATCTAGGTTAAAGGAGGAGCAGAAATCAAGCCCCTGGTCTTTGCTGCTTACCCCAGCGTAAGGGAGATGCTCATGCTCTAGAGTCATTCACTGCAGGCAAGGGGAGCAAGCTTTGGGCAGCCTGGCAGAGAGGGGCTGAGCGGGGACATCTCCCATCCCCAGGACTCACACACACCATCCCCACCAGTTCCTCACCTGCTCACAGCAGGCAGCAGCAGCTCCCTGTATTGCAGAGAGCTGGTGAAGCTTGCGAGGTTCTCAAACACCATGGCAAAAGTGATAAATGCAGACAATTTCAGGCAGATTATATGTGCTAGATAAGCTGCCAGTACCTGGAAGAGGCATTGCAGGACAGCTGCCCTGCAGCAGTAGAAGACATTTCCTTTTCCTGCTGCTCCCAGGTAAGCAGTTTGGTTTAGGTGCATTTTGAGCATTCTGAACACTGTTTTCCAGTGCATGCTAGAGACGCTCCACCACAGAGCACCACTCTGCCTTGCTTTGGTGTTCTGCAGCAGAAAGCAGAGAACTGAAAGGCAGGCCACCAGCTCCACCAGGAGCAAGTCACCAGAGGGATGAGTCTGAGCACATGCCAGGACAGAGCTCTGAGGGTGTTGAGGTCTGTCCTGACCCCTGCAGAAAACAATTGCTGGCAGTGTTTCATGTCTCCTCTCTGTTTAACAGCATTTCTCCAACTCACAGCAGTGTGCAATAAATAGCATGGAGGGTTTTTAGAGGAGGGCCTGAGTGTGCACCAAGGAGCAGCGTGCCAGGCTCTTTGCAGCAGCACACAGGCTTTGCTTGGTGCTTGTGCTGCTCTGAAACCTTGCCAGTGCCCAGTGCAGCCCTGCAGAAGGCCAGACAGGATCAGGTGCTGGAAGCTGGAGAGTTCTCAGAGGCACAAAGCAGACCTTTTTTGGTCCAGGTCTTCAGCATGTCGTGCATCTTGCTGTTAGTGGCAGATTGGCACTGGCAAACCTTTAGCGCCATCCAAGCCAAATCCCAAATCCACCCCTGGTAGCACTGGCAGAGAGCTGCCATTATTTCTGTGAGGTCTTCCCATGTCTTGGCTGCCTTGGATAGCTGGGCTGGCTGCTGAGTGAGCTACTTGCTTGCGGTGTCTCAGGATGACTGCAGCTGGCTGCACGTGGGTTTCACCTCCTGCAGCATGTGCCTGCTTCTTTGGCTCCAAGGGCTGAATTCCTGGTGCTTTTCATAGCATTGTGCTCTTCCGTGTGCTTCCTCCGATCTTCAGAGTGAGACATGTTTCCCAAGGATAAAAGACCAGAGCTAAACCAGGCTGAATTCAGAGCTGCTGCGTTTGTGAAGTGGAGCTGATCTGGATTTAGATCAGCAGAGCTCAGCTCACGGCACAAAAATAGAGAAAATTCTTCAAGGCATACTGGAAATGTTAGCAGCTCTTTGAACAGCAGCTCTTTCAGTCTGTCTTCCTAACTTTCTCCCTAAATGCTGCTCGTTGCAGAGAATGGGCCCTGTTTTCTTCTCAGTCCTGCAGCTGTCTGCAGCTCTGCTGGTATTTGGAGCTGTCACTGTGGTAGAGTCTCTTGGAGTTATATCACCCTCCAGCTCGAGTGCAATGGTCTCTCTGGGAGTGCCAAGCCAGGGACATTTCTTCAGTCAGTTTGAGAAGAGGAACCCTCTGGTCAGGTAGATCCTTGACTCTGGTGAGGCAGTAGGGTTTCTTTCTGCTCCTCAAATGCGTCAGACTTCAGTCTCGTTGCTTCCCCCAGCAAAGCTCTTCTTGGGAGCTGTGTGTGCACACTGCTGAGCATGTGCAGCTACAGCCCCTCACGGCAGGAGACAGAAACTTTCCACGGGGGAGCTTGCACGGCTCAGTACATGAGTATCAGTTCAGGCAGCCCCGGTGCTGCAAGAAAACCCAGGGTCAGAGCAGCCCTGACTGAGACATCTGGTTTGGGAGGGCTCTTGTGTAGGTCCTGAGAGCTGCCACGCTGTACCCAGCCCACACCTCCAGCTTTTCCTCTGCGAGTGTATAGGGTGAAACTTGGTGATGTTTGCGAAAAAATAAAGTAGCTTTGTTCATGTTGGCCCTCCCCTGATGCAAATAAGATCCCTTGAGGTAATGCCATGCCGGCCCTGATCAGTAAATGCCTGGCTATTGATGGCAAGAGGTGATTGCCCTGAGTTAGCAGCAGTCGGTGTTTAAAGATCCCTCTCTCTGCCCAGCCTCAGCTGGCCGCTGGCACACGTGGAATCGGGGGCATGAGAGGCTCAAGGCTCAGTGCCTGCTTTGTTTTTCCTGATCTCCTTTTTTATTTTTCCTCTTTTTTTCTCACTTCTGCCCTGTGCATTTTAAATCAGATCTCAGGGCAGCTGCAGCATCCTGCCTTATTGCAGTGGCATGTCTGTGTATTGTCCACACTTGCTCTCTTCACAGCTGAAGAAGCTTTTCAAAATAAAAAATTTCTGACTTGCAAGCACCATGCAGATGAAATATGCTTTCCTTAGTAAAATATTAAAACAAATCTCTTCCCATGGACACAGCCCATGAAGATGTCTTTAAAACACACAGGGAGGCATGGATGCAATATTTACAATCTTGAGCAAGGCAATTTATAATCCGCCTGAGCTCCCTGATGCTATTTGAGCAGGGTTTTTTTTCTGGAGTGTATCAGAACAGATTAATCAACATTTTCCTAACTATACGCATATGGACTTCTAAAATTTTTGGCTGTAGGTTGTAGCACTAATTGCTCACAGGGTTTATCCAAGCGTCTTGGATTTGATAAGCAGGAGAATGCACCAGCCACTCCAGTGAATTTCTAATGCAAACTGACCAGCCCATTTTCCCTTCTGCAATTATTAAAGGTCAGCTCAAAATGAACCGAGGAAGGGGAGGGATCTGGTCGTTTTTTGCTTTGATACTGGGCTCTTATTTCTCATCCTTGGACTGAGGGTGGGGGGAGGAACAGAAGTAAAGTGCCCTTCTCCTCTTGTGCTCCCGTATCCTCATTCTGGGCACAGAGCTGGCCAGAAAGCTGGACCTCGTCAGTGCTGGGAGCTCTGTCCATGGGGGCTGGCAAAGGGTCTCTTAGACCACGACCTTCTGCTTTCTGCTCATTTGCCCCTCCGTGATTTCTCCCGTTAAATAAGTGTATTAAAGACACCATCCCACTGCTTTTCCAAACTCTTCAAAGCTTGTGAACTCAGACATCGCCTGTGCTGAACCATTTCTCATATGGCAAAACACAGCTCCAGGCACCTGCCGAAAGACTGACTTTTATTGTTGCTATTAAAAAGAAAAAGGTAATAAAAACTGTCTCCCCCCAAAATGTCAAATTTTATTGCCAGCCTTTGCCAGAGGTTGAGAGATCCCAGTGCTGACCCCCTGGGTGTTTCACCTCTGTGTCCCCTACAAGCACTGGTGCTGAAACTGCAGGGGCACAGCAGGGACTGGAGCGAGGCGGAGCCTTTTTCTGGTGAGGTGGTTTGGAAAGGCTTCCTCGGATCCCCTGCCACTGCTTGGATGCGCATGGCTTGCCAGGGATTTCCTGCATGTGTTTCCTGCTGAGGCTGAGCAACGCTTTTACTGCCTCAATGAGTTCCCTTGCACGGCTGTGTGACAGCTGCAGTTGGGAGAAATACAGGCGAAGAGGACTGAGGAGAGGAGCAGAAAGCTCCCTGAGGAAGCCAGAAGCATTTCTGTGCATCCCTTTGCTGCCTCATGTCACAGGGTGCCCGTGACCCGTGGTTGTACCCAGGCTTTGTGTGTCGGTGGCCTGAAAATGCTTTAGCCAGCCCCGGCCAGGAAGTACTGGGGATGGGCTGAAGTGGTTGAGCACTGGGAAATGACAGTTTACTGCAACCGTGCTGCAGGAAAACCAAATCTGTTTTCCACGTTTCAGGACCCATGTTTTAAGAATCTGGTTGCTAAACTTTAAGACATGCCGTGTATCCATGAATACTGGCTTGCTCTAACATCTCATGTGGAGACCCAGAAATGCACAGAGCTATGAGGAGGCAGCTCTTTCACAAACCAGGTCTGAAACCAGAGCAGACCTGGATTGTGTCACGTCAGATCAGGACATCTGCAGGCAGACAGGGGCTGAGTTTGCTCTGGAACGGGTGACACTGCCTGCACAGCCCTCTGGGACCAGGGCTTGCCGAGGTCCTGGTGAATCTGTAAGGCTTTCAGCACAAAGCAAACTGCTTTGCAGAGCTTCTGAGCCTGCTGATTGCCCCGGGAGAGAATCCACTCCAGCATCTTCCAGCAGGAACTGCCAAGCCTTTTGTACCAAACATGTGGAGATGATTTTCTGTTTGCCACCATAAATTAAGGCATGTTGTTTCCTAAGTTTGTCCCAGGCAGCCCAGTTGTGTGTCTGGTAGCCAGAAGGAGAAGCTGACCAAGGAAGCTTTGCAGCACTGCTGACAGGGTCCTCTCCCCCAGTGTCCTGAGGGATTCGCCCAGCAGAGCTGAGTTTCTCTGGTGGTGTGCTGGGGAAGGCTGACCAGTCTTAAGTCTAAAACCTCAAAACAGGGTTGCAACCAGAGCTGGGCTGCTGCTTTGGCCATGCCATCACTGCAAAGGGTCAGTGCTGGGGCAGTGTCCCTCCTGTGGGAATGGCAACACCCAGCAAAAAGGAGGCCCTAGGGTGGAGCCTTTCCAGCCATGGCATCAGGGTTCTGGGCATTTCACAGCTCTGCTTTTGGCCACCAGCAGCTTGTAGGGCCTGTTGGGTAGCCCAGCCCTGATTGTTCATCCCCGGAGATCACGATGCTCCAGTCCCCTGGCAGGAGAGCTGTGGGCAGCTGAGCACCGAGAGGTTATTGCCGAGACCGAGGGGAAGCAGATGAAGGTCTCTTGGATGGTGTCAGTGTGACTTGTGGGGCAGCTGAGGATCAGTGTCTGGTCCCTGAAGAAGCTTGGCAGAAAAGTTATACATGGTAAATCCCTTCTCCACAGCCTCTCCCATGCTTATCATGCTCTTACCATCCAGCTACACATTTGTCAGCATTTCTTGCAGATAAGGCTTCTGGGTGCTCCAGCAAATGATCCTGCAACATTTGGACTAGGCATAGATGTCCTGCAGACCTCGATGCTTTTTCTGGAGAGTGAAGGGTCAGCAGAGAGCTGCTGACCAAGGTTTGGCAGGTCCCTTCTGCTCTAATGCAGCTCTCTGCTCCCCTGTACTTACCCGGAAGGGATAGGAGGAATAAATGTGGAGTGGGGTGCAGCCAGCTTGTAGCCTTACAAGAGTGTGGGAAGGGCTTCCCCTCCTTGTTGCATCCTTGGTTTCATTGCCTTTCCTAGAGCAGATACTGGCATCATTGTCCCTTTTCCCCTCAACTAAAGTGCCGCTTTTAAAGATGCAGCTGAGAGCTGTGACATGCAGTGTCCAAGTGCTTGTGCCAAACAGCCCTATGGGTGACAAAAGCCTGTCCTCCCTTATTCAGTGATGGCAGCAGAGGCTGGAGTTTCTTTTTGCCTGACCAACAGAGTTTCAGCACAAGTTTCAGGAGGACCAGGATTTCTGTGGCTGCCCTTGGAGCATTAAGATGGGACAGCTGGAGATCCTGGGCACTTTGCCCATGGTGCTGCTGGCACCTTTGCAGCACACTGGGAATAGCAGGGATGGGTGTCCAGCACCCACTGCATGGGCAGAGTCAAGAGAGATATGGCTCGGGAGCTGCTGAGACTCCAGTGAGCCCCTGAGAAGTTTTGGGAGACAGAAGGCTTTGATGTACCTTTATAAAGCCAGCTGGGCAGCTGTGGAGTCACAGCTGTTGGCAGAGGGACTCCACAAGTGCTGAGTAATGTATCACCGTGGTACGACCCTCCAAAACCACCTCCCTGCACTTGGTGCTCCCAGGATCCCTGTGCCAGGCACCCTAGCTCCATGATGGCTGAGAGAACCAAGAGGACGAGCCATTTGGTGCATTATTTATCCATTCTTCATTTACTCGATATGCATATAATGCCGTGCAGTGAGTGAGCAGGCGCAAAATTAAAAACCGAAATGATGGATGCTGCCTTATCAAGCGCTCTTCATCCCACTCTTGAGACTCATTCAGCTTAAAATATTGATGGCGGATCGCCTGTTGGCAAACAAAGATGGTGTAAATCCATCCATCTCTGCTCGCTGCCATGGTTTGGAGGCAGAGACTTTGTGCAGCTGCAGCCATGGCCGAGACGTGAGGTCTGTGCTGCCTGGGATGGAGAGGGGGCTCAGAGTCCCTTTAATTACCTCCTGAAGATGGCAATTAATCTGTGCCTGAGTGCTCACCTACATGGCAATACAGCAGCAGCGAGCTGCAGTGTTTAATATGCTGATCCTCAGAACATCCCTCAGAAGCCCGGGCCATCTCAGCAGGGACTGCAGCACGGCTCTAATCGCAGGGCTGCTGTTCCGTCTGCGGAGCTGCTTGAATAGCTGGTGCCTTCAGCTGCTATTCTTTTACTTCAAAACCTGCCAGGCACACATTAGCATGGAGGATTAGTTAAAAAAAAAATTTAAAAAGCAGATCCCTGCTGAGAAAGGGGGTGTGATGCCAGAGGAGCTTTGGGAGCCACTGTGTTGAGGGACTAATGCAGTGAGGAGCAGCTTCCCAAGTCCAGGTGGGGCTGCATTACTCCCCAGGCCAGACACACTCAGTCCTTCCAAACACACAGACCCGTAGGACCCTGAATTTCCCAGGTATATCCTGTTCCTGTGCCCTTCAGGCCTCCTCACACCTGCAGCAGAAGCTAGATTCCCAAAACCAGCCGCAAGCTCAGCAGACCAAGAGGGGCTGCCTGCACAAGGATGAATTCAGGGCTGTCCCAGGTGAATCCTGAAGCTGGGGATCTGCTTTTTTCCTCTCTCACAGCCTCTTGTTGGGCCCATCCGTGCGGCAGGAGCTCCTCACAAGAGTCACTTCTGAGATGAGACCGATAGGTGCTCAGCCCAGAAGAAGGCAGGGCCCACTGCATGTGCCAGCCTGAATGCTTCATGCACAGCACGGAGTGGGGAAGCAGACACCTCTCCTGGCTTCTCCCTGTGCTGGCAGTGTGAGAGCACGGGGGAGATCTCCGGCCACAGTCTCCTCTACCCTGCCAGTGTTCCCGGTGCGTTTCACACCACCTCCTTCCATCCCTTTCCCAGCTGTCAGGAATGTGGGGAGGGATGGGGGCCGTGCACAAAGGGCGAGGATTTGCCTGCTCCTCGTCAGTCTGGAGGCACCCTTGGGACCGAGGCCGCAGATGGATGGCCTGGGGGAGGTGCCAGCAAAAAGCATACTGGAAACATCTCTGCTGGCTCTCCTGAGCCAGAGGCATGTGGCGAGGTGCCTCTCTGGAGACGCTGTCCTTGAGCGACTCCGGGGCTGAACTCACCATGTGCCGCAGCGTGACTCCCATGTGGCGTGCTCCCACGTGGGCATGCTCCTGCCCGCTCCTGCCTGCTCCTGCCCGCTCCTGCGTGCTCCTGCCTGCTCCTGCCTGCTCTTGCCCGCTCCTGCCTGCTCCTGGCAGCGCTGTGCAGGCGGCTCAGTGCGTCGCAGGCCTTTCAGGACAGCAATAAAAAGCAGGTTGTCACGCTGGCAGCGTTTCAAGGGACAAAGCAGCGTGACTCCGGGGTAAAGGCCTAGAGGATAGGCAAGCTGAAGAAACAAATGCCATCAACCCCTCTCATTCTTGCTCTCTGGAAGAAAGAAGTGATATTCTTTGCACATTTGAAAAGCCCAAGACAAGTATCTTAAACATGGAGCACGGCCAGTCCAATTACTTCTCTTGGTCTCGTGCCCAGGCTTTATTCCGTGAAACATCTCACTGACAAATGTTCCCACTGCGAGAAACTTTCTAGTACTTCTTTTTTTTCCATTTCGTGACATTGTAAACCTATGCCAGAGGCTGCTCAGAGAACCAAGGTGTAATTCGGATCCATCCAGACCTCTGCAAAGTGCAGCTGGAAAATATCTCAGGAAGGAGATAATCGCTACAGCCTTGAGAAACAGCTTTGTATAAATGAACCCAGAGATTTCTTTTGTGGGAATAAACTTCTCTTGGGGATACGTCCTTTCTCTCCTTTAATCTTTTCACTGGGATTTTTATATCAGCAACCTAAGACCCAGCCAGACTGTATTGCTCATTTTCAGTGTGTTTTAAGCACAGATTAATTGCAGATACCCAGCTGTCCTGCTCTAACTTGCCATCTCACACCATTAAACTAAACAACTGCCAACCCAAGCATCTGAAAGCATGGATAAATAACATCTCCAACTGCCATTCTTCATCTGCTAAAAAGAAAAAGTCCTGGTGGCAATTCAGGTTCAGACCTTTGCCTTGGAAAAATCAGTGCCTCTCCGCTGAGCACACTTGGCCATCTTGTGCTGGCAGAGAGCTGCTGTGTGTGTTGCTGCTTGAATGCATACTGTTTACATAAATGTTGCAAGAGGATCAGAGAGCGAGGGAAGCTGCCATCTCCGGAGGTTAAACTCTGGTCCGGCTTCTAGGCCGGATCACAGCTTGTAAATGGGGAAAAAACTAGGAGGCAGCAGTGCGTTTTGGAGGGGCAAGAAGTGTGCTAGTGACAGACCCACAGGCATGGAGGGCAGTGCCAGGCCGAGAGGAGCAGGTCCGTGCTCCATCCTGGCCCTAAATTGTGTCTCAACGTCGGGGCTTTTTATTCAGTGCAGGACTCTGTGCAAAGGAGTTGCCAGCTCTGGCTGCTTAGCCAAATTAATTGTGCCAAGCAGGAACAAGATGTACTGGCGAGTTTCCCTGGGACCAGGTGGGTCCTGGCTGTCCACCCAGGGGAGCCAGGGAAGGGAAAGGCTCCCCTCTCCCAGGCAGAGTCCAGCACTGATGGCCTTGCTCTCTCACAGCTCTAGGAGCCCCAGCATCCCTTAAGCTCCACTTCAGAGTCGTATTGATCGGTCATACTGGGAGTTAGGGAGAGGCAGGTTGCAGAGATGTGCACCTTCGCCATTCCCCCACCACCAGCACTGGGTGGCACAAGCCCTCCTGACCACAGCTGTCCCCTGCATGTGGCTCATCCCCATCAGTGCCCTCCAGATATTTCCAAGCACTCATGGCACAGCAAGCAGCAAAGTCTCTTTTTTTTGTTATTCTTGCAGCAGTCCAGCGCAAACCCTGAGTCTGCAGCCAGCGGCTCAACCACAAACTGTTTCCCTTTGGAAAGCACAGGGACAAATGGACTCTGGGGCCTGGGGAGCACTGTGTGCAGAAAATCAGCATTACCTGGGACAAAGCAGTCACTTGCAGCTCACAGAGCAGCTGCTGTGTGATGATGTTACAGACCAGCAGGCTGTTTGTCACTGCCTTCCCTTTTATCTCCCCAGTGAAACCTCGTGCACTCTCTGCACAGTTTTTCCTGATGGCGCTGCTGGATCTTCACAAACCCATTCCTCCCCATGCCTTTCTTGAGATCTCACTAGAAAGTCTGGAGTCTTGGCCGTCCAGAGGTGGAGACAAAATGGGAATTTCCATTTTGAAGCAGCCTGAAAGCCCCAGGGTTTGCACACAGACAAGGGCTCCCCAGCTCCGGTGCTGCCATGCACTGCTAGCAGTGCTGGCAGGTACCAAACCATGTTTGGGGTTTTTTTACGAGCTGTGGACTTACATTTATTTCTTTGCTTGCTGGAGGGAAGGCTGCCTATGATTCTGGTCCCCAGCATTTCACAAAGGCTTAATTCACAGTTCAGTTTGGGGTCCAACAAAGCTTCAGATTTGTGGGAGACTGCTGGGAGCTCTGGTTGGTTATTAAAATATTCCTGGTATCGCTTCCACTACCCTCACCCTAGCAAAAGGCGTTGGAGAATGTGAACAGATTCCTCTAGAGCCTGCAGAGGAATGGAAACCTCCTCAAACCAAACTCAGTGACTGAAATTCAAAGCATGGCACTGAATTTTTTTAACAAAATGCTGTCATTATCCTAAATATAAAAATGTTTGATTCCAAACCATTTTTTCATAGTAATATTAGACAAAAGCAGCTTGTTCTAAACATGTCACTTTTGACAAAACCAGCATCTTTGTGGCTGAAAATAAATACTCTGTGAATAAATCTCTATGCCAGTACTAGTGATAAGTCTTTCATTTCATGCTCTAATTGAACATTGGCTTTACAACTTAAAAGCAATCATCCTAAATTGCCTTCTGCTAATATTAATGCTTCAGACAAAGGGTAACAGCCAGATTATAGGTTCGTATATTATTCAGGCAAATCTGGGTTCTTCATACATCACTTTTTAAAAGAAAATTAATTTTTCCATGTGTCAAGAATGAAAATAGTAATAATGGATGATATACTTACATCACCCTGTATTGCTGAGATTGGCAAGAACATTGCCTCTGAACAAAGTGAGTGTAGATAGCATGCGTGCCTCCATGCCAACCCAAGCAGGCGGGTGGGCAGCCTCAAAAGTGCTGCTGCCTGTGACTTAAACCTGTGCTTCTTCAGGTGACAAACTAGATCTTACATGCTGCACTGATAAGCAACACCTCCTTCTCCTGTTTAATGCACATAATCTGTTTAAATCCCTCACCTGGCAGGTGGCTATGTGAATTGGCAAGGACTCACCCCCTCAAACAGAGCTGAGAGCAGAGCTACAGAGGGGGTGTGTTTTGTCACATCAGAAGTGGTGCCATGGGTCTGGTTTTTGGGGAGGGTTGGTGCACTGCTCCAGCCAAGTGACCAGCAGGGTCGTGCAGGGCTGACACTGAGCCTGGACACATCAGCCACGGTAGCAAAAATTTGGCAACAGTCAGGGTCTTCCAGTGAGAAATAAACAAAAGCTCAAACCTTAGTCATCACCTGAAGCTGTGGTGTCAGGGCTAGACCTGCCTTTGAAGCATCTGGATTGTCCACTGGATGGGAGTCACTAATGATTTGCACATTTTCCTCCTGCTTTATCCCTTTCCCAGCCCAGCTCCCTCACAGGGATGGCAGTGGGTTTGCACAGCAGCCCTAGTGCCACTGTGCCACCCTGCATGCCCCCTGCTTTTTTTATTGGCTGTGCCATGGGAAACCCACTCTTTCCCAGGCATCTGCTGAGAGCGGTGTATTTTTAGCTCTTGGTGCCGGGGCCAGGTGTCTACATGGCAGAGGAGTCCATGGATCCCTTGGGAACTGCCTGTTCCCACTGCAGCTGCTGCCCTCCATTTGCAGGCACAAACACCACCACCACCTCCTCACTCAGCAGCTTCGTTCGCTCACCCCTTGTTTCCTCCTGCAGGAGCAGGCTTCCCTCTGTCAGCTTTCGAGAGCCACTTGTCCTCACCCTGCAGTTTGAGATCCTGTCTGCCTTCTCACTCACCCCTGACATGCTGACCCTCTGACCCAGCCTAGCACGTTCAGGGGTTCACTGGCACCGAAATTGTTGGGGGATGTCTTTTGCATCAGCTGGAGCAAGTCTGTGCTAGTTCTTTCTTCTGATGATAAGGTGGGATCACACCTGGATCCAGCCATCACATCAGCGGTGCCAAATCACCCCTTTGCTCTCCTCAGGTGCTCTGGACCTCATGCAGGAGGTCTGTGACCCTGGTAATGATGGTGAGGACTGAGGGGCCCCCAAGCTGCTGGGGGAATGGAGGTAGCAGGTGATGAAGGGAAAGTGCCACGTTCAAACTGCGCCATCCTAGCACTGCTTCAGCCCAAGTCTGTCTTCCTTCCTTCCTTCCTTCCTTCCTTCCTTCCTTCCTTCCTTCCTTCCTTCCTTCCTTCCTTCCTCCCTTCCCACACATGGAAACAACTGCCCAGCGGGTTGATGGCTCCTTGGGCAGAGAGAGAGTGGAAGGTTGTGTGACCTGCAGAAGCATCACCCAGTAAAAATAGTAACCCAGTATGGAAAAAAAAGCTGTTGCTAGGAGCTGTGCCTGGCATTGGGGAGCATGGCCCCAAACAGGGGACACATCCCTTCGGGCAGAGGCTGGGATGTCATGAGCAGACACTTGCAGGATGGAGCGGTCCTTGCCCTTGCTGGAGCAAAGGGCACTCGCAGCTCTCCTGCTCTTTCCTTGCGGGAGCTGGGGCTCCAAAGAGAGCTGGGAGGGAACGTGTCACAGCTCAGGGCTTTCTTCTTGAGATCAGGATGCTTGGACAAGCAGAGAGTGAAGAGCAGCTGCAGCCCCGGGGAATGCACTGTGCCTGGCAAAGGATTTCTCTGTGCTTACTGAGGAACATCTGATACCAACAGGGCTGAGGTGGTCACACAAGAAATCCAGAGCTTGTGTAGGCTCAGGAGGCCAAACCCCAATTGGTCGTGCTGCCATCCATGTCCCATAAACAACCTAAGGGAGCGATCAGTGCCACTCTGCAGTAGCTCAGGAATTTGCAGCAACATCCAGAGTCTGACGCAGCACTTTCAGCTCAGAGGCCCCCAGGTGCTTCACAAAGCCTGGCTGGTGTCGTGCTGTCACAGAGGTAGGGGACACAGCCCCAGAGAGGCTGACACAGAGGTGATGTGTGCTGGAGTAGACCACAGAGTTCCCCAGCATGTGGCTGGCAGGCCGAGCAGTGCCCCAGGCTGGGAGCAGCACCCCGTACAGGCAGAGAAGCACTTGGGGCTTATCTGCTGGCTGGTATTTACTCCGCAGTTGTCAGTCTCCCGTTAAGAGTGGTACAGTACGAAAATGCCTCTTGTTAATAGCTTGTTATCAGGACTGGTGCAGCTATGTACAAGCATTATCTCCTTGATCCCATCTGTCTCAGGAAATGTGGTTGAGGGGAGAGCAAGGGTGGAGCTCGGTGGCTGCAGAAGTCCAGGAGAGAGACCTGGGCACCCCACAGCTACATCATGGCCATCTCTAATTCATCCCCGCTCAGTGGAGCACTTGGAAGTGTCACGGAGGAGCTGCAGTGGCCATGATTGATCGTGTCTCTGCTGCACGCTGACAGAGGAGAGCGACTCCAGCAAGAGGAGACCTTGGCTCCCGAGCCTCCCCTTGAAGTGCAGGAATGAATTATGCAAACTAATCCGTCCCTTGGCTCCTCCGACAGCTGCTGCCTTCCCAACACCTCCTGCCTTCACATCTTTCTTTATCTCTGAGCAGTTTTAGAGCCATTGAGGCTACATATTTTTTAGTCTGTTGTCCATGTGTGTCTCAGGGTGCCTGTGGAGATGGGGGCAGCTCATCACCTGTTGTAGGATGTTGTCGCATACACAAAGATAAATTGCTAGACTAGCCTTGACCAGAGCCTCTGGGCTCCTAGATTCGTGAGGAAATCGTAAGTTATGTTAAAATATAACCGGTTCCTTCTGGCAGCTGGCAGAGTTCCAAGCACTGCTGCTCACCAGCAGCACCGCTGGCCTCACTGCAGCAGGGCCAGGGTCGGGGGTGCCAGCCCAGCACCAGTGTTGGTGTGCTGCGGGGAGCTCCCTCCCAGGGCAGCAGCTCGTCGCTCCCCAGCACGATCCCTGCTGGTGCTTTTGGCTCAGCTAACAGATATATAAGGGCTCCTGTGCTGGGGACACACACACAGGCTGGGGACGGGTTGTTAAGCTCCCTGCATGGGCTGATGCTGTCTCCAGTGGATGGGAAGAGGGAAAGGGGTGGAGACAGAAGTGGGAAAATGCAGAAGGGCATCTGCACAAAGGTGTTTGGTCAGGTTTTTGTGTCCGTGTCCCATTGCAGAGGAGATTTGGTCCTCGCTTGTCCAAGCTAAGCAGGTGTCCCCTCCTGCCCATGACTGCTGCTGCACTGCTTGCCCTGGCTGCTTACTGGGATTTTGGTCCCTGAGAGAGCTGGAAGCTGAGGCAGGCAGAGAGGAGGGCAGAGATGAACCAAATGGGAGCAGGATGGACTTGTTGAAGAAGGTGGATGCAGGACCCTCTCAAAACTCGTACCTCAGTCACCTCTCTGCCACATCCCTGCTCTGCCTCTTGCCCCGGTGTGATATGCCCAAGTCACAAGTTGCCAGCACAGCGCAGGAGCCTCGGGAGCTGCCATTTCCCCAGCTGTCCTCCTGCCCCGCTGAAAGCCACATTTTATGTAGAAGTGAATTGGCAAATAGCCTGTCTCATTTTGATTCAAAAAGCTCCCAGACTGGAGAACTGCAGTGAAAGTGGCTGTTTTAATCTGTCACTTGCTGGCAGGTGGGGGAATGGGCTGACCCAGAGACAGGGAGGTCATCAGCTTTTGGGGGAATTAAAACAGGAAACCTTTTTTTTGTTCCAGGTATTGGGGAAAACAAAACCAAAACATCAAAAATCTCACAGATATGGCTCCTCTTGCTGCCTGTAAGGCAGAAGGAATATTTCCTTCTCCCTGCTCTTCGTCCATGCAGAGCAAAGGCTTGACTTTTATGCCAATATTGTCAGCCAGAAAATGGGTTTTTGTTATGGCTGAATCTTGAAAGTGACGCTGAGCTTGGAATGCTCCCAGTGATGGCAGCTCAGTGTGGAAATGGTTTAAAATTTCTGAAATGGACTGCTTCTCTCCCGCTCTCCCAGGAGCACTCAGTTGCATGTGCCAGCCCTGCTGTGTGCTCAGAGAGATTTGGGCAGGCAGCACCATCGCACTTGACTGCTGGACGTGTAGTATGGGAACGCTGAACTTTGGATTTATGGTGAATTTTTGCAGAATTGAGGTTGCAGGGACGAGCTTTGCTTTCCTGCCCGTGGGCACTTCTGTGCACAGGTAGCTCTTAACACACTCTGCAATGCAGAGACTGCCAAGCCACTGAGAATGTGGTGTGAAATTATCAGGGCACTTCCTTGAGGCAAGACAGTACTTGAGAAGGCCAGGGTGGCCGTGCTGTGTCTGTATGGTCACACTGCCCTGCTGCTGGGCAACCAAAGCATTGAATTCCCACAAACCACTCGCATCAGGAGTCTGTCAGCAAGTGGGTGCTAAGAGGTCGACCCTGCTGAAATGGGTTGGGGTCATCATTCTTCCAACCAGCTCATGTAGGCTTTGCGTTTTTGAGATGCAGAGTTTTAATTTCTCCCTGTGCTTTCGGCAGCCTGGAGCAGCAAGTCTTCAGCACATGAGATAATGAAATCCAAGATTATTAGCTTTTGTGGTTTGCCACTGTTTGCAGAAGAAAATAATAACTAGCTTAAATACCTATTAGTCACCCATAGCTCTGCGTGTCTGCATTGTGAGTTTAGAAAGCAGGTGCAATTTAGAAGGTCAGGGGATTTTTTTCAATTTTCTTTATGAAGAATCTCTTAAAAGTGCACTTGTGAAAAATCAGCTTTTAAGTGTGGAAAACTTGATACAGCTTGGCAGCTCTCACCGATTAAAAAGCCAGTATTCAAACCCATTTCTAAAGTGCTAGTAGGAAACAGAAATGTTTCCTGCCAGAGTTTTGAGCCCAGCTTAACCCTGAGCCCAGCTTCAGGAAACAGATGCGGAATGCTGTGTGTGGTTTTGTGGTGTATTGTTGTCGAAGGCTGGTTTACATCACTGGCCTGGGCAGGGAAGTTAAAACTGTCTGCATGGATCTCTTCCCTTCTCAGCGTTGTTTCGTTTCACTTTACGGCTGAAAGCATCTCCCTCTGAGCTAGGGAGCCCCAGAGCTCTTCCCTGTGTCTGTGGGATTTCTGGCCAGTTGCTTCTCAAAGGCTTTGGAGACAAGGCATGAAATAACCACAGGGAGCTGGGAAGCCTCCTTCCTGGCTTTGCTTAGGAAAAAGTCCCAGCAAGATGGGCCATGCATCCATCAGAGAAGCCCCGTCCCAGAAGCCTGAACCTGCTGGCCAGGTGTAAGGGGGAAGGCGTAGGTTTGTGGGGAAGATGAACCCAGAAAAGAGGGAAGATCATTTTCATTTGGCGCCATATCATTTCACTCAGTTAAGCTGCTTTCGCCACCATTTCATGGTCTGCCAGGGCCTCACAGAGATTTCGAAGTGCTGTTCCCAAACCCTTGCAGAGGGAAGGCTGGGGAGATGTCTTTTCTAGATTTGTGCTTGCATTATAGACAGAAAAATAGGAAAGCAGCATTTGAGAGTGGATTGGAGATGTCAGCAAGGGACCAGGGGTTTCCTTGCTCAGTCCACATCACCAAGGCAGGGCTCAGAGGGGCCCAAGCTCAGCCGTGGAAGAACCTGGGGTACAGAGGGCTCAGGGAGAAAGTCCCAGCTGTGATGGGCTGGACCAGCCCTGCTGCCTGTGCCTGGGGAGCATCCTCGATGGACATCCACGCTGGACCCCTGGCGGGGCTCACAGCGCAGTGTTTGCCACCAGGACTTCTCATTCCTTTGCAGCAGCAGAGCAGGGAAAGGCTTCTTCTGTTGCCAAACGGGGCGTTTAACCCATGGCACACTGCAAGCGTGCTGCAGTGCCTGCCTCAGCCTGGAAATACCTCAGAGAGATGCCAGACCCTGCTCACTGAGCCCTTCCTTGCAGGAAGAGATGGCGCAGGTCACTTCGCTGCCGATAAAATTCCACTCTAAGAGGCAGAAGGGAGCTGAGCAGATATTCCCACTGCAGGAGCTGAAAGCCCCTCGCAGCCTTTCCCACTGCTGGGGGGAACACAGCAGAGATGGACAAGCACCTCTTTGTGCTCCTTGTCCTCACCAGGAGCACCAGCGCAGCATGCAGGGCCCAGGGGATGAGCTGGGTTGAAAACTGGGGTGAATCTGATTTCAGATTGCTGATCCAACCTAGCACTGGTCTGGGGAGGAACAGATGCCCTTGCTACTCAAATCTAGGAAAAGTTGCAACTAATGGGTATTGATCAGAGGAGAAAGCAGATCTGTGGGCACAAATTTATGTGCGAGCTTGAAAGAAGTATGTTCCCTAAAAGAGGAACAGTGTGAATAATCAGGCTTTGAGACAAATGCTAATCAGCATTGCATCTTGTCTCTGAATCTCCAAACACAGTGTTTAATCTCTGAAATTAAATATTTCCCTGGTGAGAAGTTAGACGACTTCAAGAGGCTCGTGTTTGAAAAATTCAGCTTGGTGTGCGTTGGTTTCAGATCTTCCTGACTATGTGGAGTTCAGTCTGTCCAGAAGCCGGCCCAGCCCCTAGATCTCTGAGCAAAGCAAAAAACATCCATTTCTTCCCTGCTTTATTGAGAGACCAACAGAGAAACACGTATTAATCAAAGGCTGCCCAGGACAGCTTTCAATCAGATCTAAAGGCACAGAGTTCTTCGTTACAAGAACCATGACACAAACATTTTCCGACCGGGAAATATTTTATCAAAGGCTAAAGCTCAGATGTGTGCTATGTGGAAAAGTATCTCCTGCAAGTGGCATCTTGGTTTTGGTAGCCCGTGGGACTGCGTAGCATCGGATACAGGAGCTCAGCCATAGGGGAAGAATGGATTTATAGGGACTTGAGTTGGACATTTGACAACTATAGGTCCAAGCAGTTGATTAATCAGTAACTGGTATCCACCCCAGCTTTTCAGTGCTCTAGTGATTGCTAGTTTAAAGCAGTCTCAGATGGATTCACCTTTTATTACGTGCTCTGGTCTTGCTTCTGAGAGCCTTGAAAGCGTGCACATGCATGCATCTGTACAGAGACCCATGTGAGCACCCTGCCCTTGCTTGGGGGTGGGTCTTGCTTTGACCAAACACCTCTTGATGTCCCTGCCCACCTGTGAGCCCTCCTACAGCTCGGTATTTCTGTCCAGGCTTCAGGAGAGGGTGTCTGTGCTTCCCTGAACGCTGTGCGTCCATATACACGTGTCTGTGATGCTCACTACAGCAAAACAAGCTGAATGAAGTCACAAAGAAGCAAGAATAAAAACTGTGCCTTGCTAATAAAAAAACAAATTCTTTTTAAAAAAACCACCAGCAACAACAATATATAAGGCAGAGGTTTGTTTGTTCCTCTTAGGAATAAGTGTTCTGGTATTACAGTACTTATTTTGGAAATTTCATGACAGTGATTTCATCCTTTGTAGCCACGTGTGGCTCAGTACATTTTTACCATGGTTGCCAAGTAACAATCACTAAGCATTTGTGTCTAGATCAGTAGAGGCGAGTGGAGGGAATGGATAAAATCTATTTTCAGAGGCATAATCATCGGTGGCTCTTTGTAGGTTAATGGTTAAGTTCACTCAGCAGGGACAGTGTTTTGAAGGCCTTGGGATTTACGAACAGGAAAATAAAAAGCAAAGAGACTAAAGAGGGGGTTTTTTTATCGTTGTTATTATTATTCTTTCAGAGCAGAATGGCTTATGAGTGATTAAGAAGGCATTAACTATGTTGGACGTCAAGTCCCACGTGCAACAGGAGCTCTGTAATCCCCTCCTTGGGGCCGCTCTGGGACCTGGTTTTTTCCTCCCATGTTTACTGTGCCAAAACCTCCGGCACCACAGATCCCTCTGTGGCCTTGTTCTGCTCCTGGGGCAGCTCACAGCTGGTGCAGGCGGAGGAAAGGTTTCCCTCACTGCAAAAAAAAGTTGGAGCAGTGGGGGGGAGATAGGGAGGGAAGCCAGGATATCTGGCTAAGAGTAACTCTGGCACAGCAGAGGCTGCGGTGTGGCCTCTGCTGCACCAAGGGGTGCCTCCAGACTATGCTGCCACAAGTTCTCCCTGCCAGCCAGCCTGACCTGCCTGTGTGTCACCAGCACCACCACCTCCCCTGCCCAACAGACAGGGTGTTTTCACCCCTACACCCTGAGTTTTCCTCAGGAAAGCTCTCCTCTCCCATGACTGGTGCCTCCTGAGCTTTTTTAATATCCTCTAACACACCTCAAGGTCCCCTTCACCTTTCCAAGGATATCATGCCATTTATGCAGCGTTCAGGGCATGCTGTGTGCCCTGTCATCTTCCAGTGGAGTCCCTGTGCATCTCCGTCACTACCGCAGAAACAATGCCCTCTGATTCCCAACAGCTGCCTAACCCTTGGGATCCTTTCCTGAAGAGCTGCTGCCAGTGTTTCCACTGCCCTGGGGATGTCTCACATTCCCCAAAAGCCAGGCTGTGACCTGGGACACGCCGAGGCCATGCTGGAGCAGCCTAGCAGGAGATGGCGATTCAGGGTGAGCACTGCTGTCTGCTTGGCCAGCCTGGGCCAACTCCTGGCGTGTCCCCAGGCTCAGCTGCATGACAGCACTTCCACTGCGCTGGCAGGGCTGGTGCTATCACACAACTCCCCTTTTCTCACAAGACGGAAAAATCAACCATGGAAAAAGGGCCAGGTGTTAATTACATTTCGTAATTCTTTCTGTGGAGGGCCAGCGTGTGGGATGTACCTGGAGAGAGGGTATGGCTTCCCTTAATTCTGTTTTCCACCAGGTGTGCACTTCAGGGGAAATAAACTTCAGCGGGTGGAGCACCTGGGCACATTTCCAGGCGCCCTCTGTGACCTGCCTGGGTTTGTCTTGGCAGATCAGGACTCAGGGATGAGCCAAGGAGGCAGCGCTCACTGCTGACTCTGGCATAATTCAGCATCCCCCCTTGGGAGAGGAGTCAGGGCTGCCCTGCAGCCCCTGCTGCTGGGGAGAGAGGCAGTGACAGAGGGAGTGATGGAGAGGGCAGGAGAAATGCCAGGGAGCAGGGGTGACTCAGCTCAGGGGGTTTGGTGGTGAACACGCTGGGGAAGGGAGTACAAAGGGGGGCTCCCCTGGGCCTGGGTGCTTCTTGTGGAATGATACCTGGCAGGTGGCACTGCTCCCTGCATGGATTGCAGGGGTAACAAACCAACGTTTTAATCAAGGGGATGTGCACTCTGTAAGATCACTGATCCTGCTCACTTGGGGGAAATCATGCCTGGGTTTGTCAAGGTCTGAGACACCCACGGGTGCTGTCTGCTGCCCACAGCCCTGGTGCACCAGCAGCCTTTGCCCGCCTGCTTTTGACATGGAATGAAGAGCCAAATGGCATGGGCGTGTTTGGCAGGAACAGGCTGTGAGGAAGGACTTGGAAGCACTGCCACACCTGGCACTAGGAGCACATTTCCCTCCGGTTTCACAGGGGCGTGAAGTTCCTGCCTGGTGTCCCCAAACCTCCCACACACAATTCCCTGTCCTCCCACCTGAAATCCAGGTTGTCAGGAGACAGGAGAAGCTACCTGGGGGAGAAAAAGGGATTTGCTAAGTGTTTTTGCAGGTGCCTTGGAGATGGTGAGCTTGAAGGGGATCCATGTTCTCCCCACAGCAGGAAGGAGTGGTTCCTATTTAATTGCGGGATGCAGGATCGCTGTTCCACACTGCTGAACAGGCTGGAAACCAAGCAGGGCCAGACCAAAATGTGCCAGAGCAGAACTGCTGGCACTCTCCCACCCCAGCCCTCCCCCTTGCGAAACAGCAGTATTTTTAGAGGATTGGTCATATCACGGAGTTCATTTCATGTCTGTTGGCTGGGATTGCTGAGTCCATCTGTGGTTAGTAAGTGATGTAAGAGGGGTGGAGCTGGAAACCACCAGGATGAGTGGTGCAACACGAGTGGGAGTCCCGGAGTTTGCCTTGGATGTGAGGAAAGGCATCGGAGTTCTGTTATTTGGGCTGGAGGGCCAAACAGTTTTTGTGATCTGCTGTTGGACTGGTGTGTGCTTTAATGAGGGTGTGAGGACAGCTGGGTTTAGGAGTGGGAGGTTGCTCTCGTATAAGTGAGAGTTTCAGTCACTGTGGAGAGGATCTGGTGAGGGTGTTCATAGGGGTGTTGTGGCCCCTATGTTATTACAAACATGGAAAGTAAGATTGTAAATGAATCAAATAAATACATAAGCATTTAGCTTATGCAATACCAATATTGCATAAGCTCAATATTAATGCAAATGCAATATAAATATTGCGTTCAGCTTATGCAATACCAATAGCATAAGGTACATTAAATGGATCCTAAGACATAGGGAAATGCATCATTTTTAATAAAAAAGGCATCTACATATTTTGGGTCATAAATACCATATTTAAGAAAATGGGTCTCTGGTAATCTCCCATCCTTCAGCATCTTTCTCCTCCAGGGCAAGAAGGTTTTGAGGATGGGAGGGGTAACAGAGCCAGTTCAGCCTTTAGTGTCAGTGAGGGCATTATCACTTGTACTGCCAAACCCCGCAGAGCTGGGGGCAGCCGCTGCCAGGCTGAACCAGAGCTGAGCTTCTCTGTGTGCAGTCCACTGGTGACCACAGTCCTGAGCAAGATGAGTCCAGATGTGTCCACGGGTGAGGTGTGGGCTGTGTGTTACTGCTGCCTGGGGAGCTACAGTGAACAGCTGCAAAGCGAGGTGCAGAAAAGGCTTAGTGCTCAGATCTGCTCAACAGGGCCCCATCTGTTCTGCAGGAAATACCTACTTGTAATAAATTAACATCTTATACCTTCTGATCAAAAAAAATCCCAAAAAACCCCCTGCTGAATTGCAGTGGAAAAAACTTTCTCCTTCCACTTACAAAATCCAGTCATTGGAAATGAGCAGCTCCCAGTCCAGCAGGAATTTAAGTTCACATTGAAGAGTTTCAGGGTTGGGTTGAGCGTGTTTTTTCCAAGTAGATTTTGACATCTAGATCCAAACTTAATTTTCTTCTGATGGACTGATATTTGGGAAAAAAATAGAGGCAGGCCACTAATAATTGCCTATGCTTTTAAAAACCCTGCCTTCCTCTGAGAGTCACAAGTGGGGGGAAAAAACACATGGCTGCTTTTTCACAGCTTCATCTGACTGCATTTCATGGAGCAGGAGAGATAA
The DNA here is from genome assembly GCA_013397725.1 of Rhagologus leucostigma. Taxonomy (NCBI): domain Eukaryota; kingdom Metazoa; phylum Chordata; class Aves; order Passeriformes; genus Rhagologus; species Rhagologus leucostigma. The sequence goes on from VZTD01000678.1 coordinate 343,690, forward strand.
GGAGCCCTGCAGGACCTTTGCTTTTTAAACATGAGCTCGGTGCTGGATTTCACACCTCGCTATCAGAGGGTTTCTGCCTGTGCAGTGCCTTACCTATTTGGGAAGAGGTACATGGCATTCCTGCCTGCTGCGCCAGCGCTCAGCCCTGGAGGTGCTGAGAGAAAGGCAGCTGGAGCTGGAGCTGTTTGGCTTGGACCCAGCCGGACATCACTTTTCCAGCGTGTTCCAGGCAGATACGGACATCTTGATGCGCCAGCAGCCCTCCCACCAGCTGGCTGGGACATTTCACTTGGCACCTGCCAAGGCTGCTCGGTCAAATCCAACGTGGCCCTGCCATTCCTGCCTCACAGCCACTTTAGTCCCATTGGGTCTCCCGTCTCTAAAGCCGGTGAGGTATTTTGGTGCATGAGCCCAAACAGCTGCTGCTTGCAGAGGTGTGTTTTGTCATTTTTTTTGGCAAAATGAGCCTGAGAGGCAGTGCATGTAGCAGTTTGTTAGATTAGCAAAGCACCCGAGGCTCAGAGGAGACGCCACCTGCGTGTTCGAGTGGTTTTGCTGGGAAGCATCCCACTGAGCCTGGCAGCACCGTTGCTCCAAGGCAGCTCCTGGGGAACCACTCCACCAGCGTTTGGAGACGGCCACTCAATCGTGTGGATGGAAACACAGCCCGAAGTGGGCATGACATGGGGAGAGATTGAAGATCAGCACCGTGGGGACACTGGGGCTGAGTAACAGAGATGGGAATGCTTGTGTCAAACCCCACTCTGAGTCAAATCAGGCTGAGAGTGTTCACAGGCAGACACTGTAGGGCGGCGCATGGTCAGGCTGGTTTTGGGAGCTAAAAATAGCAGCAGAGTGGAGTCAGTCCTTGGTTAATCTGGGCTTGTTTAGGCCAGACGTCCTGATCCAGTTCAATACTTTCGTTAAAAAGGCTGCATTTACAGCGCTGCCGAACTGGCCCGTTGCCCACTAGGGTGACACTGGCCACTGGGCACTGGGCCAGCTTGACTGGGTGACTTCAGCATCTTCCTCCAAAGGCTGTGATGAAATGTTGGCCTGGCTCATTCTCCTGAGACCTCATACAGTCGGTCACAAGCAGAGCTGGGATTTCTCTGCTGGATGTCTCAGCCCCAGGCTCACGAACATCCACTTGTGTCCCCAGAACTCTGCTGGCAGGCCAGAGCTTTCTAATGTCTAATAACAGCACTATGCCAAAATGCATTTTTGAACGTGGCTAAAAACTCCAGGCCGTCATGGACTTCCCAAGGAGAGGGTGGGGAGGGAGGCAAGGCAAGAAAACGAGTGTGCGTTGGTGATCCACTGTGTTTGGCTTCATAATAGCCTGAGTGTAGTCCCCTGGACATACCGAACTGTCCAGTGATGGAGGGGGCTGCTGAGAGCAAATCCATCGGCCCTGGCAGCTCTGGGATGAGTCCTGTGCCTCTTTTCCTAGAAGAAATTATCACTGCAAGGGAGAGGGAACCAGAGGAGGGTGGATGGGCAGAGCAGGGTACCCTGGTGTCTCCAGGCTGGCTTGGCTTGCCTGGGAAAAACCCAGGCCATCCAAGTGGCAATTTATGTCACTTCTGATGGCGGGCCAGAAGGTCACTGGCTCAAAACTGGGAGATTACTTTGTTCACCCACAGTCAGCTGATTAAAACCATATTTTCCACACATTTGAGTAGTGATTGGTGATGAAACGCAAATCTCATGCAAATTGGTGCAAATGGCTGGTGTGCACAGCCAGCTCCAAAGTCAGTCATCTTCCTTTCCTCTGACGCATTTGGGCACTTTTAATGTTCACGTGGAGGAGCTGGACAAACCCACTTGTGACCCAACCACGTAGTTGAACCAAAGAGCGTGGAGAGAGTGGGAAAAAATCAACTGGCACTTGGATGCACTCACTAAATGACACCTAGCTTGGGTGCATCAATACATGGATCTTGTGCAAAGATCTTTATTAAATTAGCAGCTACAAACAGCTCAAACAGGCCCTGCACATATCTCACCTCCCAGCCTTCTTTATCCTGTCTGCCAGGGCCTTCCTGCGGTTCTGTCTGTGGAATGGCCTGTCCGTTTCCAAATCAAAATGCCATAATGCTTGCTGGATGAAGTAACAAAACATGTTTCTCTAAGGATCAGATTTGGAAAGAGGGTCTGTAAACGCGATGAAAGCGAAAAAATCTCCAAACCCTTGCCACAAAGAATGATTGCAAATATATGTGCACAAAAATACGTGCATATTTTTAACTTGACTTCTGTTTTCCTTTGGCTTGCAGATCCAGAGCATTGCTTCAGTCTGAAATGCAGTGAGGCCAAGTTTCCTCACTTCCAGGCAGCTTTGTGGGGACAGCAGGGCCAAGAGAAATAAATAAATAATGGCTCGCAGAGTGAAATATTATATTTAGTAAGGCTGATGGGTCCTCCTGAAACCCGGTTGTGAAAACTTTAAAAAGCGTCTGTTTCCTGTAGCTATCAACATGCTAGAAAAGGGGAAGCCCTACAGGCTTGTCAAATTTTTTCCCAGCGGCTGCAGCTTTCACAGCTGGTCCTGATTTGCCTGGATATCGCTCATTTTTCTAGAGCTCGTAACAGCCCTGGAATGGAAATCCTGGCTCCCCTGGCACCCAGTGCATCTCCGTGGTGTGCTGGCGGGTGAAGGGTGCCAGCCCAAAAATTATTCATCCTGATTAGCTCTTGGCTTTCCCTGCAGTTTGAGAAAACAAGGCTGGAACCAGGAATAACAGAGTGGACAGAGGAGGCCTAATAAGGGACAAAATTCATGGTGTATGTAAGTCCCATCACGTCAGCAAACAGGTTTGTTCTGCTTGTGGCGCTGCCCTTCTCCACATACCATGTGCGCAGGGCTTGAGTGTGCTGGAAAACAAACTCTTACCTGTGGCTGGCCGGTGACCACGACCTGCAGAAGGGAAACAGGGCTTCTGTGGGCTTGAAAAGGCAAAAGCAACCCAAGCCAGCAAGGAGGCTACAAGTGCTGGGGCCGAGTGCCTCCAGGCTGTGCGTGTGTGCGCCTGTGCCTATTAAATATACATGGCCCTGCTATGTGTGGGACACCGGGTGTGTACCAGGGAAGTGACTGGGCTGACGTGTGATGGCTCTGCCTCACAGCAAACACAGAGAACTCGGTGCCTGTACCCAGATCTTCTATGAATCAGACGTAAATCTTGCCACCTCCAGCTTTCAAACCAGCCTCCCTCTGACGTTTTTTATGGCACAGCTGTTCCAGGTGGGAAACAATGGCAGTTTCTGCCCCCCCTGTAAAAGCTGTGGTCTCCTCTCGTGCTGGGGCTTGCTGCCTTGCCCAAGGACGTGGTGCAGGGTTCTCTGCTCTTCAGCTGGAAATCATTTTTGTTCGCTGCTTTTCTGGCAGGGCCCACTGCATGCAAATCGTTGTCCACTTGGAATATACCTTGGGCATTTTCATCTGGGTTTCTGGGAGCTGGGAAACATTTTGTCTGCCTGTTTCTAGGATTTTGACATGCAGCTGTTTATTGGAGATGTAGAAATGGAAATCTCATCTTCACAAGTCACTCTGGAGTTTTCCTCCCAAGATCAGTGAAAGCAATCATTAATATGGGGCATCATTTATAGCTCTGTGCAGAATAATCCTCCAAGCTCTCTGGCAGCTATGAATTGGAAAACAATAAAGACCATTGCTAGAGGGTTCTTTTTAAAAAAAGAAAGCAAACAAAAAACCCAAACAAACAAAAAAACCAAACAAAAAAAACCCCAAACATGTTTTTTGATACATTGTCTAGCTCTCAGAAAAGGAGGCAGCAAATTGAAAATCTCTCTCAGAAAATACATACAGCACCATTCCAAATTCTTAAGGTTTTGGGGTTGGGTTTTTTTTTCCATGCCCTGACATCTTCCCTGAGTAATGCCAATAAAATTAGAGACTTTTGCTAATGTGCTCTGCAACGGTTCCTGTGGGGAAACAGCAACTGTGAACAAATGTTCACTTCCAGGGAGGGCTCCAAGGCTGCTGCAGCTGCCCCTGGGCTCCTCGGCTCAGCCGAACACAGGAGCCCTGTGCACGCAGAGCTGGGGCTCACCCTGGTGCTGCCACACTCGCAGCTCTTCTGAAGCTTCATCCCCTGCTTGCTGCTGAGATTTTCCCCATTCATTTTGAAATGCAGTCAGAACATGCTGCAAACTGCAGCAGGGGGAAGTTTGACTGGATTGTGCGGCCTCACAGCCCCTCTCTTCAGCTTTGGTCCGGATCCCCACACATTCTGCTGCACATGATGGTACCACAGGCTGAGTCTTTGGGTGCTCTTGCAGCTTCTGGCCCATCACACTCGTGCACATGGCCAGAAACCCTCACTCACCATGCTTGAGCCCTGCGGTGGTTAGGGTTTAATTTAACCTAAATAGCTTTAAAATGTGAACACTGGTGAGAAAATAAAACTTAACTGTGTGCAGCTACTAGAGGATCCCTACCTGACTGTAGTAAATAAGTATGCTCATGGTCAGTTCGACATCCTGATATTCAGTAGGAAACTAGATATCATGATGAGATGATGTGAATTGATGTGATGAATGACAGCAGGGGGGCTGCATTGCAAAGCATTTGGATTGGCACCTCAGCCTGTCTTTGAATGGAGTCTCCAGCTGAGATTTCATTCTCCTCTTTGAAAGCATTAATAGCCCCACAGCAGCACTTGTCCATGCTTGAAGGAAAAGCAAATGAGTGTCAGAGAGGAAGAGGGGCAAGATACAAAAGGCAGCTTGTATTTCCTGGCTGGTTGTTTTGGTCAATTTGGTTTCCTCTTACTACACTTTACTACGGCTTCCTTGAATCCTGACAGTGTCTTTAGAACACTCCTTAAAAGCCACTTTTATAATACTGCAGTTGCCATCACTAGGGAGGCTTTCTGGAGCCAAAGGCAGCTCAAGCTAGCTTTGCTTCTATCTCTCTCTCTTCCCCTCCCCAGCTTTCCACTGGGAGGACTCTCTGGGAAACCATTTTTCCCTTGGCCTCCCTCCTGCCTTCCTTCCACCCAGCAGCTCCTGAACCATCGCAGTGGTTCCCACTAGGCCCCCACTAGGGTAAAACTCCCGAGCACAATACTGAGGTGCGTTTCCACTTCTCCATGCTTTAAATGCTTCTAAGTCTTCTGGTATTAAATTGCCCTTCCCAGGAGCAGCAGGGTTTTTTTCTTTCTGCAGCATCACTCCACCTGCAGCCAGAGAACACAGCACAAGGAGCAGGTTCCACCTGCCCAGCCAAGCGCTTCGGACAGAGTTAAACTCTGGCTTTCCCCAGCAGCCCTGTCTCACTAAGTCGAGCTCAGGATCAGGATGGACAGAAAAGGAGAATCATCCCCTGCAGATCCCAGGCTGGGTATGAAGGAGCAAGTGTCTATGTCCCAGCAAGCTTCATCATTTACCTAGCACAAGCTGCTAAGAAGGGCTACCAAAAATACTGCAGAGAGCGTGTCATCCTTGCAGCAAGGATGCAAGGTCTGTGGTGCAGAGTCCATGTGCCTGGAGACATTCACAGCTCAGAGGCCAGCAGTAAGGAGGAGGAGGAGGAGGAGGAGGAAGGGAGGCATGGCTGTGGAATTTCTCAGTCCCCGTGGCTGGCCCTGCCATGGGTACCCAGTCCAGCCAGCTGTCCTGTTGCTGCCAGAGCTCCCAGCTCCCCAGCGGCTCCCAGGCACAGGAAAAGCCCCGCTGAGGGCACAGCCTGTGCAGAAGCCGGTTTGGCACTGGGAAAGAATGGAGCATTTCCAGAGGAGATTAAATCTTCCAAGACTTTGAGCTGCCAGTTTGAAGAAGCCTACGCATTTTGCAAGTTTTTAGAGTCTTAGAACTTGGTCTAATTTAAGCAAATTGGCACATCCTGAGCACTAGAGAGAGATCCTTCTGCTAAGTTTTGTCCTCTGCAGCAGAGCATAAGGAAGAGAGAATTACTCAATATAGTGTTTGGGAAAAAAATGTTTGCATGGGCAGAGCAGCATTTTTTTTTCCCAAAGCTGAGACGGTGGGGCTTTTCATTACTCTCTCAGCAGTGGCCACTCTACATGGAAAGTTTCATTCTGAATGGCTAAAGTCTGGCAAAGCACCAAGCAGCTGAGACAGACTCTAAAATAGTGGAAAGTCGTAGGCAAGCTGAACAACAGGCACTGCCTTTAACTCACAGCCCTGACTGCATCAGGCATCCGGATGAGCATGTGTAAGATATGAGGATCTGCTGGAGAAACAGCATCTGGGAAGTTTTCCCTCTCCTTGCCTTAGCTAAGGATTGCAGAGGGATCAAAGCAGCTTACGGGCTCTGGGATTTGTGTGGGAATTGCCACTTCCACATAACATCTGCAGTTCCCAGCACAAGAGAAATGTGCAGCTGGACCTGAGGCGGCCCCTGTGCAGCCCTGGCGTGAGGTGGGGCTGGAGAAAGCCCTGTCTTCGTGTACAGTCTGGTGGTGTTTGTCTTCTGACCTTTAATGGTGGATCTTGATGATCTTGGACGTCTTTTCCAACCTAAATGATTCTATGATCCTGTGGCTGTCACAGGAGCAAACCCAGCACATGTGTGTCCACGGCACTCTGCAGTAGGATTTTTCCATCCGGTATTCCATGTATCTGCCAGCCCTCTGATCTCACAGACAGACACTGGAGCTGCTGAGCTGGCCACAAAGGGTGTCATTTTTAGCCCCACACAGAGCTGGATTTAGTTTGCTCCCCCAGGGAGATCTCCTCTGAGAACCTGAACACACAGGCCCGTGCTGAGGCCACCGAATGCTGTGTCCTGCTGCCACAGTTGCCATAAATGAGGCTGGCACATGGCTGAAACCTCTGTGGGCAGGGCCTTTTCTGTATTGTCATTTTTTAAAGCTCCTGGCCATTTTCACCCAGGTACGTGCAAACCAAAACATGGACATTTTCCCCTGGGAAGAGGGGAAGAGCTGCTGGCCAAGGCTGAGTCCATCGCAGGCGCCCTGCCCGGCCTGTTCGGCAGCAAAGCCGTCACAAAGCGTTCAAGTGCTCTTCCACTCTCACGTTTCTCCTGGCCGCTTGGTTCCTCTTATTTTAGCTTTGTTTGAACAATCTCCTTGGTAACTGGAGACAGAAGCAGGATTTTTTTCATCCTTCTCATCGAATTGGTTTCCTGCCTATCTCGGCACTGGGAGGGATCCTTGGCAAACCTGTGTTTGCTTTTGTGCTCCCACCACAGGCTTTGACCCCATGGATCACTGGGGACTTCAGGAGACCTGGTGTCTCTCTCAAAGGATTTTATGCACTGAGTTTCAGCTGAGAGGGACATATTTCACTTGATTTATTTGGCAGTAGACAGGTGGTGTGTCAGTCACAGTGTGAGTGGTGGCTCTTGAAGTTGCCCACATGCTCCTGACCTCCAGAGTGTCCAGCAACAGGGAAACTCCACTGGAATGGCCCTTGTCAGGATGCTGCAGCCACCAGAGTGGCAAAACCGTTCAGCAGGGGCAGGGAATGGCTCCTTGCTGTGGCAACACCCTCCACCCAGGCCCCACAGCCCTGCACACCTTCTAGCACCTGCTCGAGGACATTGGTGTCCTTCAGTCTTTTCGGAGCAGTTTCTGTGAGGGTAAGGGCATTAATCCCTGGAAATTCCTAAAGACCTGGAGGTGTTTGAAAAGACAGGGGAAAAAATCCCATCTCAACTGACACACTTTTTCCATCTGCCCTCTTGAGATGGAAGTCATTGAAAAGGAAGAAGGGAAAAAAACCCCAAACTACCAAGCTGTCTGAAGATTTGCTGGGCTGGAGACAAAGTACCCCACTGCTGGCACTCAACCCTAGCACATGCTTTTCCTTGGCCAGAGCCATCCCCCAAGGGATGGAAATAGCAGTGTGAATACATAAAGCAGCACCTTAAGTGCAGACTTGAGATTTTGGGGTCATCTGTTGACTTAATGGTCCAAAAAGTGTCACTGCTAAAGGCAGCATTGCCCCAGCAGCAGCCCAGCCCCTCTCTGGGGGTGGCTGAATACTTCGTGGGGCATGGTCTGAACTTGCTGGCTTCATTCCTGGATAGAAAGGACAAGAATGCAAGATCTGCATCACCTCCCTGGCAGGCCTTGCCTTGTGGCATAGTGACAGCATGGCAAGGCACTGGGGTGTAGCTCTCAGCTTGGGTGATGGTCTTCAGAAATGAGCATTCCTGGTGTTTCAAGCCTATATAATGACAGCATTTCATGTGCTGGCACCCAGACACTTCACGTCTTTTATACCATCAGATAACCTCTGACACTGTTCCAGCACGGGGCACTCGCCAAAGGGAGTCTGGACCAGGAGTGGACTCTGCATCCAGTCACTTAAATTGCTAAAATGCGAGCATTCCACTTGAGCCTCCCCAGAACCCTGACAGGAAACAACTTACAACTTCTCCTAATTAAAGTTCAGTGTGACTCTACTGAACAAGCCTTGAAAACAGTGCCTCGCATCCTTCACTGGGCAAGGGATGATAAATGTAGTGATGGCAATGTGTTTATTCCTGCCACACCATCTGGAGGCTTTGATCCTGCAGCTGGGTCACCATGCCAAGAATTTTGCAGGAGTGTCTGGAAAACTGGGGCCTGGTCTTTGGGGCCAGCCATCAAATAAGAGGAGTCAGACACATGCCTGGCTGAGCATGAAGCTCAAATGATGGTGGATGCTGCTCTTGAAAGCAAACCTGCACATTCTGTACCAGTGTTTGGCTTTTGAATTTTTGTGGCATGCCCTCTGCTGTCACTGAGCATTCCTCGTCTTCTCCTTCTTCTCCTGTGTACAGCTGCTTTTCCAGCAGCAGAGCTGGCTGTCAGCAGCCCTGGCAGAGTGGCAGGGCACAATCAAGGCTCCTTGTCATGTGTCTCCCTGAACAAGAAGTGAAATTCTCCCTCACCCTGAAACCCAGGCAAGCAGGATTTAAAATGTACCTTCCCTGGGAGGGAAGCATTGCCAGGATTGATACAAAGTCTTGCTGTAGCAGCAGCGCTGGAGCAGTTCATGCACAGCACATGTATTTTGGGCTTCCTTGAATCCTGATTCCTGATGCTGAAGCCATGCTATTAGACATTGACCTATTATTTCTGGTGGTCCCCACTGTTTTGTTTAGTCAGGTTTAAGTCAGCAAAGTTTGCTAAATGATTTACAGAACTGCAGAAATGCCCTTTTTGCTGGCAGTTGCTCGTTGAAATTCATTTTGTGGAGGCCAAAAGCCATTTAAATAAGAATGATGTCTCCTGTTTGAGGAGCATTGTCATGGCAACTATCCAGGTGCACACAGGCAAGAGCAACTCGTATTTATTTGAAAGGTGAGAGCAATTATCGTCATGAGGGGGAACCTGGCTGCAAAGAAAAGCTGGCTGTGTATTTGGATGCAAGAAGCAACTGTGTGCCAGTTTTCTGTCCCCTTATTTACCTGCCTGCACTACCCACAGACCTGACCGCCCAGCCTGGTCAGTCAAGAGAAAATCCCAGAAAGGCAGAATGAGGGGAAATGCCAGATTTTGGCTCTTAACCCTGTAGGCTTAGAAGTGGGATTTGCAGGGTTTTATACTGAGCGAGGATGTTGGGCTGGGCTGAGCCCTGGGCAGTCAATCTTTCACTTGCAGCAGTGGCTGGATTTTTCAGGACTAATGCAGTTTTCAGCTGGCATGGGCCGGGCAGTGCACAGCCAGGGAGAAGTTATTTCTACTCTGTCAGCTTTCCTGGGAACCTTAAGTAATTGCTGCTGGGGGTGTTTTTGATCAAATTCACATCAAATGTGTTTTCCTTCCCAGTCATCAGTGGTATTGCACTCTTTGTGCAGGCTGTCCTTGGAGCTCCAGACACGGATCTAGATGGGTCTCTCCTGTTTGATCCCCCAGGGACCCTGCCTCCAGCAGGCGCTCTGGGAGCTTTGAGGACTGTGGATCGCCATCACTAGACATGCAAGGCAATGAGATTGGGTTTGTCGGTTTTGTCCTGGTGTCACCACATCCAGAGCCATGGAAGAGGAGGCCACAGCTGGAGCTGTGGAAACATTTAAGTGTGACCAAAGGCTCAGGCACCACTTTGGGTCAGATCAAGAGAGTGCCATTCATCTTTGCCCAGCCTGGTCCTTTGCTAGATGTGACACTGGCAGATGAATGAAGTGCATTAGTCAGGCACAGAATTCACAGTCACATCAGAGCAAACATTGAGGATTCGCCAGAAAAACATTTCTGATCTGACAAATCCTTCTCAATATGGTCTTCCTAGGAGGAGAGTCAAGCAGCATTCAGTCTGGCATGTGAAATCATCTTACCTGGCAATCGTTGCTCCTGAAAAGTATTTTCTGAGACACTGAGCATCAGCTGTGCCTGTCATCTCCCAGCTATTCAAGCAGCAACAGCCTTCAGTCTTCCTGTCTCTGCAGACCACCTCTCATGCCTTGTGTTTCTGCAAGGCCAAGGAAGAGCAGGCTGGATCTTTTTCCAGGATTTTCCTGGTAGTGATGCTCTGGAGCAGGACGGTGTTATGTATTTGAGCCGTATGTTGTCATTTAAACTCAGCACATCCCGAGGCCAGGGGAGCAGTTGGTTTATGCAGACGTGGAAATGACAACACAGCCCTGCGGTCTGATTGATTCAGGAGGCCTTGGGGAAAGAGGTGGAGGGCACACAAGAAAATCAGGGTAGCCAGATTAATTTTGGCTCCAGAAGTGGGGGGAAGGTATAGAGGGACCATTTCCACTTCCCCCTCCCCTTGTTTGCAGTGTCCAGGCTGGTGTGCTCGATCAGTTTTGGGAGGCATTGGACTGTGAAGCCCCATGCAGACCTGGGCTGCTGGACCAGCAAACCAAGCTGCCACATCAGATCAGTTCACATCCACACTTCCCAAAGCGTGCGTCATGCTTAGTTTCAGGCAGGTTTTCCTTTTCCCTCCCTGTCATGTTTCCAGTGCGCTGCAGGCAAGATTTTCATTAAGTACAGACATTTTGTGTCAGCAAGGCTTGGTTCGGCAAAGGATCCTGCGTGGGTGACTCATGGGACATCTTACACAGATGGGAACCCGTCAGCAGGGACAGAAACCCTGATGAACCCTCTCCTCTGTCAGAGACCACTGTGGAACAGCTAAAAGCGTGTGTGGCACAAGGTCGTTCACATAATCTGGCCCATTTTTGCCCGTCTTCTGTCCCTCAGGAAGGTTTGTCCCTGCACTGGCTGAGCAGGTGTCACGTTGCCGTCACCTGCGTCCCCCACCACACACACATGCCCTGTGGCTGGGACAAACACCTCCACCACGGACCTGGGTGTCTCTCTGCACGTGAGGCTGCCACCTCCTCACCATAAGGTGCAGTTTTGTTGTCAGCTGGTGGAAGAAAAGCCCGATCATCTCCTCTGCCTTCCCAGCAAGAAGCAACTTCCTTCCATGAGTATCTGTCAGGAATTTGATCAGGGAAGCTTCTCTTGGTGGTTGGCTCCAACCGTGCCCAGGGATCCGGTCCAGGCTCCTCACTGTGGGTGAGGCCCATTTACGTGGCCCTGCCCTCTGGCTCAGGTGGTGCCCAGCTGTGATGATGATGATGATGGTGGTGATGATGATGATGATGATGATGATGATGATGATGATGATGATGATGATGATGATGATGATGATGATGGTGATGGTTTGGGAGCTTTCTTCCCCCTGGCACGTGGTGCCCCACCGCAGCCCCTCTACGCAGGCACTGCCCAGTGCCCAGTGACCACATGAGCTGTGCGAGGCAGGGAGCTTCCCAAGCCACATGCCCATCTCTCATGGCGAGCTCTCATTTCAGCTAATTAAGTGGCTGGCTGACAGGCAGATGTATGAGAAATCAATGTGGCAGAGTTCTGTGGGAGTCGGGGAGCGCGTGCTAGGACAGGCAGCACCGATGGATGTGGCTTTGCAATGTCACCTCCAGAACACGTGTCCCTCATGGCTATCCCCTCACTGTAATTGATGGCCCTCTGGGTGGGTACTGCTGGTCTGTTGGGACATCAGGGCTGGCAGCACCAGGCTTAGGCAGCACAGCCCACTGCTGACTGCCCAGCCTGGGCGTTGTAGCTCTGAACCTGCAGTTGAACATGCTCCAAGCTACTCCTGTAGCTCTCCTGGGTGATCAGTGGAAGCTGGATGGGTGACAAGCTGTGGAAGTGCATCATTCCCTCTACTGATTCAGGAACAAGTGTCTGTGCATACAGCAGCAGCGTGCCATGTTCTCGTGGGTAAGCTTGTTACTGACTGCTCTAACAGCTGGTTGTGTGTTTAGAGATTATCATTTTCACTGCAGACACCATTACTGACTATGTGCAGACCATCTTGGCTATTCCAGCTCTGGCATGACTGTGGTTCTGAAAGAGAGCTAAGGAAGTGAGTGCTGGACTTGAGACATCTCTGCTCCCGGAGATCTGGCCTTGTCAAGAAGTGCCCTGGATGATGTCCCCTGTCCTTCAGCGTGTCCTTCCTGAATCTTTCCAGAGCTGACTGCTGATGCCCTCCAAGCTCCCGTGGTCCTTGCAATGCTGGTTGCTTGTCTGAGCCAGGAGAGGAGTTTCTGCCATTTCACGGAACTAAGCAGTGCAGTGTAGATTGGGAATGGCAGTATATTTGCAGATATACTCAGGATTTCCACAGGTTTGCCATGGCTGTGCAGATATTCGAGTTCAAAACGAATGCAAAGGTCCAGGGAGATCCACACCAATCATTTCTGATGCCATTTGATCCCTTGAGGGAAAAGGCCAGTGGAGGCAGGAGAGCTGAGAGTCCCAGATCCTTACATCTTTGCCCCATGCTGCGCCCATCTTCTCTCCTGTGGTCAAAAAAATACTTGCAGAGAAATATGTGGCTGTTGGTCCCTGTCCTGCTCCTGTCACCCTGTGCTAGACTGTTCTAGCTCATTGCATATGTACCTGTCCCTGCACGTGCGTGAGGTTGCTCACAGGGTGCCCTCCCCAGCTGGCATTTCGCTCCAAGCATTGGCTCTCTTCTTGCCCTGCCTTTGCCATTGTACAATGGTGTAGCAGCTCTTCCCTTGGTGCACCATCCCTAGAGCATCTCCAGCCAAGAGGACTTTTCCATGGGCTGTTGTAACTGAGGGTTGTGTGGGAATGCTGTGATAAAAGACCTCTTCAGTTCGAATGAAATAGCGTGGTTTGGAATGAAAACTAAGTCCTGATGGAGGGCGTTGGACTCAGAGCGAGGGCAGAGCTTTGTATGACGCGTGCACAAAGATACCACCCCTCTCCTCTTGCTGCTGGGTGTCTGCAGCAGGAGAAGAGCTGGAGCTGCAATTCTGCAAGACATGTTTCCTCTTTGATTTCCAGTACACGGAAATGAGATGAAGTTCATTCCCTCAGCAACTGCTTTGACTGCAGACTCAGGGAAGTGCAATTTCTGGTACAGAAGCGCGGACAGTCGGATGGGTCATGGATGCCCTCAGTCTCCATGCCAGAGCAGGGCTCCTTAGCTCAGGTGAGATGGACCCAACACCAGTGGAAGGAAAACCCCAGCAGCAGGAGCTGTGGTTTGCTGCAAACTTGCCCTGTAGTATCACTGGAGGAAAGGAGAGAGAGGTGTGTCAAGACTGGTGGTTTATATCAACACAGGGCCTCTATCCCTATGTGTTGGAGAGATTCTCCAGAAATTGTTCTTTCCCACCTGCAGCATGACTGAGGGTCAAAAGAGGAAAAAAATAATCCAGGTATTTCAAGGGCTGTGGTGTTTTGCACTCATGGGATCCTGAGTGTTTGGCTTAAATACCCAGCTCCTGCAGACATTAGGTTATGGCAAAAACGCCACTGTCAGCCCCAAATCAAAGCTGATTCTAGGCCTCTGTGTAGAAGGGACAGCTTGGAAACACCCCCTGTGTTGACCCCAGATTCCCATGAGGTGAAGAAAATGTGTAATGGTTTAGAGGCTGCCTAGTCTTCTGCTTTAATCCTTTGGTAATTTCCTCCTTTCTTGTGGATTTGGGACTCCTGGATCCTGGCCCTGCAGTGATGCGGCATGGGGGGTTTCAGGGTGCTCATACGTGTCCCTTTGGTTTTCTGTTATACACTACCATAGCTTGTTCTCAAAGAGCCCGTGAGCCACGGGAGAGAGAGATCTCAAATGCAAATTTCAGGATGTGCTTGTGCCGTGGGGACTTTGGTCTCCCCATCCCGCGGTGTTGTCTTGGGGTGACTCTATCATGTGTATCCCCTATCATGCTCTATGCCCAAAAAGTAATATTGTGCCTTTCCTGTGCCTTTAAACTGAGCTTGAAAAAATACCAGACGAACTTTCCAAAGCAGATTCTCAAGGACACAGAGATTACACTCCTTAGTTGTTGTCTGACTGCGGAAAAGCACGAAGGGAGCACCCTGCTTGCTTTTTCTTCAGCCAGCTGGTTTTTTTCCCTCTTGGCGTGAGACGGAGAGCTGAATTTTGTTTCCTGGGACTTTGTTTTTTTTTTTCCCTTCTTCTCTTCTGAACTGTTTCAACAACATCAGAACACATCAGGAGAATTTTCTCCCCAAGGCCCGGGGGTGGGCCCACGCCCTCACCGACCAGCTCCGAGGAGGAGAGAGACCACACCTACAGAAGGACTCTGAAATCTTCCCAGGTTTCTCTCTACAGCGAGGGTTTTAATTCATTATTTAGCATCATTTTCCTTTTCCTGTGTGTTTGTTAAAATAAATAGTTTTTATCTCTTTCACTTTCCTTCGAGGAAAAATTTCCTTTTTCCCGAACCCTGTGGGGGGAAGGGTAGTTGCAACCTGGTTTTCTCTCAGGGGCTATATTACTAGATTTTGGCCAAACCGGCACAGGTGTCCAGCTGGGAAAGTCCAGGGACAGAGAGCTCAGGTGCTTCATGCAGTGCTGTGGTTGCTCCATGAACCCCAGCCAGCTGTCCTAGCTCTGCCCACGCTCTGCCTCATTCCCACCACGTCCTGGAATGCAAGGAAAGCCCGTGGGGGCTCGATGCTGCTCACACCCTCACAGCCACAGCACATCTCTGCCTGGGAGAGGAGTGAGAAGCGGGGGCCACATCGAAGGGGCCAGCAAGAGCAGGGGGACGTCAGTGCCTGTCCGAGATTGCTGTAGAAAGCAGGCCTTATCTAATGCAGGATAAATGGTGTGGTTGCCTGGCCCTCCTCCTTTGCACTGACAAAGCCCTGCCGCACGTGTGCAGGACCCTGGGAAGGGGCTCTGCAGCAGGCAGGAGGTTGTGATGGAGATCAGGCACGCTCTAAGAACAGCCTGTGTTATTTTCACATCCTTGCTGTTTCTCAAACACCATTAGGAGGTAATCCTTTTCTCCAGGACTGCAGTCTCATCCCAGGGACAAATTTGCCTCAGCAATTTTTGCTGATTGGAAATTCACCCAGAGAGCAGCCTTGCCATTTGTTCTGCCTACCCGTTTTCCCAGCAGCCTTGTGCAGCAGAAACAGCAGCAGTGCACAAGTCTACCCAACACAGGGCACTTGTTCCCACCCTGGAATGATCGCTTGGAAAACTGCATAAACACCACCACCTCCTGGCAGTGGCACTTAAAGCCCCATTATTCTGCTTTACTCAGTGAAGTCCTATTGGTGTTGGATCTAAGCATCAGAAACGTGTTTTTTAATTGGCACCCAGGTTTCTTTTTGTGAGAGAGAATTATTTTGTGGGGCTTTGAGGAAAGCCACACATGCCAAGCCAGAGCACACCTGTAGGAAGTTTATGTCTTGAGCCTCTGCTGCCCTCAGAATTTAAGGCACTTCTCTTAATTAACTTTCCTGAGGGGTTTTTTCCTGCATGAGGCCAGGATGCAGTGTACATTTTAATGGGAGCTGTCAGAAAAACTATTGATTTTGTTAGTAATGTTTCTGAAATCGTGCCATTCTGGTAATTCTATCAGGTTCTCTTTGAAAGCTTAACTGAGAGCATTTTTATATCCTTCATTAGTTTTTTAATACATGTTAATTTCCCCTAACTCATCAACGCAAAGCAAGATCAGCTGCCTGCTCAGTAACCATTTTTCCTGTGTACAAACCTATTGCAGCAATAATTACAAACTGAACAAATTATTACAGATATTCATTATAAAATACAATTACACTGAGCCGTGCTGCATTGTTGCACTTTTCACAGCCATCACTTGCTCTTGAGCAAATGGTTTCATTATAAGCATGAAGGGCAAACTTAATACACTTCTGACTCACAGCAAACAGCACAAGAAATCATCCTGGCTGTTCCTCTGAGTGCTCGAGGTGTTTACCCTGAATGAGTAGAAAATGTTGACTCTGCTGCCAAATACTTGTCAGCTTAACAGAGGGGCTCTGGGTGGCCAGTGCAGATGTGCAAGGAGGGGAGAAAGCCAGAAATTACAGCAGTGTGGCCTCAATTTCACTCCCCTAGCGCGTGGCTTTCTTCCGTGTTTATGGGTTTTCAGTGCTGCGACCTGCCAGGAACAGCAGAACCTCCTTCATCATATGTTGGAGCAGCCTTGGGGTTGCTTCAGCTTGTGCTGGGCGCTCGTGGAAAGTGCAGGGGAGCCAGGGATGGGACATGAAACATTTCTTCGAAGGACAGGGCATTCAGGCTTGGGCAGGGAGGGAGCAACAGGGAAGCTGGTTTAGGTAAAAGCATTCACAGGAGGGCAGCGCTGTCAGGGGAGTGTGGGGGGAGAGCAAACCCAGCCAGAAGGCCAGCAGCAAGCACAGGGCTACAGACAGTCACTGCCTTTCCTTTTTGTTTTGTGCTGTTACTCCTTCTTATTTCTTGTCCGGGTTGAGGCCAGAGCCGGGAGGAGGTCCTGGCCCCACAGCAATGCCATGACAGTGAGCAGAGCACTCCAGGGAGGAGCAGAGGCCGCTGGATTTCTGTCTCTCTTGTCTTTGCAAGGATTTTGCACTGTAGGAGGGACTACAGCAGCACGGGTCCACCACCCCATGTTTGTACCGCAGGTTTGGTCACCTTCTGTTGAGCAGCTTTCAGCCAGGTGTTTCCGTGAGTCCCTGAAAAGAACTGAAAAACTTCTGTGCTGTTTTTTTTCCACTGGAAAAGCAATTTTTACTTCATTGGGTGGCTCAAGGAGCAAATCTCTCTCCCGGTGGCCACAGCCTCCTGTGAGGCTTTCAGCTTCTGTGGTGTGTGCTTGTGGCTGTGCTCTGAGCGGTGACTCTGCCTTTGGACCTGTCCTGATGATGTTCCAGGGGCAAATTCAGCAACCCTGGGTCATGTGAGAGGGAACTGCTGTTCAACTCTCCAGCAAGAGAGGACTAAACCTTGAAGGCTTGGGAAAGGATGTGCTGCTTGTAAAGTAAGGTTTAAGAAGTAAAATCTCACCATCAGTGAAGCTTTCCATGTGCCTGCCATAACCAGAAAGGCCCTTTTCCCTTTACACTCCCTTCACAGAAAAAGTCCTAACTACAACATCCCTTTCAGGCTTGTAAATTAGAGCCTCCAAAGCACAAACTGAGCAGCTGATCATGAGGTTGTTCATGAATCTGCTGGGCCTGGGGAGACAGAGCCTCTTCCATGCCCAAGCTTGAGCAGTGTGTCATGCTTCCAGGGGCTTGGTCTGTGCTGGTTCCCAGTGCTTGTGCCTGTGCAACGTGTGCAAGCTGCCAAGGGGCTGTTGGATACCACAGGTTTTTGGAAAGGAACATGTCTTGCCAAGACACCTCTGGGGAAGGTTGGCCCAGGCTGTGTCATGCCCAGCCAAGGCCTCTGGCCATGCCAGGGAGGATGGCACCTGCAGGCTGCTGGTGCTCTGTGGTCCGTGCCCATCCTGAGGCAAGCTTGGCCCATTGGCTCCTGCCCTTTGCTTTTGGCTGTGCTGTCCCTCCAGCCTGTGCCACCAAAACCACTGTTTTCTGTCCACAGCCCCCTTCTCCTGCTCTTTCCACCCTCCTCCTCTGCCTTCTTCTCCTTCTCCTGCTCTGCTACCTGTTTCTCCTCCTCCCTTTTCCTCCCTTACTCTTGAATCTCTATTTCTTCTTCTCTGTTCCAGCAAAACGATATCAATCAAGGTGATAGATGATGAGGAGTATGAGAAAAACAAGACCTTCTACCTAGAGATCGGGGAGCCCCGGCTGGTGGAGATGAGTGAGAAGAAAGGTGGGGGGCGTGCTCCGGGGCTGAGCCCAGCCTGTGTGTCCCTGTCTGGCTCACTCGTGTCTGGCACCTGCAACACCGAGCTCACATCCCCAGTGCCTATGGAAAAGGGCAGGAGCAAGGCTGCTCCCCATCCCCCCTGAACACAGCCTTTCCCCAGACCCCCAAGGCACGGCCTCGGCCGGGTGGTGAGGATGCTCCTGCCCTTCCCCATATGCCCGTGGGGGGATGTGCAGCCCCTTTCCCCCACCCAACCATCTCTGTCACTACAGCACCCGGGCGGACGTGACCTGCATGTGTGTGCGATGCCAATCATGTGTTTGCCTTTGTCTTGTGTTCCCACAGGAAATTCATTACCCTTAGAGTACTTGACCGTGAGGAGTATGAGAAAGAGTGCAGTTTCTTCCTTGTGCTTGGGGATCCGGTGTGGCTACGACGAGGAGTGAAAGGTGTGAGAGTAAAACCAGACCAGCTCTCGAGACGCTGCCGCTTTCTCTGTGTCTCCCTACTCTCACACTCCTTTCTCCTCGCACTTTGGCTCCTGGCCGTTTTGCCCTCCCTCCTTCGAAGCTTGGCCGCTGCACCTTTTTGCTCTGTTTTCTTTCCTCTTTCATTTGGAGAGGACTCCGTCCCACTCAGCGAGGCTCCAGGGAGCGAGGCGTGCTCCTGGGGCCGCCCCGGAGCACCCGGGCAGGGGACGAGGCGCGTCACCAGCCCCCTGAGACATTTTGGGAGTGCTGCCCTGCTGCACCTTCATTTAATCAAAAAGAACATCCAGCCTCGACAAGTGAAAAGGGCAACGCTGCATCATTTTTATCAGAAGATAAAACAGCTTTCGCTTGAAATAAAATGCATGGCCAGAGTAGTAATTTTAGCCTTTTTATACTGGCACTAGGATCTGAAAATAGATGAAAATCACAGCCCATGTAGGTAATACCATGAGATGCAATCAGTTTAGGTAAATCAGGTTATGCTCAAATGAAGTTTCATGGCTCTGCATTGGATAATAGCTTCTCAGAGGAATAATAGAAACAATTTCTTCTTTCATCACATTTCTAAACCAAATGCTAAACTTCCCAAAAAGACAGAGTTCACCTATTTTCCCATGCATTTTTTTTTCTGCTAGAAAATTGAGTGAGGATTAATGGCAACAGCTGGTTCTGCACACCGTTGGTGGCTGAGCAAGAAGCAGTTTTAGAGTTACTTTAAATATGGACCATTATTAGAGCCTTTGCAGAACACTGGTCTGTCTGTCTTGGAGCTGCTTTCTAGTTTCTGGGACATCAGCTCTCCCTCCAGCAGGGATGGGGCTATAATATATTATTTGATCAGAACAGAGAGGGCCCTCAGTGGTCCCCACACTGAATGGGGACATGCCACGTTCCTCTTCAGCTCAGGTGCTGAGTCAGCTGCGCCATCCCCTCCATCAGCTTCCCTGCTGGCTTATGTGACTACCTAGCAAAAGCTGGGCTAAAAAATCAGACACACTGGCATGACTCAGGCACTGCAGATGGGGTCGGTGTCATTAGATGTGCTGGTGGCATCTGGGGGGCATAGACAGTGCTGCCAGCATAAAGTTACACATGGACAACTCGACTCAGCAGCTCCACCCTTGCCCATGGGGGCCATTGTGGGCTCAGCCTTGCAAGTCCAGCAGGAGCAAACATGCTTTCCAGATCCAAGGCTTAAAAACTGTGGTCTCAGCTCTGGAGATCTCAGCTGAACTTTTTAGCTAAAAATAAAAGGAAAAGGAAATAAAGTTTCTCATCTTCCTGGTCACAAAGATAACTGAGAAAACCTGAGAGAAGCTCAGCCTTGCCAACCCACTTTAAAGACAAAACTTTAAAGGACTATTTGAAGCACCTATTTGCTGCTTTGGCCATGCAATTTTTAATTTTTTTTCGTTTAAACTTGTTTCTTTGTACTTGGTTTTGTACAAGAAGCAGCGAGGCAGGAGGAGCGGTGTGCTCAGAGAGACGAAGGCATCTCTGAAATGTCACCCCTGGGCTGTGGTGTGGCCCGAGATCCACCAGGGCACTAAGGGAGAGGCTTTTCCTTTCATTTTGGAGATCTAAAATGTTGAGCAACAAGACCCTTGAGCCAAGCCTTGCCACAGACTTTTCTTCTCTCATTGTCTATGCCAAAAGTGCAGCTGCTACCGGAGCCATTGCTCCCCATCAGGCAGCTGGAGGAGGTCAAAGCCAGTAGCTGCTGCACATGGGACATCTTGTGTCCCCCCCTGGGGCAGAACTGCCTCCGAGACCAATGGAAGATCTTGCACAAACAGTTGAAAGGGGAAAAATGAATTTTTTGGAGTGTGTCTTTTAATCCCATATCCATCCCATGTCTGCGATGGTTTTTATTTTAAATCCACAGTCCCATGAAACCTTTCTGTTCCTTTGTTTTTAGTGTCTTTCTCTTAACACTAACGGTATCCTGCAGCTTTACAGATCTGAAATCTCTGCCCTGGGATCTGGTGTCTTTCTGTGGATATCCCTTTTGATTTCATTATTCATTTACTTTTCTTCTTCTGTGTTTGTCTCTGTCTCCTTCACAGCCCTGTTGTTGAATGAGCTTGGTAAGCGCGCATTCATTTTTCCTTTCCATTTTTCTGGTTTGTGTATTTTTGGAAGACAATCGATTTTGCTTGATGTTTTTCTTTGCTCACAGCATTCTTTTTTAGGGTGGTCAGCACTAGTTAAGTAAGCTCAGGTACCTAATGCCCCATCTTTCCTTAGAGTAGAGCCCCAAAGTCACCAACATTAACAGGTGGTGCAAGGAGCATTTTTGGGGGGTGGTGCTATTACAGCCAGAGCAAACCTGCCAACACTCTGAGATACAAACCTGTACCACGCAAATTAACCCGTCACCCATCTAAACTGGCGTGGCAGAAACAGGATTTCCTGGCCACTTAGCGGTGCTTGTGGCTGGACAGGAAAGTTGGCCAATCCTTTTTGAAGAGACAGTACAAACTTTGCCTCCTGTCTTGGGGAGACTTAGAGCCTAACCAGCCTTTGAATTTCCTTGCTGGCCACTTCCAGGATAGGGCAGCTGGGGAGGGAAGCAAAGCCACCCTCGTTCCCCAAAGCACCCGCAGCCCCAGGGCAGACTTTACCTCTTCCACAGCGTATATTGGACACCAAGGGGTGGCAGCTTGTAGAGGTGGGTTGAAAAGCCTGTGTTCAGGTGTCCCCGCACTATCCCTGGGGTGTGTGTTGGGGAGCAGCCCACATGTCCACTGTGGGGCAGGGAAGGACCACCATGTCTGTGTTGATGTGCAAATGCTAATCCTCACTTATTCTCTCTCTCTCCCTTTTTCTCATATTGGGTTTCATCTAGGTGGCTTCACCATCACAGGTATGGATTTCTACTCTTCCCCTGTCCCCTTGTTCCTTTCTCTTCATGGCCATACGCTTACCCCGCTCTTTCCTCTTGGTTTCCCCTTTGCTTTTGTTCTGTCCTGGAGGGAAACTCTGGAACGGTAAGAAGGCGCTGAGCCACGGCCTCCCCGCCCCGGCCGGTCCCATTAACACCGTGTCCTCTCACAGAGTGCTCTGCCTGCCACACACACCTAACCCCACCTCGGGGAGGGTGACCTGTCACCCCTGAAGCGACAAGCAACTCCACTCCATCTCTTGGAGCTGGGTGGGCTTCTCCATTTGATCCAGTCGTCCCCTCCCTGCACACAGGGACTTTTCCTCACTTCCCAGGCCTGAGCCAGGTGCCCGAGCACTGGGCAGGTGCAGGACCCCATGGCTGCTTCAGATGTGCAGCCCCTGCCCTTCCCACCGGCGAGACCCAGCAGCGGGGCTGGGTCATCTGTCCTGAGCCAGCCAAGTTTCCCTCATTCAGCTGAACAATGCAGGATGAGAAGGTCCTGGGTCCCACACGTTGCAGAGCCACCCTTCAGGAGCCCTGGAAAATAATTCAGATTTGGGAGGCTCTGGCTGTGAGGTGGGTCTCTTTGGCCTGCAGGAGGAGAAGGGCTTTTCCTCAACTCTGTGCCACCTGAGCAGCCAAGGGGCAGCCAGCAAGGGAGCAGCACTAACCCCGTGTGACGTAGGAGTGGATTTTACTAACTGCACGGGGACAGCTTGTGCAGTGCGTGCAGTCCCCCCTGCTGATCTCCTGCTGATCACTTTAATAGGCAAACCTGTCTTCAGGAAGGTCCAGGCTAGAGATCATCCTCTTCCTTGCACCGTGGTCTCCATCCAAGGTACCTGTGGCGTGGCACCATGTCAGTCTCACGTGGACTGACTGGGGCGTTTGCCTACTGACAGATCAACTCCAGTCCTTTTTAGCCCTGATGTTCTTCTGCTCATCCCTCAGGTGGACTGGAAGGGAGTTCAGTGGGGTCTGCACAAGGGACAGTGACAAAGGGCATGCTGCCTGCAGTCCCCATGCCCCAGAGGTTGCACAGATGACAGTGGAGGTGCCGACATGCTTCACTGCTCTTGTAGTCCCTCTGCTGCCTCCTCTCTCAGGGTTTGGAGCCAGGCACTGGCCTGTGGATGGCTCCTTACATCTGTGCTATTTCCTCCAGCCCCACCATCACAGCAGGCGTTGGCCTCCAGCCCCCTCTCCAAGGCAAAGCCCTGCTCAGAAGGAGGCAGAGCCACGATTTCATGTGCATCTCAGCCCTGGGGCTGCTGACAGTGTTCTCTTGTTATAACAGGCTGGTGGAATTGTCCTGGCCATATCTCAGTGCAGACCTGGAGTGCTGGGGAATGGAGCAGCCTTAGTGCTGATCCTTCCCCTACCCAGCATCCCTGTGGGAGAGGCAGCAATTACTGAGCAATAAGCTATTCCCCAGCCCCAGGATGAGTGGAACTCCTCCTGAGGTTGGATGAGTTGTAGACCTCTTGGTAGCATTTCGTAAAACTATCCTGTCTGTCGCTCCACGAGCTCCTTCTCCACTGTTCTGTCGCTCACGCTCCCACCTGGAGGCTTCCTGACCTCCCCCTCTGACAGGAAGCCAGATCCAGAGTGACCAGCTGGGCCTGGTTCACCCACAGGCTCTTTGCTTTGCAGAGGAGAATGAAGAAAAGCAGCCACTGACCAGCAAGGAGGAGGAAGAGCGTCGGATCGCAGAGATGGGGCGCCCAGTCCTGGGGGAGCACACCAAACTCGAGATCATCATTGAGGAATCCTACGAATTCAAGGTACTGTCCACATCCTCCGTCCCTGTTCTTCTTTCCCCCTGGCTGGGGACCATCCTTTTGGGTTTGCACAGCACTGGGAGGCACATGTTGATGGTATTGGAGCAAGGTGAGGCAGTGAATGGAATCACATACAGTATAGGAACCGGGATCCCAAGTGCTGCAGGTTGCTTTAAAACCTGACCTTGTTCTCACTGTGAGTTCTACACGCTGGTCCTACTTACAGGCAGCCTTGAGTGAGCCCCAAGCCTGGCACTCCCAGTGCAAAGGGCCGACACCCCAAATGCGAGTAATGGTTGTGCAGCCCAGCTGCCGTGAATGCATGTGCCAGGCCAAGAGCTGAAAACTGGCCATGTCATTATTTTTTCCATGTTTCTGTAGTATAAAAATATGACAGGCCGCCTTTACTGTGGCTCTGAGATGGTTCAAACTCCCATCCATGAGGAGGTTTCAAAAGGTCTGTTTTAGCAGCAGCAGCAAAGGGAATTGCAAGTACTTACATTTGGGTTTGCTGCTGGGGCTCTTGAGCTTAAAATCTGCTCGGCTTGTTCCGTAAACGCATTGCTGTAAGCACTGGCACTGGTGGGTTTTAGCCCAGTATCTCCAGCCCCTAATTTTGTGCTCTGCATCTCCATCCACAGAACACAGTGGACAAGCTCATTAAGAAGACGAACCTGGCCCTGGTGGTTGGCACAAACAGCTGGAGGGAGCAGTTTATTGAGGCCATTACTGTCAGCGCAGGTGAGTTTGGGCCACAGCTCCAGGTGAATTACGATCACCCTCGCTCTTGTCTCGGCTTGGCTGTAGCAGTAACACAGACTGTGGTGGAGCAGCAGGAGGCAAAACAGGTGGCAGAGTTATTTACAGTGCCTGCATAAATAAGGCAGCTGATGGAACCCTTTTGTGAGGGCACCTTGTCTCATGTGTAGGAAACCTTCTGCGTGAAGCGTGTCAGTAGCACCAGGCAGAGCAACACCTTGGCTGGTACCAGACGGCAGAGGGCAAAAAGTCAGTTCAGTGGGAGAGATCTGGGAGGGGAACACAGTGTGGGAATTCAGAGTGGCATAAATGACGCGGGTGTGAAGCAACAGTGCTCCCCTTCCCTGGTTCTCCCTATGCCTCTGCGGTGAGGACAACGCAGTAGTGAGGGTGCCAAACCCTGAAGGCAGTCACTCTCTGTGAGCCAAAATTTGCCCTTGACATGCCCTGCTTTCCGGAACTCCTGCTGCCCCAGCCAGCTGTGGCTGGAGGATTGTGGCTCAGCAGCCCAATAGCTGCAGCAGCACATCGTGTCTGTGGTCGAACCAGATCCTGCGTGATCTTATCTTCCCTCCCTTGGAGAACTGCCTTTCCCTCAAATGCCCTGTTGTACCGTTCCCGCAGGTGCCAGTGCCACGTGTACCAGTATGCCCAGTACAGGGTATATTATTGATGCCTTAGGTTTTAACTTTTATACTTTTCAAATCCTGTATTGCCTAGTGTGTAACTCTGAAGTTTCTTGTAGCCTGCTAGCTGCTGTTCTCTTATGCCAGATAGACACAACAAAGCCTCTCCAAGCTTGCTATTCAAGGACACTCAGACTGTCCTAGGCCCAAAAGGTGTAAACTCGGCCCCCTAGAGAGGTGGAGAAATTGAAGAAATTACATCATTAGCTAAAGTTTTAATTGGCGAATTTATGCTGATATGCAGATGGACCAAACCTATAAAAGTGTGAAGGATTCGTGACTTGTCGTCCATCTTGGGGTCCGTTTTGGAAGTAGCCTCTGGCTCCCCAGGGTGTGCCTTTGAAGGCCTTTCAAATAAATACCTAGCTTTATTCCCTTACTCCTGTCTAGTCTCTGTTTCTAGGTAGCCACTCAAGGCATCATTATCATTCCCATATATGTGGAAGAAGAAAGAAAGAAAGAAGGAAGGAAAGAAAGAAGGTCTCCTCCAGACGTTGTTTTAACAGCTGGAAACACTATTACTCACTGGCTGAATGTTACAACCTCACAGCCCAGCCTTGGCTGTGTGTGCACACATTAGGGCAAAATCAACCAGCTTAAATTAAATCCCTGGGGAAGGCAATTACCTCTCATCTGGCTAACTGTGCACTGAAATGCATGGGGAGCACTCAGCTTCCAGCCTCTAACTCTGCTGTACAAGGTAACCTCTACCCAGCACCAGGTAATGAAAAATGATGGCAGTACCATTTACCTTCTGCCTCTGGAAACAAGGGCAGCAGAAGCTTTCTCCTCAGATTGTGATCCCTCCTCTTTCAGCACAGTTCTTCTCAGAGCCTCCAGGCAAGAGCCTCCCATTATTTTGGATTCAGCATGAGCTTATCATGCAAGACAACCCTTGCTGCAGGTTTTGTAGCTAATATGGCTAAACTAATCTATGCCAGAACCAATTATTTAATTGCATCCCACGTTAGAGCAAAGATAGTCACTGATGGTTGGATCCCATTTCTGTGACGCATGTAAAGACTGCAGTTATGTGGAAAGCCTGTTGGCCCCAATGTCTTGAATATATAACCATGATCAGTGCTAATAGATTATTAACAAGCATTTAATAAACGGGATATATTTTGGTGGGCACGAGCTGTCCCTTGCAGTTGTGAATCAGCAGTTTGTCTCTGAGCTCCGGAGGTACCCAGGCTTTAGCTCCTCAAGCTTTGTGCCAGACAAGTTAAAATGCCTTAAACATGGATGCTGGGTTTGAGTTTTTCCCCCACAGCTCACCATGGATACCAGGTGAAAGTCACCCCTCACCTCTTCAAAATGTAACATCCCAGCTGAGAAAAGAAGCGTTAAACCCCCGTTTCCCACCCAATGATCGGCTCAGGGCAGTGTTTGCAGGGGGATGGAGCAGCAGAAGGTGAGGTCTGTGGAAGGGCAGTGCAGGTGCAGACAAGACTGTGCCACACTGTGCTGTGCCATTCCAGGCTGTCCAGAGCCTGTCACTCATCTCTCCTTCAGTCTGCACCCAAAAGCTATAAAGTTTCTTCCACGGCAAAAACATTCTGGGGCTTGCAGGCCCGTTTCTGAATGCACCCCCGGCTCACCATCCAACCCCACTCTGTGCTTCAAGTCACCTCCACAGGATCTGGCCAGCTCTTCAAAAGAGAGACATCATGGCTGCTTAACAAAATGATAGGCAGATCTGGATGAGTGTTATGACAGTGGCATTCATGTTCATTTTTCAGTCTGTTTCATCATCTCCATAAAGATTTAGGTCCTTAGCAGTCCTGATGCCACCCCGAGCTTGGCAGAGGATTGAAATACCTGCTGCAAAAATTACAGCACCAGCACAGCACGGTGTATCCTGCCTTTAGCAGCCTTTGCACGCTGAGGAAAAACACAGGCCAGCATAGGCTTTCCAGGCTGGAAGACTGTTCCTCATCTTCACAACAATGTGCAGGAATAGGTATTTATACCTGCCAAAATAATAACAGTGATTAGGAGCTGTTTCTGCCATAGCGAGATTGAAGCTCTAAAGCTTGCATCTTCCCACTGGTAAGGAGCTTCTTCCAACAGCCATGCAGGGAGACCTGGTGGTCCACATCCTTGGTGGGGGAAAAAAAAGCATCAAAGACATGGAAAATCACCAAACAAAGTGCAAGGGATGTCTTTAGCACAACTTGCAGTGACCTTGGCATCCCAAACATTCGTGACTTAAAAACTCATCCTTGTTCCTTAAGGGCAGCAGGAAGGCTCCCACTGACTTAGTTGGAAAAGTGTCACCTCCCCTTCAAGTCTGGGAGTGGTTCCAGTGCGAGCAGGAGGAGTTTTTGACTACGCCACAGCAGTGACGTTGTGCACTGTGCCAGGCTGGGGAAGCCCCACGTTTGCCATGCAGCCTGCCCGGGGCACAGGCTGGCCAGCAGGCTCTCCAGATGGCTCCTCAGAGCTGCAGGAGTCAGGCAAGGGGTCACCAGCCCCAGTGGGCTCCCTGGTGGGACCAGCCTCACACTGTGGGGACTCCCTGCAGGCTGGATGCCAAGTGGTGTTGCAGACACAGGTGAGGTGCCAGTGCCTGGAGCAGGAACGGGAATGCCCACTGACCTAGGTCAGACCAGACATCAAGGAACGGGCAACCAGAGCTCGTAGGGAAGCATGTGAAGGGGCAGGGAAGTGCGGCAGGGAAGGACAGCCAGCAGTGATTGACCAGGGAGGCTTTAGGGCAGGCAGAAATCCGTGACTGGGTCCCAGTTTGCAGCAAAGGTAAGGTGAAGTGCCAGAGCAGCTCAGCAACTATCAAAACCAGCTGCCTTTCCAGGGAGCTGGAAGCAATCTCACGCACTTGTAGAAAGCAGCTCAAAGCGGCTCAAGAGGGGCTTCCTTGGGGGAATCTCCACGAGGCAGGAGTTGCTCTCAGGTGATTCTCCTGCCCCAGTCAACTCCAGCCAGCACGAGGTTGGTTATTTCCCACATCTTCTGGGGAGAGGGCTCTTGAGCAGGGGCCGAGTCCCAGAAGGCATCTGATGGTTAAACTCAGGCAGAGGTGCTGGCACGAGGCTCTGCATTGTCTGAAGTGGAGGTCGATTTTTAAACCGTTACCTCTGGAGTGTCTCTCTGTGCTGTGGGAAGGGGCAAGGAAAGGCCATCGAGCCACTCTGATGATTGCCCAGCAGCAAATAAGATATTTGGAAGTCAAGGCCTTCCAGGGCCCAGATCATGAGACACAGCATTTTGGGGGCTGCAGTATGCACAGGAGCTTTGCCCAATCTCCCCAAGATGGGCAGCTCTAACCAGGCACTGCTGGTTTTCTCCAGGGGAAGATGACGATGACGATGAATGTGGGGAGGAGAAGCTGCCCTCCTGCTTCGACTACGTGATGCACTTTCTGACCGTCTTCTGGAAGGTCCTTTTTGCCTTCGTGCCCCCGACAGACTACTGGAATGGCTGGGCTTGCTTCGTTGTCTCCATCCTCATGATTGGCCTCTTGACAGCTTTCATTGGCGACCTGGCATCCCACTTTGGCTGCACCATCGGCTTGAAGGACTCGGTCACTGCAGTCGTGTTTGTCGCACTGGGGACATCGGTGCCAGGTGAGCACAGCCACGGGGCTTGTCGTGAAGGTCCATCTCCACCCAGGCTGGGGTTGGGTTTGGGTTTGGGTTTGGGTTTGGGTTTGGGTTTGGGTTTGGGTTTGGGTTTGGGATTGGGTTTGGGTTTGGGTTTGGGTTTGGGGTTGGGTTTGGGTTTGGGCTGGGAGAGCTGTGCTCTGCAGGATCCCGAAGCACAGGTTTGAGCTCTACGTGGAAATTGGTTTTCAGTCTCAGATGGGTTGGAAGGATAGAATCAGGGTGTGGATTCAGTCCTGTGGGAATTATTTCAAGGACCTTCCCACTGCAGAGACTGTGAAGTATCTATTTCTGTGGGCAGCCTCCATGGTATCCGCTTTCAGAGTCAGAATTGGTCTTTGGTTAAAATGCTGCCTGCGTTGGCAGTCCTGCACTTTAAGCATCTGCTGCTTTAACCTTGCTCTCAGGTGAGTTAAGTGCTAGTCCATACTCAGGGCACATTTTCCAGCATGGACACTTCTGTGTGAGACCAGGTTCAGATGGATCGCAGTGAGGTTGCTGAGCTGGGGGAGCTGCTTGAAATGCAACGTGAGAAGCTCTGGGGATTCCAGTGTCAGCTCATGTAAGACAGCCTGTGCCTTTCACTCACCTTCTCCCACGGCTGTGCTGGGCAAGGCAGAGCCTGCTTCCTGGACAAGGGGCTCTGACCCAACCCAACCACCCCTTGCATCGGTCACACTGTCCCCCACCACCTTCAAACTTCCAGTTATCAGCACGCAGATGCTCAAAGATCCTGAAACTGTCCTAATGCTACCGAAGGCGAAGAGAAGAAGCAGCAGCACCAAAAGGAAGAACAGATCTGGGGCAAGGAGCAGAAGAAGGAGCGTTTTTTAGACCTCTGGCAGTAGAGGCTTTAGGCAAAAGGTTTGCAGGGCTTCTTCACACCTTTGACAGTGAAAATCTTCCCTCCTTCTTTTGCTGACATAAGGTGGCATTTAAGAAGTTCTTTTTTAGAATACATTGGGCTACTCTTGTTTCAGTTGGCTCCCAGGCCGTGCTGTGTTAGCTGGGTGCTGGTTGGGCTCCTCCGCCCCTGCTTTCCAGGAGATGGGCAGGCACCAGAAGAGAGTGCAGAGAAATCAGCACTGACAGGGACCTTCCCTGCATTGAAAGCACTGCTCAAGCTTGCAGAAATGCATGTGGTTGTTTCCACACTCATCCCTTCTCCCTCAGTGGCAGCTGCAGAGCCATGGAGGCATCAGCACTGTCCCACAACTCCATTACTGCACCATGATCAAGGCCTTTTGCTTCCTTAGCAATCAGGTGCATTTCCATGGCAGATTTTTTTAAAGATAAGGCAGACTTTTGATTTCTTTGCTGCAAATGGACCCTCTCGCTGTGCTTATATGTGCCTATCCCCTCCTGTTCCATGGAACTGGATCTTTGTGCCAGGCTGCACTTCGCCATCTCACCTTGGAGCCCCGCTGGGGAGGAGCGGAAAGGAAATTCTGTGGAACTGAAAAACGTGAAATACAGCCTCATTGTTTTCTTTTCCTGAGCCACACTGGGCTGCCTGTACCCAACGTGATCTGGGAGTGCAGATATGTTCAGGACTCATCTTCTCATAGTTAGCTGAGAGTGCTCACCTGGACAAAAACCCACGGGCTAATCCCTCCTGCTCTTCCTTCCCCCTGCAGATCCAGAGTGAGTTTGGATGTAAAATCCGCACTTTCCTGTGGTGCGGAGCAGCCTCCTGCTGGTCTGCCTGACACACGGTTTTCCATTTAAAAGGCCAGCCAAGTTTTATCACTGATATTAAAGCTGTTCAGAGCACCTGACACATCCACATGGTTTTTCTTCCTAAGGGAAGGAGGACGACCACTGGCTTACCAAAGTGCCAGGGCCTGCACAAGGCACTGGACTTGAGGGAGGCAAAAGGTGCTAGAGGCCATACTGGGGAAAGCTCTGTATTTCTGAACACTGAGATTCCCCCCCTGTGCATTCCTGGACCCTGATGGTCCAGAAGAACCAGATGGTCCCCTGGCTCCTTGGAAGTGCCCCTAGAAGGGGCTGTACCCTATCCCCTTACCCCGTTATTTTCTTTCCCTAGGTGTTGCCGTTGACATTTGTCCCCAAGTTGCCCTCTTTTCCTGGGTGCTTCCTGACGGTTTCTCCCCATCTTTCCTTTGCAGACACATTTGCCAGCAAAGTAGCAGCAACGCAGGACCAGTATG
Source organism: Rhagologus leucostigma (assembly GCA_013397725.1). NCBI lineage: Eukaryota > Metazoa > Chordata > Aves > Passeriformes > Rhagologus > Rhagologus leucostigma. The sequence goes on from VZTD01000678.1 coordinate 374,148, forward strand.
CGGACGCCTCCATCGGGAACGTCACCGGGAGCAACGCTGTGAATGTTTTCCTGGGCATTGGGGTGGCCTGGTCCATCGCAGCCATCTACCACGCGGCGCACGGACAAGCCTTCCAAGTCTCCCCTGGCACGCTGGCCTTCTCCGTCACCCTCTTCACCATTTTTGCTTTTATCAGTGTGGGAGTGCTGCTCTACCGGCGGAGACCCGAGATCGGAGGTGAGCTGGGCGGGCCGCGGACTTCCAAGCTGCTCACATCCTCACTCTTTATCCTCCTCTGGCTCTTGTACATATTCTTCTCATCTCTGGAAGCCTACTGCCACATAAAGGGCTTCTAAAGGGACAATCAGAGATAGTAAATATGTGTATATCTATATATATCTATATAGAGTGATATATAGGTATAGATATAGATATAAAGCTGTGTATAATGAACAGAGAAAGAATAAAAGAGATTTGCCATGTTCACACACCTGCTGATGGAAAGCGGCTTTGGAGCATCCTTTGAACTAGGCAGGACCCCAAAGCCAGCAGGACCCCTCCCCAGGCAGCGGCCCCAGCCAGGAGCCAGGGGCAGGGCCCTTTCTGCAACTCGACCAACAGGAGCGGCCGATGGCCACCGAGCCCCTTCCCGTCGCTGACTCCCACCCGCCGGCCCCTGGGAAGTCGGATGTGAAGGCGACTGGGGTGCGTCGGTGTGAGGAAGGCCAGAGTAGCTGGTGAGAAACAGAGCAGTGGGCAAGGGAAGCAGAGGAAAGCAAGGGTTCTGATCTCCCACCGCCATCCAGCTGCCTTCGCCACTCGGGAACAGGCCCTCTGGCCCTGTTGGAGAGGAGCAAGAGACCGAACTGAAGACAAGGGGAAACTGGGAGCTTTCTAAGGATAGAACACAAACCGTTTTCGTCATTGATTTGGGGTTGGTTTTTTTGTTTCGTTTTGGCGTGTGTACAACTAGCATTTCCCACCCACATGCCCCTCACCTTTCCCTGTCCATGCTTTGGGGGTGCACAGCCGCAGCCTCGTGTCCAGTGTCCCAAGCCGAGGCTGCGCGGAGCGGCGGGAGCCTTCCTCCCACTCCTCCGCCTCCTCGGGCATGCTGTCGTGGTACTTGTAACATTTGCATGAATGAAATGAAATCTACCTGTATATAGCATCCTATAGCGATAGTCCTTCCAGCCATGTGGGTTGAGCATTGCAGATTGCAAGCGTTTTCTTTTCACTGGGTTTTATTTATTTTTAGTTAGTTCAGTTTTGCCATAGGGTTTTGCTCGTTTGTTTGTTTGTTTCCTCTTAGCGGGGGCGGAAAGGATGGAAAGCTGTCCCCACTTACTGCTCGTGGCATGGGTCCATGAGAAGCAATAACAGCCATGCAGTTGTAGGTTTTCAGGGGAGGAAAACCCACACCCCAGAGACTGCAGGCCCTGTCCAGCTGTGTGGATGGGGTCCTCTGATGTGCTGAAGCCAGCGTGAAGGCCTCCTCTGTCCACAGGAGGTTTTACACGAGGTCCCAGGGAGCCCGAGTGGGGTGAGCAGTCCGAGGGGAACAAGCGTGGCTGACTCCCAGCACCTCACATGCTTCTGCCTTTTCGAGTCGGTGGCTGCCTCAAAGCCCTTGGCCCCCTGCTATTCCCTGTATCCCCAGAGGTGTAGTGACAGCCCCTGTTTCTGAGCGTTAAGCCATCAGGACCGGTCCCCAAAGCTGGTCCTTTCCCACAGCCATTTGAGGGCAGAATAATCCAGCGTAAGGGCTGAAGGGCCGTATGAGATCTCGCACTCCACTGAGTGTGACCGGGAAGCATCCCCCCAGGAAAAGGCCGTGTTTTGCACTCTCCGAATCCGAAATCACTGGACAGGATGAGACAGGGAGGTGTAACTCAGCATCACCCCCCTGATGTCAGGAGTGCAGGCTGGGGTAGAGAGTCGAGCCAGGGAAATGTGGGTGTAGAGCTCCCCAGAGCGCAGCACAGGGGAGACACTGGGCACTGGTGTTGAGAGATGTCTTCTCACCCCATGCCCTTTGCCAGGCTTCCTGACATTCCAGCCAGGCAAACTCCCAGCCTGCATGTCCATGGTGAGCTCTTCCCACTCAGCTGAAAACCGTGTCTGATGCTTGCACCATAACCAGCTGGCTGGGGGTATTTGTACTCATTTTGAACTATCTGTGGAAATTTTAATTAACCTGCTGTAAGGTTTTCTCTAGGAATATGAAGTTGTGGGTTTTTTTTTTTTTTCTTCTCGAGCCTTTTTTCACTTTTGATTTGTTTTGGGGTTTTTCTTTTTTTGTTTCTCATTGTTCTGGGGGAAAATCAAACACAGGTGCAGGTTGTTCAGGTTTATGATTACCTTTATGTACAATGATTTCATTTTCATCTGTTTGGCTTCATTTTTTTTTTCTTTGTGTGTATTGCCCACCACTATAGGCAGTGAGTCCACTAATTGTGATGATCCTTATCAATGGTACACAATGCACAGAGAAATAAAGTTTGTAATGATTCCTGATGGATCCAGTACTGCTCCTGCATATTCTCTATGGAAAACCCTTCTCTCCCCTCCAGTTGTTTTCCCTTTGTACCCATCTCTCCTTGACTCATTGGTTTGCCTTCACTGTGTTTCTGCTGCTGACAGGGGCAGTGGTGCCTTGGCACAGCCGCTCCTGCCCCATCTCATGCCCTTCCTCCCGCTCCATCTCCATGGTGCCTCAGGCTCGGTGTGTGCTGTGGTATAGCTGGGGCTCACAGCCCACTCCATGCTCAGGGGGATGCAGGAAACCACCCAGGGTCAAAGCTGCAGGGCAACCCACCCTCCTGGGGCCAGGAGCTGCTCCTGTGCTGCGTCTCTGGCCAGTGCTGCCTTGCCCTAAGCTTGGGGAGAGCCGTGGGTGTGCCCCCGAGGTACCAAGCAGCTCTTTCTGCTTGTGTCTGCTGTAGAACTGCTCCTGCTCTTGCTGCAGCCTCACAGTGACCTGTGCTGGGTTAAGCTAACTGTGAGGGAGAATGCACGAGATGCATTACCAGGGCGGGGTCCATGGGTGCCAAAGCAGATCTGAGACACCCCACGAGGCTGGGCTGCTCTCAAGAGGTGCCTGCCCATGCCCCAGTCCAGGTGCCGTGGGCCGTTTCAGACCCGTGTGCCTCGACACAGCTCAGCCAGCACTGCAGAGGAGAAAAGTCTCTCCGTGCCCAGGGATGTTGCTCCTCCCTGTGTTTCATCCAGCATCTGTTGAGCTGTCCCCAGATAAACCCTCCCCGCAGTGTTTGGGAGGTCCTGCTCTGACAGCTGAACTCAAACACCAGCTCTGGAGATGGGCCCCAGGCAAGCACTGCCTTCAACACTCCCCCAGCCACAGACAGCACGGCCAGCGATGTCCCTGTGCTTTTCCAGGCAGCAGATTGTGAAAGCAAAGCAGCTCTTCTGACCCGGTAATTGCATCTGCTGAAAGGGGATGTTGGTATTTCCCCCTCATCATTTGCTTCTTCGGAATGAATTGCCCTTGCTGAAGTAATTAACAAGTCAAATGGGACTTGTGTAGCCACTCAGGTTAGCAGACAGTGAATAACTGTTCTGCTCACAGAGCTTTCCAGAGGGAACGACGGAGCAGTGCTTGCTTAGGACGGGCCTAAATCACAGGCTAAAGACCAGCCCTGACTGTGCAGTTGCTCTCTGCCAGCCGTGTGCTTTTGGGCATCTTTAACAAGGCTGTGCGCAGTGTGATGTGTGCGTGCCCAGTGGCTCACGGAGGGGCCACAGAGGGACCAGAGAGGGGAAGCACTGCTCCACCGAGCCCCCATGTTCCCAAGGGTGCCCCAGTGTTCCCAGTGTTCCCAAGGAGGAGACGCCTGCTCTTCTGCACCTTCTCCTCCTTAAACCACACTCTCCGAAGGCAGAAGAGAACTGCCCTCCCCCAGGAGACACCGGCACTGGCTGGCAGTGCTGGGAGGCAGCAGGAGGAAGCACAGCCCCCGGCACAGTCACGCCTTGTCACAGCTCAGCTCTGTGGACCTGGATCCCCTGTCTCGTGCCAGAACTCTCCCATCTCTTCCTCGTCCAGCCTCCCCACCCTCCCTTGCAGGGGGAGAACACTGAGCACCTCTGATAAAGGCCTGGGTGTGTGGATGTTGCCAGAAGCAGCAGTTTAAACCCTCGGCCTCCGCCCGTCTGCCTGCCCCGCTTGCTCTCGCCCCCTCTCATCACCTCACCAGCCAAAGGCAAACCTTTCCATGGAAAAGGATGCAGCACGTGTCCGTGTGCAAAGGACGTTCAGAGACAGACACCCAAATAACCCCACAGGCCACCGCCAAGCACCTGGGGACAAGCAGAAGGAGCACACTAGTGACAGCCCTAACCATCCGGGACAAACCGTATTCCCAGCTCTTCAGGGCTCAGCGGGAGTGGAGGCGAATCCCAGTCACAACCTGAAACAGTCGGGAAAGGCGCAAAACAGGAAAGAGCCGCGGATCTGCAGTGCCTCATGGCTGGGCCCACCCGAACTGCCACCTGTGCCAGGGCAGCACAGGAACCGCTCGATCCCGAGGTGTGAATCCCTCATCTCCAACCAAACAAGGCTCCTGCCCCTGTGTCACCCCGTTCCAGGCAGCCCGTGGTGCCTCTGGGGCGAGGGGCGATCGCAGAGTCATTTGTGCTTCTTCATCCCTGCTGCCTGAAAGGACAGAGGGGAGAAGGGAGGCCTTGAGCCTGCCGTGGCCACGAGCCCGGCTGTGAACTCTCTGCACTATTCCTGCTACGGGCAGCGACTGGAGAACCAGAGCCCCGGTGTTATTGTTACGGCTATTTTTAAATTCTCGGGTAAGAATCGTCGGCGTTGGTGGCCATATACATAACTCAGGAGGAGGTTCAGCTGCATCCCTGGAGAGACAGAGCTGGGCATAGCCAGAAAGGGATGGAAAACTTAATGCTGGATGGTGTCATTCCAGGACAAAGCCTTGCATTATTTTCTGTAGGCTTTGGCACCCAAGCCCGTCTGGAGAAACGTGTTTGCAGAGCACCAGGAACCTCTCTGGCCTCTCTGAGCATGCAGTGACCAACTACTGACGCCTCTACACGTGCTCAGCACAGCTGTGGAAAAGCCTGTTTATCTTGTAAAAAATTGACTTGCACAGGAAAGCGTCCAGAGGCGTCCGTATTCTTGCAAAAAGCACCGAGGGACAATAAATACAGTGAGATTCCTCACCTTTTAAGGACTTGAGCCTTTCTGCTGTTGGAACTGGAGGTGCCAAGAACCTCTTGCCAGCCAGCAACACCCCTCACACAGAGGGAAGGGACACTGCGAGGGAAAGGGGCCTGCCTGGCCAAGTAGGAGCTGTTATCAGCAAAGATAGGCAGGAGCTTGCTGCTACTAGCAGGATTTTCCGCCTGTGGTATGCCCCTGAGAGCATCCCAGGAGTCTCCACAGGGTCTTGTTTTCTCTCTGGAGCATCTCGAGAACGGCCAGTCCTGCCCCTGAGGACCCAGTGTCCCCAGGGTGGTTCACCACCCTCTCCTGCAGGCTCTGCACCCTCCCTTGGCTCCTTCCCCTTTCCCAAAGGGAATGCCGGCTTGGGGCTGCCCTCGTTAGAAGTGTGGAAGAGGGCACTGGGGCACCCACTGTTCCCAAAGCAGTGGAGCACTGCTGGAGCTGGGTGGGATGCCCAGCACTGGAGGGCACCGGGAAGGGACAAGTGCCATGGAGTGCCCACCCAGATGTGGAAACCTTGTTTCAAGCACTGCCACAGCATGTCCCCTGCCCTGGCTGCCATGGGCACGGACATGCACCTCGATTTCTACACAGGTACAGCACAGCCTCCGGCTTTTTTGGCTGTCCATGGGCACCAACCCCAGACAGTATTTTTATCTTTTGATTCAGAGCAGCCCTCGGTGTGTTGTACTGCACCAGGAAAGGTTTTTGCCCCTCCCAGTATGCAGCCCCAGCCCAGTTCAGGTGGCAATGGGAAGGACCCTTAGTGACCCCAGCTGATGCTGGGGTCCTCCAGATTCCGCCTCGAGCCATCTCGGGGTCCCAGAATCACTGTCTACGCACAGTGACAATCCAGCCTGGGGCTTGCTCTGTGCTTGCCTCCCCTGTGAAGCCTCTTCACATGCCATCTTCTCCCAAGCTCCCTGCAGAGAAGCATTCTCTGTCCCTCCTGCCCCACAGCTGGGGGCTTCCTGTGTGGGACAGGTTTCCTTTCTCGCTGCACCGAACAATGCTCGTTAGCTCAGCCTTGCTGTCTGTGTCTCAAGGCTGGACGTGAGCCCCAACAAACCAAGGAGCAGGCAAACTTCCACTCAAACCTCAGCGTGCCGAGCCCCTCCTGCTCGTCACCCAGGCACAGTCACAGCCACTACCTGCAGGCACAGTTTTTATTGTGCCACTGTCCTGTGCTCATGAGTCTGTGGAAGAGTTAACATTTTTCGTGGAATTTCCACCATTATCGAGTCCCACAGATGCTCCAACTCCACCCCCCAACCCAAACGTGCCTCTACGCTTCCAAAACAAATTCATTTGCTTTAGCTGGGGGTTCAAGACTTTCCTGCCCTTGCTTAAAATGGGCAGAGTTTAAGTAGAGCAAGTAGCAATGGCTTGGGAGGCTTATCCACACTTAGAGCTCCTAAACCCTTGCAGGACATGGGAGACTGCCGCGGGGCTCTCTCCCTGCACCTCCCAACCTCTTTGTTGAGGTGGGATTTATTTCTCCTCCGTTATTTCCAGCCCAGAGGAGTCTCTTTACAGATGGCAGGATGAGACCTGCGTGGAGCACAGCCTTGCTTTCCTGATGGATATTGCCATGTCCATGGCACTGCCATCTCCAGGAGTGTGTGCCCCTCTGCCCCAGCCCACAGCCCCTAGCAGGCTCCTCGCTCACAGAAGTGTGAGATTCTGGAAGATGAGCTTCTTTGCAGAGATACTTGGAAATGCTCAGAATTTCTAAGTCTCTCTAAAGTTGCTGCACTGACATGGGCAAGGTTGGATCTCGGTGGTGCAAACGTGTCCCAGAGCTTACTTGGGAACATTAATGAAAAGTTTTGCAAACTTGTGGCTTTGTGACTCCCGGGGATGCAGGGAGGTGCGCGAGCGGATTTCTCCTTGTTCTGTGTAACACTGAGGTGCCTCCCTTGCCCTTTGCCTTCAGCTACAGCCCTGTGCACTGCCCCGGCCTTTCCTTGCAGTATGGGCTGTGATGAGCTGCCCCTTGGCTGAACTCCCCCTGCTCAAAGGAGAACGAACCGGTGCCTGTTTGTGTCCTCATTCGCCTGCCCCATGTTGCCTCCTTCATCTTGCGAGCTCTCGAGAAAAATGTGCCCATGCAGGGAGCCTTGCAGGAGCCCTGCTTGTCTTGCTCTTAATCAGGAAACACACACTGCTCTCTGCAGCTTGAGAGAGCAAAAGATGGCAATAATACCTCTTACATTACAGGCACTGCGTTAGCAAGGAAGAAAATGTTATTTATTTTTTTTCCCTGACAATACTTGTCCTACTTCTTTTTTCCATAATGCATTAAGCATTAGGAGGCACAGCTCTGCACACAGTCCAGCTCTCAAGACTACCTGTTGAGGACATTGCTCAGCAATCCAGGAGTTTTATTTGTGGATGAAGGGCAGAAGGTGGTGAATTCTCCTAGGATTCCTAGCTCCTGCTGGAAGACACACAGCCATGCTGGCAAAACCTACAAAACGCAGGGTTTTGTAACATGCAGCCCTAGGTATCCTGGGTCCCTGTGCCAAGAAGACCTGGCACGAGGTTGTGAAATCCAAATCATGGACTTCCTGAAGACCACTCGGCAGTGATGGGCATCTTTATCCCTACTGCTGCCTCCAGGCTATCCGGAGAGGTCTCTGGCACACCTGGTGTTCACCATGTGTGAATGTCACCGCTATTCAAGCGAGAAGAGGACGCGGAGTAGGCAGACCACGTTCTACCTCCCACCCCAAATACAAGCCCACAGGATATTCCCAGCAAAAAGCAGTCAGACTGCCAGGAGCACAGCTGTCCTTGGGAAACCTCACCCACCTCAAAGGCAGCAGGTTCCCCATGGTACTCGCTCCCCGCTGCTCCCCACGTCGCTGCCGTGAGGGAGGGGCCGCTCGCAGCTCAGCATCCTGCAGGCACAGCCAAAGGAGACACCTGGGCTCCCCGGGCTTGCTCATGGGAGCATCAGCCAGAGAGGCCTGCAGGGAGCGGCCATAATATTTCAGAGGAGAGATAAATGAGATGGGAATTAGTAAAAAAAAAAAGATAGTAGCAGTAATTTAGATCCATCACTTATTTTCTGCTTTAATGAAGTGGCCCAATTATCTTGATGCTTGAGTGACCACTCCAGTTCTCAAAAGTCATTTCCGCACACTTGAACAACTGCTCCTCCTTCTAGAGCAGCCATCTCAGAAAGAAGCACATCTTTCTTGGCAGAGGTGTAATTCATGTCAGCAGCTCCTCCCACTGTCCCTCCCCGGAGTGGAGAGACACTCGGGCAGGGAGCTGCCTGCACAGCCTGTCCCAGGGTTGCTGGGCACTCCCCACAGCAAGGGTCCCCTGGAACAGCGGGATGCAGGAGGGAAGGAGCTCAAACCGGCTCTCTGGGCCTGAGAAGTGAGGGGGACAGCTGGTGGCTGGATGCAGCCCATGAGGGGAGGCAGGCAGCAGGCACGTGGTGACTCTCCTCACGGGCACCCCATGCCAGGGTGGTGGCTGGGGACAGCACTGCCAAGGCAAGTTGTCCTCTGGAGTTTTGGATGTGCTCCAGAGAGAATGGCTCTCACTTTCCTGCTCTCCTCTGACAGCCACCAATCTCTGACAGCCACCGACGTGCCCCTGCCCAGCAGCCCCGGGGGGAGCTCCCCGTGGCCCCTGGAGCAGCACGGGGCAGGCAGGGAGGGAGGAGGCTGCGACCACCCTTCCTGACGCACCCAAAGCCACCTGCCACAGTCATCCTGTCACCCATCACCCTGTGTGTGTCCCCCCTCACTGCCACAACGCACTCTAGGGCAGACAGACGTCTTGTGCAAACCTTGACAGAGAGAGAGAGAGAAAGAGAGGGAGAGAGATCTCTGACAGCCCAGCCAGCCCCCTGGTCCCCCCACCAGGGACAGGGCAGGCAGAGCCCAGCTGGACAGAGCCCAATTATTTCAAAGCCGGGCTGAGAGTTTGCAGGAGAACTGGTTTGCCTGGAGACAGAAACCAGAGCATGGGTCATAAATTCAACTCCACCTTCCCTCTGCCACCTGCGCCGGGCTCGGCGCCACGAGCTGGCACCGCCCCAGCAACGCGGAACCCTTGTGCCCTGAGCTGAGGGTCACCCCCGGGCTCAGCAGCTGGAGCCCCCCAGTCTCTCTGTCTCTGTCACAGTTCCTCACAAATTCAATGGCACAATGCAGCTACACTATTTGAAAAGCCATAATATTTGTTGGTACGACTCTTTTATTACTGTCAATTTATATATATATTTGTTGATAAAAGAGGTCATCTTGGGAGACACTTCCAGTCTACTGGGAAATAATTGTCCGATGCTGTATATTCTGTACATGCTGTATAAACAAAGCAAAATATGTAAATCTAAATGTTTGGTGGACTCGGTGGCACGTGCTGCAGGGGGAGATTGGGACCAGGCAAGGCCGCTTCTTGGGCCACCACGGCTCGGGCGCGGGGGTCCCAGCAGAGTTACCGTCCTGCTGGGCCCTGGACACGGTCTGGGGCAGGATCTGGCCACAGTGCAAGGGCGAAGCCTGCGGCTCCCTCGGTGCTTTTCCCCACACAGCGGTGAAAGGGGGCGGCTTTGGGAGCGAAAGCAGCCGCGCTTGACCTCCCTGCCGGGGCACAGCACAGGGCCGGGCACGGCCGGGTCCGTCGGGAACTCTCAGCGCAGCACGCCCGGTGTCACCCGCCTGCTCCCCAGGGAGGACACCCCTCAGCCACCACCCAGCACGACATCTCTAAGCCTTAGGGGCCCGAGAGAGACGATTCCCTGTGGGAAGACGGCCGGTGACGGCGGAGACTGGCTCCGAGCATCCGGCTTCTCCAGCTCCTTCCCACGCCAATCCCAGCCGCCCTCCCTGGTGTGTTTTACAGCAGCCACGAGCTGTGACCTTCTAACCCGACACACGCTGTTAGAAAACCTGTTTCATATTTTCCGTGGTATCAATCTACAACTTTTGAAATTATTGGACACAGTCGTGGTAGCCTAAAAGTTGTGCTGAGCTCATATATTTTTATATTTGTGGTGTTTTCCTATCAATAGAGAGTAGTGAACCCTATAGCTGAAAGTGAACTATTCAAAATAAATATATGACTGCAGAAAATATTTGTAAAAATAATTTATTTGAAATATTCTGCCAAAGATAGCTCTCTAATGATCTGTAAGATGTCGTTTCTCTCTTTTTGCTCTGAATGTCATTGTGAAAGGACCTTTCTCCCCATATCTTCTGAAGTTTTTTGTTTTGTTTTGTTTTTTTGTATCTTTAAGGGCAAAGAAATATTCCAATGATTTTTTACTAGAGCAGTAAATAGAGTAGTAAGGAGGCACGAGACAACTTTGCAAAGGTGATAAACAGGATCCAGTAACAATCACTCTGAAAATCCGGTTTCTCCCGTAGTTCCTCTGGCTGACAGACGGGTTTGGAAGCCTGGGACAGCTGTCCAGCAGGAAGATCTTGGCTGCTGCTGCTGTGGCTGCTGTGTATCTTACCCAAAGGAGAGAAATCTCTCGAGAATCCCATTCCCAGGCTTGGGGCATTTGGATCCCCTTGCATCCAGTCTTAGCCTCTTCATTATTTGTGGGCATGATTTATTTATTAGCCCTTAACAGGCCCTGGGGCACATGGGGAACCCTCGCCCAGAGCTTTGTGGGGCTTCATTCCCTCCACGCACCTGCCAGCAGCCCCAAACCAGTAGCACAGGGAATCCTGCTGGCACCCAGATGTGTCCCCCGACTCACATGGGGACACAGCAGGGGACACCCAGCCACCAGGGGACACGATACTTTAGCACGAGGATCTGTCCCTGCAGGTATCCAGTTAAAACAGGGGGAAGCACAGCCTTTTATCTGGAGAAGCTGCCTAGACTAGTCTTTTAGAAATTACTAATTTTTTTTTATTATAGAGAAAAATCTTCTTTCCCTTCTTCATTTCTCCCTTTTGAAAGAACTTTTCAATACTAGGGAAAGCCTTCATTATCTTCTGTGAACCCCAGGTCTGCTGCGGTGGAAATAAATCCTCAGCCACGTCTGTTAGGCTCCACCACTTCAAAGAGATTTTTGGCTCAGACTTTTTTCCCTTCTGAGCAGATTCACAGTTTCTTCAATGTCTTGGTCATAAAGGTCTGGACGAATTAATTGGTAAAAAAAGAAATAAAAGCCCTGTTCCAGTGAATGTGTTTCCACAAGCAATTCAACTTTTGACTCCCCCTAGGTCAGGCACGTGTGTAAGTGTTTTACTGGGAACGGGGCTGGGAAAAGCAGTTTCCAAGCCATAGGGTGTGACGGGTGTGATGGGAGAACTGCTGTCCGTGGGGTGTGGGTGGCACACTCTGCAGCCGTGGGAACCACGTGCCAGGGAATCTTTGTTCCTCTGTGCAATGAGCTCTCTGAATCCGGGGTTGCGCAGCTGCTGCGTCACAGGGAAACGCAGGCGAGCCAGGGAAGACAATGGTGAGAAGAATTGGGTTTCTGATCACTGTGCATTTTGTTAATTAGTGAATTCAAATAGTTTTATTTTTACCAAAAACAGATAATCTTTATTCCAGTAAAGACAACTGTTGACTTGAGATATATATAAATATATATATATTATTTGAATGGTTTATATCCTGTTGCTCTAACTACATAAAATGGAAACATGTTGCAAGTTGTGTCATTCCAATATACAAAATAAATTACTTTTCCCTGCATGCTGCCTGGGTATGTTGTGATTTGAATTAAGAGTTATATTTGAATTGCCTTATTCAAGAGGTTGTATGTTACCTAACTGGGGAATGACCTGGCACTGTTCATCACATTACATGTGTACTTGATGCTGTGTTATATCAAATTCAGATGAGCCGTCTGTCATCTATGTATTTTGTGGGAGATCTTTTATCTTGTTAAACTGTGATATGTAAACCTTCATTGCCTGAAATAGTCACAGTTGTATAAATCAGTGTCTTCAGCTGTTTTCCTAATTTTAACACAATTCCTAACACAAAATATAGATGTTTGTAAATTCTTCATTCATTTGGTCTATTTTTATGCATGAGGCTGTTTCAATCTGGCACAGCAGTAAGATAAGGCAGCTTCCCCGGCATTTTTCAATCAAGGCTCGGTTACATCTCTATCCCTCGGCGAGAGGCAACAACCAATTTTCAGCAGCGACAATTGGCATTCGGGATGTCTGTTTATTGCTATTATCTCTCCTGGCTCGGATGGGCCATTATCACTGCAGAACGCGGTGATTAATGACAAGCCAGACGTGACGCTCCTGCAGCGGCAGCGCTCTGGGGACCAGGCACCTCGCAGCGCCTTCTTCGGGCCCCGCACCTCTGCCGTGCCACAGGCTGGGTGGGAGGCAGGGAGGGGTGGGGGTCCCTGCAGACACAACTGGCAGCAGCGCAGTGCGGCCAGGACACAGCTCGGTTTGGGGAACAGAGCCCCAGAAGCCCCTCTCCAGCTGGCAGACGACTGGCGCATTTCTGGACATTTCCGCGCCCGTGCCTAAAATCCCGAATAAAACAGTTGTTGGGATCGTTAAAACACTCTTGCCGGAGTCAGGCACGGTCCCTGCTCCGCTGTGCAGGTGCCACATCGTCCGTGACACAAGCAGCAGAAATGTCTCGGGCGCACGAACCACGCCGAGGGGTCTCAGCCGTGGTGTGAGAGCCCCACCGTGCTCTCCCCACTCTTCCGATCCGGGCTGCAGTTGCACACGAAACGCTGCTCACTTTTTATTTCTAGTAACCGTGAGAAACACATGGCCAGAGAAAAAAATTCCTGGAGCAGGACAAGCTGTGGTCCTGGGCTATTGGATTTCTTTCCAGGGTTTCGAGTGCTAAAAAAATTCCCATCCCGTCCACAAAGGAAACCATTTTTTTTGCTTTTTTTCCCTTTAGTTTTGGCATGCTTCAGGTTTAAAGGCTGTCAAAAGGGAAAAACGCAGTGGGAAGGGCTGGGGTAGCACGGGGAGGAAGCTGCCAGAGGCAGCGCGGTGCGGCACCCCGCGAACGATCCGCAGGACTGGGGGAAACAGGCTTGCTAGAGGCAAGTGTGCGGTAGAAATTCTAATCCTTCCTTCAGCCACTCGGGGGCTCTCCGCGTGACCCCGAGAGTGTCACCAGCGGCGCACGGAAGCCGCAGCGGTGTCACCCACGGCCGTCGAGACCGGCACAGCTCAGCGCAGGTAACGGCGGGGGGCGGGGCCCGCGGGAGAGGTGGTCCCGCCCTCAATCCCCGCCCCTCGCTGCCCATTGGCTGTGGTCGGCACCGCCCCTGCCGCCATTGGCTGGTGCACGGGCGGGTTTCCCGCGCGCGCGGCCGCCGCGATGGCGGCGGAGCGGGGCATGGAGCTGGTGCGGGAGCTGCACCGCGCCGCCGGCGGGCACCTCCCGCCTTTCCGGGTGAGCGGGGGGCACCGGGAACACCGCGCGCCGCGATGGCGGCGGAGCGGGGCATGGAGCTGGTGCGGGAGCTGCACCGCGCCGCCGGCGGGCACCTCCCGCCTTTCCGGGTGAGCGGGGGGCACCGGGAACACCGCGGCGGGCCCCGCCGGCGGCCCGCTCTCACTGTGCGCGCTGTTGCAGACGGAGGAGCTGCGGCAGGCGCTGGAGGAGATGCGGGCGCTGTACGAGCGGAACCAGGCGGACGTGTGAGTTAGGGCGCCTGGTCCCGGCGCGTCCCGCAGAGCACGGGCCGAGCTCCCCGGCCCGCAGCTCTCCTCCTACCCCTCTTTCTCCTTCCCCTCATCCTCCAGGTCCGAAGCGAAGTCGGGACGGACGGACCTGATTTTCCTCATCCGGTTCCGGCACTGCTGCCTGCTCCGGAACCAGCGCTGCCTCCTGGCCTACCTGTGAGTGAGGCGGGGGTGGCCGCCGCCCCCTGGTTCATCCCTGCCGGCACAGGGTCCCTAGGGACAGGGTGTTGGGACTCTCGGCCCGGGCAGGTGGCTTTTCCACGAGCTGCAAGGCAGCTGTGAAGCTGGTTCTCCTTGCGTTCATTGCTGATATCACCACAAAGAGAAGGCTCTGCTCCCTCCTGCTCTTTAAAAGTTTAGATTACTGGATATCAGCGTTGCCTGGGGATGTTGCCAGCCCTCACCTCAGCAGAGGTGGTGGATTTGCCCCATTTCGTCCCCTAGGTATGACCGGTTGCTGCGGATCCGAGCACTGAGGTGGGAGTATGGCAGCGTTCTGCCCAACACCATCCAGTTCCACATGTCAGCTGAGGAAGTGAGTCAGCCTTGTTTCAAACTCTTCCCCTCTTTCCACTTACTCCTCCTGATGGATTATTAACTACAATCAAAATAGAGTAGTCTTCCCCCCACTATAAACATGACACTTAACATATCTTTCTGTAAATACTTGCTTGAGTGTATCCATTGTCTATGGGTGCAACCCTGTTAATGCCCACAGGTGGAGTGGTTCAATCAGTACAAAAAGTCTCTGGCTACCTACATGAGGTCAGTAGGAGGAGAGGAGGGGCTGGACCTCACACAGGACATTAAACCTCCTAAAAGCCTGTACATTGAAGTAAGTGCAAGATTTCTGTTTTCTATCCTTGAATAAACATTTACCTGACCATCTCTTTTCGAGCATTCCATCCCTGTCCCAAGTCATTTCAGCAAGCAAAACCTTTCAGAGTTCCAAAGTTTTCACCGGTTTCTGTGTTTTATACTCTGCCTGCCAGCGTTTTACTCCTCCTACTGAGGGCACAAAGTATGTTGAAAGATGACATTTCTAGTCTGCAGGGAGTTTGTGGTGGGGTGAGTTATCCAGGGAGAGGTTTTGGCAGCTTTTTGCAGAAACTTAACTAACTAGACCAACTGGAAACCATGTTCCCGTGCTGAGGACTGTTACCTAGGGGGAGTGGTTGGGTTTTTTTCAATGGACTCTTACAGAGCTGTGTTTCCACTTTGCAGGTGCGGTGTTTAAGAGACTATGGGGAATTTGAGATCGATGATGGCACTACCGTCCTGCTGAAGAAGAACAGCCAGGTAACTGTGACAGGAGTGTGGTCTGTTCTTTTCCTTCCCTTTCACTCCCATGACATACCCCTGCTTATCCTGGCCTTGCAGCACGTCCTGGTCCCTGCACACACAGCTTTTTGCACGTGCTGTGTGCATGGTCCAGACTGCAGCTCTGCCTGATGTGGTACCATGAGGCACTGGAAATACAGCACAACAAACAGAGCTGGTTGTGTGCAGCAACAAATCCAACAACTTCAAGGAGGGTTTTTCTGTGTCTCTGTGCAGCATTTTCTACCCCGCTGGAAATGCGAGCAGTTGATCAGACAAGGAGTCCTGGAGCACGTTCTGTCCTAAGTGTGCAGGACAGGAGGGACAGCTCTTGCTTGGTGACCTGCCCACGATGGGGGACTGAGCTCTGGTGTGTGCGGGACTTCAGACACCTCAGTATTTCTGCAGTGGCACGCTGCCACTCCTCCTAACAGCCTTTGATGCCTTAAAACCACAGCTCATCATGAGCAAAGGGTGCATACTGGTAATGTAGCAATCCTGGGAATCCAGGATGGGGGGGGGGGCATTATCCAAGTCCCACAGGTACAACCAGGGCTTGTGAGTGCATTTTTGTTTGGAGTTGGAGTAGTTCTTTGTTCACACTGTGCATGTGGGAGTAAGACACCAGCTGGCTGGGCTCTAGAAGCCAGGAAAGCTCCATGGTTGCAAAATAAAGAACTGCCTCAGTCTCTTGGCTTTTAAGAGTTAACGTGGTGTTCATTCAGCACTCTGATCTGGCTCTCCAGCCAAACCCATCCTGACCCTGCCATGTGAGGGTTATTTAAGTGTCTCAGTGGAACTGCTCCTCCAAGTGTCAGGTAAGGCTGCGCAAGCTTCTTTCCAGGATTAGACATGAAGCCTTGTCTCCCATCAGAGACCCATAAATGTTGCTTCTTGAGGTGCTGTGTGAATGATCACTGCAGTCTGGGTCATGGGCCTGGGTTTTTCCCAGTGTGCTCGGGCTGCGCCTCTGTTCCTCTGAAGAGTCTCTTATCCCAGAGCACTGGTCTGGCAGGGCCTAGGGGCTATTTGGAGTAGGGATGGGAAAAGGAGCAGAGAGATTTAAGGATTCCAGTTAGCACAACACCAGAACCAGGCTGAAGAGCTGCTTTCCCTGTCTGGTTCTCCTCATGGAGCTGCTTGCTGTTGCACAGTGTCTGAGAGAACACTTGCAAAAACATTAGCCCTAGGTAAGACTTGAGGTTTGCTTAGCCCCCATCTCAGACTGGAGCTGATAAAGCAAATAGTTGGGGAAGAATGCAGGAACAGGATAAATGCCTGGAGCACTACAGCATGGCTCTGTCCTGCTCACTGCAGAGGCAACAATCTGGTTGGTTTTGGATCCTAAGCTCAGGCTTTAGGAGGAGCTGTCGGGAATAAAATGTTCAGCAGCAGTTGGGCAAGGTTACTGAAGTACAGAGCAGACTGGGGATGGCAGGAGGTGCTGTAACATTACAAACATTTTAATGCCACAACTCAGCTTTCCTGCTCCGAGTGAGCCAAGCACAGGGACCTGCAAGCCCTTCTGCCCTGGTTTTTGAGGTGTAACTGTGGCTCCAACATCCACCTTCTGCAGAGAGGGAGCACCTGCATCACCACCAGACACTGTGCCAAAGAAAATCCTGTGAGATGGCTGCCCTGAGACAGACCTGACCTAACAGCACACTGCCACTGAGAAAGGCACCGAAGCTGCTGCTTTCAGTTGGAAAATTCAGCTATCCACAGGATCAATTTCCTTGAAGGACTCTGGGCTCCGCATTTGCTATTTTCTGCACAGGAAAATCCTGGCAAGACCAGAGAGGACAAGGCTGATTTCCCAACCCAGCCATACCTCCCATTCTGCACCTGACCAACCCCAGCCAGGACCAGGGGCTGCCACTGCAGGTGTCCCATCACCCACTCAGAGATGCTGGTGTGATTTTTCCAATAAGCTGCTTCAGAGCTGACGCTTGCTCCTCCAACAGCTGGTTCTTCTCCTCCACGCTCTTCTGCTTCAGCTCAGCAGCCTGCAGGGCCATTGCAAACCTCCTGTTCTCTCCACGGAGCTCTTCAATCAATAGTTTGTTCCTGGAGAGTTGGGCCTGCAGCAGGGACAGGAGGCTTCAGGATCAACATCCCATGCAGGGGTACCAGACAGGCAGGGACATGCAGCACTGGCCCCTCTTGCACTCACCTGGGCATCTCTGAGCTGAGCTGCCCTCTCTGCCAGCACAGCTTCAGCATTCCTCAGACTGTGTTCCAGCCCCTCTGCCTGCTCCACAGCTGCCTGCAGCAGATGCTCGTGTTCCTCCTGCAGTGGGCAAGAAAGCCTGTCTTTGGCTTGTCCCAGCACTCTCCTGGCCTCTGGCAACCCTGCACTGTACATTTCCCCAGGGCCCTGTTCATGGACCTTCAGACTCCTTGAAGCAGAGCAGGGGGGATGATCAGGGGTGCAGGACACAAAGAGCAGTGGGACAGATGTCTAGAGCAGTACAATCCTCCCTAGGTCTGCACCAGTCTTAAGACAAGGCACAGATTTTCCAGCAATGTTTTCTATAAAAATAAGCCATTGGCCTGCCCTCTCCCAGCAATGTCCAGGGAAGCTCAGGGAGAGACACAGTTTCCTTGGATGCAGTCCTTGTGCCTGCTCATTATAATACCTTAATTATAATTTGCTCTATCTTTGCCCAGAAGACAAACTCACAAAAACCCAACAGCTGGTTGCTCAGTGCCCTAGAGATAAACCCACCTGTTCGAGTGCAGGGCAGTGACTGGGATCATGATAAATTCAAGTTCAATTTGAAGGGAAGTGCATTTTCCATGTAGGTTCTTTATGCATAGCATCTTCCACCCAAACCTCTGTTGGCTTCAAGCACAGCTACCTTTCATGCTGCCAGGCCAGCAGTGTTCCCTTCACAGTACCCTTGACTGAGCTCCTGCAATTCCCTGCTTACCTGCGTCCTGACCAGCTGCCTGCATGTTTGCTCAGCCTGCTGCTGGAGGCTTTCCTGGAGCTGCTGAGTCTTGCACTGTTCCTCTCTCAAGGTGTTCTGCAACTGCTCAAACTGCTTCTTTGGCACCATGTTGTTCATCTGGGCCTTGGCCTGCTGCAACTGCAGAGCGTGCTGGGTCTCGGCCAGGCTCAGGCTTGCTTTGGCTTCCAAAAGCTGTAACACAGAAAGGTTGACAGCTGGTTACAGCTTTGAGCCAACAATGGGACAGGCCCTGGCTGTGTTTTGGGGGAGAGGAGAGGTTAGGTAGCACCCTCAGCTCTCACCCCAGCATGGGCACAGCAAAGCTGCAGGACCATGGGAGTGGTGCTCACTGGGCAGCCTGCAAGGCAAAGGATTGAGAGCACCGAGAGCTGCAGGAGGAGAAACGGAGACCCTTTGCTGAGATGCTCCTCTTGCTGAGTAGTGAGGAGCAGGAGGTGCTAGAGGGATCCTCTGGGAGGGAATCCCAGCACCAAGGGCCACACGGGCAATACACAAGAGGGGGCTGCTCGCCCGGGTTCTTGGATACATCCCAGGCTAACTGTGATGTGCGGATGCTGAACGCTCGGTCGCTGAGAGGTTTTCCAGCTTTCTGCAAGCGTCCGTGTGAAAGCAAGGACTTTCATACGGATGCTGGCCGAAAACAGAGGTTTTTGTAAACCAATCCCTTTATCTTGCAGGTGCAAGACGTTATGCAGTATTGTTGTTACTGACTGAAGAAATATTTTGAAATGGGTGTTGTAGAGTGTAACCAATCATTCTGAGAGGTGGATGGTCAAAGAACCAATAACCTTATGTCATTCAAGCGAACTAAGATATATAAACGAGTCTGTAAATTAATAAATAATTCCATTCCACTCCATTTCTTCCTGGATCGAGCCTATGTCGTTTTCCTGCCGTTCCCGGTACAACAACGACAGTGATGTACTACGTGTCCTGTGCTACATGTCCTCTGCTTCCTGTCACCAGCCAAGGGCAAACCTGGTACTGGGAAGCAGGTCTGGTCCAACTTTGCACTAGGGCTGCCTAGGGATGGCTGGCATGGGTAAGCTGTACTTTGGAAAGCCAGTCCCCCAGACAGAATGCAGGAGAGGGATATTAACAGACTGGAAGGTTTCTCACGTTGGCTTTCCTCTCTCTGTCCTGGTGATCCAAGTTACTCTGCTCTGACCACCTCATTTCCAGTCCCTCAGCAAGCCCTGTCTGGCTGCTGTCATCCCTGCCCATCCCTTACCCGATTCTACCAGCTCCTGTCAGCTGAGCCATGGGGATCCACAGCTCCTGGCACCCGTGTGAGCCACCTCCACTCAGCCTCCATCCCCTCTGCCCAGCCAGCCTGCACAGGACAAGGACAGAGGGGATACTCCAGGGGCAGCTGCAAGCAAAGACCTGTCCCCAGCTGCACCTGAACTGGCTTCAGCCATATCTGAGCAGGAGGGAGAATCCTTTGTCCCCCACAAAGAGGAAGAGGACAACTTTTTTCTGACTGGGAAGGGTGTCCAGCACAGCCCCAAGCAGGGCAATACCAACCTCACAGAGACCACACGGCAGCGTGCCACCAAATGAAGGACACCCACCTTTTCCTGCGAGGCCTGGAGCTGCTGTTGGAGCAGCTCCATCTCCATCCAACATGCTGCATGCCTCTGGTGGTGCTCCAGCCTTGCAGCAATCCCTGCTCCTTGTAGCCACCCAGCCTGCAGAAGGCTCTGGCTCTGCAGCTGGGCAGTGCCAGGGCCATCACTGTGACCAGCCTTGTGCTCAGGGGATTCACAGCCCAGCTGATGCCTCTTGACATCCGGGTGAGAGAGCTCCTCCTTGCCCTTCTCACTCTGGAAAAGGTTGAGGAAAAAAACAACAAATCATGCACAATAGGTTTGGGGTGGGGACAGAGGCAACAAAGACTGACTGAGCATGTGGGTTTGATTCTGGGAGCGAGAAAAACCTCTGGGAGAAAAAGTAAAAGTAGTGAAAGTCATTAAACTTTCCGTTCTGTAAGACCTTCAGGGGCTTTTGTCACACAGATTTTCACTACTTTACAAGTTATAAGATGAAGCTGGTTCTTCAAAGCAAGCCTGGGTTTGAATGTTTGAAACAAACATTTTTGCTCTCGTCTATGAGCATGTGCAGTTTTTGTCCTTCTAAATCCTTCAGCCAAGAGCCTGTCAGCTGGGGTTAATGGCTTCTTACCAATGCTGTTAACTCTGCTATTTCAGCCAGCTCCTCCACCTTCTCTCTACCCAGCTCACTCGTGTTTTTCCTACTGGGAAGAGGGATATGATCAGCCTCAGGCCAGAGAGCAGCAAAGCACAGCCCTCCAGAGGAGAGCCCTGGTTTGGGTAGTCCCACATTGGATTTTGGCCTGCAATGGGAAGCAAAGCCAAGCCAAAAGAGATATGGCTCTGAACTGATTCAGGAGTGAGTCAGGTGTCTCTGCCCCAGAAGGTGATCATCCCAGGGCAGACAGCCTGGGGACATCTAAGGTCCTGCAATGCTGTCAGAGGCCTAAAGAGCAGTGGGAGGGACAGCTTAGCAGACTCTTGGGATCATCCACACCAGAAACCTGTGTCTCCCCAGATTTACGGCTCAGTGGGTGACCCCAGTACCTATCTAAAGCTTCCTAAGGATGAAATCCATCCCTTGTTAACTCTTCAGCAAGCTGTTCTCCAGCAGCCAGCACAGGTCTCCGGTGCAGGGAGAGACAGCAGCGTGAGAAAACCATGTACAAGCACCTTTTACTCTGGCATTCTGTGCTGACTCCCTGATCTTTTCCAATTTGGTTTCCAATGACAGCAAGGACTAAAGAAACCTGAGAAAAAACCTACCTGTAACTCAGGCAAAACATGTGGGGACAATCAAGAGACAACAGTAGAGAAGGAGCAGGTCTTCAATGGAAGGGAAATAAAGGGGAATAAGTACAAAGAGGATCAGATTGAATTTATGTGGCTTCCAGCTGGCTAAAATTATTTTGCAGTCCTGTAGATACAAAGTGATTTGACTCATCAAGACACACCAATTACAGGATAACCAGGTGGTGAGCCCAACCCCTCAACTGCAGTAAAGCCACGCCTGGAGAAATCAGCTTGTTTGCCAGGCCTCTCTGATTTTCACAGCGCTGGACACAACAGCTGTGACCCCAAATCCAAGGTGGCCTCATCATCCTTCCACTTCTATTGGTACTCCCAGTCTCCCAGGAGGCCACAAATACTGGCACTTGTGGGAAGGAAGCTTAGTCGTGTGTTAGACAGCCCTATCCAACAACTGCTGCTAAACACCAGAGCCATACAGGACCCAAATTCCTCAAGGGAAAGTGCAGGATAACAGACCATCCATCCTGGCAGGGAGGACAGCATTGCAGTTTGTGGCAGTACCTGTGGCACGCAGAGGAGCTGTGTGAGGAAGTTCTTCCTCTCTCCTTGAAGCGCGAGGAGCAGTCCATGGGCTGTGTGGTGTTTGATCACCTCAGAGCAGCTGCTTTCCGAGTTTTACGTCAGGATTCACATGCTGTGCTTCCTGTGGCATCTTCAACACCCATGTGCAAGGCAGAGGAGATGAGTGTGCAGTCAGCCACAGCCACAGGAGCACACCCCAGCTCCCTGACCACACTCCCACGGTCAGGAAAAGACGTAACATAGCTTTTGCATTTGTCTACATGTGCTCAGTAATATTTATTAATTGGAAGTATCCTAGTTCATAGTCCACTTCATGTTACTACTGCAATAGTAACAAGGCAGAACAAAGCTGCTGTTAGAACATCCAGAAAGAAGACAGCTGCTGTTAAAAGTGTTCTTCACCATCATGGTGTTAAGCAGCCTTGTGTCTCACAAGGCATCTGCTTTTTTTTTGCAGCAGCATGTTAGTTCTGCAAACTGCCTTTGCACTCAAACCTGACACTCTCTTGAGCTCTGGGTTCATTTTCCAAGTACTGCATGACGTCTTCAAGATGCATCAGCTCCAGTTTCAACCTGTTCCTCTTCCTCTTCAGCTCTATTTTGACAGCCTGAATGTCAGGTTTCCTCCTATGCTGTTATACCACTCTGTCTCCCAGAGCTTTCTTCCTCCTCTTCTTGCCCTGCAGGTCAGGTTTATGTCCTGATATGTCTGCTGTTTGAGGGCATTTACCTTTGCTCTCTCTGCCTCCTTCCCAAGCACATCCTCTTGTCTATCAAGATTCCATTTCTCCCTGACAAATGCTTTCCACTTTGGCTCCAGCTTCTACACTGAACAGACCATTTGTTACAGCAAACATTGGCACTGTCTGCACTGGCGTGTCCATCACACAATTGTTCATTTCTTCTCTGTTCCTCCAGTGTTGAAGTTGCAACAGAAGATTTTGGTCTACCTGCTCATCTGAGTCTTAGGGGATCAGCTCCTTTTCCCCCAGAGGGCAGGTCTCCAGACACCTTGTTCCTCCCAACATCAGAGCTCTCAGCTTCACTGTCTCTGCATTACTCTCATTTCATCCCGGTGCCTTAATCTTTTTATACTCAACACCCAGCATTTCACACATCTTGGCTTGTTCATCATTAACCTTTTCTTACAACTTGAGCTGCCTCTGCTTCCACAGAGACTTGGTCTTTTTTCTTACGCTTCCACTGCTGCCTCTCATGGGTGCCCTCCTCTTGAAGGCCTCACCTTGGAGCCTTTATCGTTGGGAAATCACCTCCTCTCACACCAGTGTTGCCGCAATAAAGCCTTACAGCTGTCCTCATGCTGGCATTCACTCCATGGCAGCTCTTGGTTATGCTCAACCTCTGCATCTTTCCTAAAGATAAAAACCATTTTCCTGACCTGGGTTTGATATCACAGCTGGAAAAACTCAGCCAGCCTCTGAACGTACCTTTGCTGGAGATGCAATACAAAGGGTTTTTTATATTGCAAAGTCAAGGCAACTTGTTAAACTTTACAGAAAGCTCCCACACATCTCCCACACTTCTCAAAGACTCACACCGATCGCATCTTTTCCAGCAACTCTGAAAGCTCCCCACTGCAGTCAGTCCATCTGCCATTCACCAGAGGTAAAATAGCTTAAATGCCTTGTATTCCTGTTATTTGGGTTTGTTTCCCTGCTCTACCACAGACTTCAGCCAAGTCACCTCCTTTCTCCCTCACCTACCCCATATCTCAGCCCAAAAACAGGGATATAATGACCTAGCAAAATCCTCTGCTTGCATATTGCCAAGGGGAACTCTGCTCCTAAAGGGAGACACAGCAGGGAACAGGCAGGAGGAAGGGAAGATAAACAGTTATTCAGTGACAACCTCATTCTTTCACAAGCCAGTCTCTTTTACCTATATGGAGAAATTTAACACATTTTTTACTGCTTTTAAGATAGCAAGTTGTGATCATCTAGCAAGTAGAGGCAGGTTTGCTGAAGGACCAAGAGAGAGGTAATAAGAAAACACTAACGAAAGCTCTCTTATATCTCTCACTATTCTAAGACACAGTCTTTGCTGGGCACTGCCTCTAACACAACCTTGTAGAACATGCAGGGAAACTTAGAGTCTTGAAATAAAAGCACTCACGTAAGGAGAGTTTAGATGTCTCACTTCAAACAACTGCAGCCTTGCAATGCTGCCCAGGTTTTCTTCCAAATTAAAACAGATCTCCAGCCCTGTGAAAAATCAGCCGAACCTACTCTGGTATGAGCAGGAGATGCGCCCCTAATCTCCTGCTTAGCCCCAGAAAGAGAACAGTGCCAGACCTCAGGCTCAGTCTGTCCCTGTGCTGCATCTTCATTTCTTCTCTGTCCTGGTCCAGCTGCTGCCCTGGATGGCAAATATCTTCAGTGTGCTGCTGTCCCACCCCGGCCTGCTCCATCTCAATCCTCTCCTCCAGCTCCAGGCTCCATTCACATTTTTGCTCTTTCAGGCTACTAATTACAGCCCAGTACTTTGCAACTGCTTCTTCCAGATCTCTTTTCTGGTCTTCCATCTTGCGTATCTCAGCATTGCAGTTTTCCTCACCGTCCTTCCTCTCCCTCTCAAAGTGTTTCCCCATTAATTCTATTTCTTCATTGTAACAGTTTATCTGTTGGAAGGAGATAAGATTGGGGTATTCGCACCTTGCTCCTGAGAGCTTTCCTCTCCTCCAAGAGCTCCAATTCAGATTGATCTATTGGTCCCACTCAACGGGCGACTCTCTTCAGGCAGTTCTGGTCGCTGCTGAACTTAGGGCAACAATCAGTCTCATGCAGCAGTCTCTAACAAGCGGAAACCAGTGGGTCCCATTTCTTGCCAGCAATCAGCACAGTTCTCCCCACTCTCCTTGTTTGCAAGTAACCCCAGAGAGGAAAAGGGAGAGGCCAGGGCATCATCTGCCACTGCTTCTCATGTCCTTCCTCCACTGCACAGTGGTTCCTTGTCAGGAAGTGGTGGTGAGAAGCTGCTGCTCGCCTCTGCTCCCCTGTGAACACCAGAAATTCCAGGATTTGATGTGCACAAAGGCAGGACTATAAAGCAGGCAGAAGATCTGTAGGCAGCTTTGTGCTCCTTAAACTGTTCCTGTGTCACCTGCGTGGCAGTTTAGGATTTTCTCTTGCAGTGCTGCAACAGAAACCCAGCAAGCATCACTGACCTCTCAGTTCAGCAGCTGCAGGAGTTAATGTGGAAACTGAGGCCTCTCCCATGAGCATTCACAGCTGTCTAAAGAGGGGCCTGGGTTCACACTGTCACAGCAAGCAGGTTAGAAGTGTGCTGCAAGCCTAGGGTGACAGGGCTCTGATACAGCCCATGCCATCAGGAGACACCTGGCTGCTTCTCCTCTTGGTCCTGTCCCTGATTTTACTGTGACAGCAACATTGAGTGCTCTCTGGTTCCCCACAAGACCCACACAAACATTTCACAAGGTGACAGTGATTGCCACAAAGCCTTTGCCAGACAGTGAGGGCTCCAAACCCTCCTACCAGCTAAGATGGGCTGGAGAAGCACACGAAACAACCCCACATGAGTGATGAGGTACCACCCTGCTCCCCAGCCTGAACTCTCTCTCCAGCAACCCTACTGGAGCAGATGTCTCCTCAGTCACGCTGTAGCAGTTGTGCTTACAAAGCAGTCAGGATGTCTCCCCCCACCCCACTCACCTTGGTTTCCAGCTGCACCTTCAGGTCTCTCAGCTGCTCTTGGAGCTGCTCCACTGGGAGTGACATCTCTGCAAACACAGAAGTAGGAATAAGAGGGCTTGGAGAGGGGTGTGCAGGCAGAGAGCAGCCCTGTGAGGGTAGGCCTATCAGACAGGACTGATCAGGATGGCTGCAGCTTCATCCAGTGCATACAACCCCAAAAGATGGAGATTCCCCATCTGTCTGGCAACCAGTCCCAGGGCTGCATCACCCCTCTCGGCCAGAAGCTTTTATCTAATGTTCAACTTGAACCTTCCAACCCACACTTTGGGGCTACTTCCTCTTTATTGCATTGTGTTTCCTCAACATCCTTGACACTGAAAATCTGCCTGTTCACTGTAGCTGCCTAGTGCACAGGTTACCATCACCAGCTCTTGAGTCAGCAAAGCCTCCTTTCCCCATCTCCCTCCTCCCCACCACCCATCTTCTTCTTCCCTCCCATGGCTGCCCAGTACCAGAACTGGCAGCAGTAGTTCAGGCACAACAAGCCTCCCCACACTCCCACGCTAACTTGGATGCGGAGGGAATGCTGTTCTTGCTGAGAAGATGGGCACTGAGCCCTCCTGCACGTTACCTGCTGCTGGCAGCCCTCCCTCAGCCCTGCTCTCCTGCAGCTGGAGGCGCAGCCTTTGCAGCTCCCTTCGCAGCGCTCCGTTCTGGTCGTACAGCACCTGAAACAAACACTGGTCGGGACACAGGACAGAGCTCCTGCAGCACAAAGAGCATGAAGGGCCACCCCCAGCCCCAGCACAGCCTTCCCAAACAAAGGCAGACACGAGAGAATTTGGAAGAGCCAAAGAAGAAATACAACCCCAAACTTCCAAGACCACCATCACTAGACACTGTAAAGCACAAAGCAACTGCCCCTGAATGCAAAAGCACACAAAACCAAGGGGTTTCGCAGACATCTCAGAGGGCTGGGCCTCCTGACACCCTCCTGACCTAAACAGACAGTGCTAGAATCCAACGCAGAAGAAATACCATCATCTCAGCATGAGCCCAGAGGTTTGTGTTTACATCCTCAAGACTCTCCTGTGGGCATGTGGACCAGCCAACAAGCACTACTCTATGCAGACAAGGCAACCAGCAGGATCTACAGAGAAGCAAGGCCCACAGGCCTCTGGGAGGGAACATTTCCAGGTTGCAGAAGGAATAAAACAAGGTGAGAAGGTGCTGATCCCATGGGAAGCACAGCACGAGGCAGGTCCTGCTGGTCTCCCAGTGCCAGAGACACCCCAAGGCCAGCACAGGAGTTCATCCCATCTCCATCAGCAAGGAGTCCCACAGCTGAACACCATGTGATGAGCCACCACACCAGTGCAATGAGCCACTTCCATGTAGGTGTCTCAGATGGGCAGCTGCTTGCTTCACTTCACATCCTCTATCTTGTACTGGAAGCAACAGTGTACAGGGCATCCTGCCTTCTTCTGCACTGTCCACTCTGAGCAGACAGCCAATTACATCCCATATCCTGCCACCCAGGAAACTGATGTGCTGCAAGAGACTATTAACTAGGATACTTCCAATTAACAAATATTACTGAGCAGATGCAGACAAATGCAAACCCAGTTTGTCTCATCTCTATTCTAAGCAGGAAAAGGGGAGCTGAGAGCATTCAGCAAGGGTAAAGGATAAACCCCAGTGGGTGCCTTCAGAGGGACAGGTGAAGCCTGAAGGTCAAACCTTTCCATCCATTAGCATTCTCATGGACAACTCTGGGGCTGCTCAACGGGAGGAAAAAATGCAGCACCAAGCATATTCAACCCTCTGGTGCCACCTGGAGCAATGCTGCACTGGATAGTGCTTCAGAATGTTTGCCCTTAATTACAGCTTCGAGAGAGGCTGCCTGATGCATCCACGGAATGGCTTTGCTGAAAGTCTGCATTTCAGCCCTTGCTGGGGGGATGTGACTGTCACTGTCCCTGCTCAGTGGTGCTCCCCAGCCACACACAGCACTTGGGAACAAATGGGCAATGTGACAAGCACAGGACGCAAAGAGCAGAGCACCCAGCAACTCACAGCATGCAAGATACAGAAGTTAAAAATGGGAGAAGGGAAACAGAGGTTGTGCTCACACCCCAGACAGCCCCAAGCTCTGGGAAGGAGCACAGCACCCTGCAAGAGATACAATACACACAGCACCAGTTCTTGGACCACACGCACACCAGATATCTGGACTGGCTCACCTTGACTCTCTAGCAGAGTTCAGCAGCAACAAGGTTTTTTAGGGTATTTTTAAGTGGGGGCAAGGAGAAGGAAGGGAAAAACAAAAAGATAGAAGACTTTAGCTGTTAATATGCTTTCCAAATAAGGAGAACAGCTTTCTCCTTGTGCTCAAGAAGAAATCCAACAGAGCCCAGGGTGGTCTGTCCTTAACAACAGAGGTACACGGCTCCCTAACAAAATAGTCCATGGCTACAGACAGGGAGGAATTTATGATCCACCCCTACTCTCTCCTGCCAAAATCCCAGCAAGGCAAACAACCCATGGAGGGCTTCAGGAACAAGGAGACAGGACTCTGAGCACGGTAAGAGGGATCCCTCTGCCCTATGTTTAGGTCCACCTCCTTCCACTCTCCCAGGCCAAAGTGCCCAAGAGATGTGCTGCAGAGAGCAGCTGTCACAGCAGCAGTGCTGCCCACGCGTACCTGGCACTGCCGCTCGTACTCCAGGACAATCTCGGCAAAGCGCTGGCTGTGCTTCAGGAACTCTGGGCTGTGGGGCTCCCCGTGCTCCAGCTGCACAAGCACAAGGAAACACTTCTCATCAGGAAAATCATCACCTCTCCAAATGGAGAGTCAAAAGCTCTACTCTATCACTGGGGTCATGGTGCTACACCCATAGATTCAACAGAAAGCTCCCTATGGGACCCATCACCTGCGGGATGGGTCAGAAAGAGGAGGAAAAACATTTTTCTCCACATTTGAGACACCAAACTACAGGCACGTTTTCCTGGCTAACAAGATCACAGACTCATTTCCTTCCCCAGATTCATTTTAGGAGGGAAAGATACTAAAACAAACCCTCTACTTCAATACTAGTGAAAAATAAAACTTTTCTGGAAACCAAAGTCTATAAAGTTTTCACTTGAAGACTGCAGATTTGTAGGATTCTCTACAACTGGAAAATTTCCTCACCCCCTTTTCTTTTTTCCCAGCTTTCACGTTGTCATTAATGTGCAGGAGAGCTCACAGAGGGGGAGACCATAGCTACTGACCCAAAATATGCAAGATCAGTTTTTTTATGAATTCCTGAAAAGCTCCTATTTAACTGCAACAGAGAAAGGTTACCTTATCCTTCACAATGTGGTTGAGTTCTTTTTGCAGCTCCAACACCATTTCCTCAGAGGCTGACAGTTTCTCAGCCATCTCCATGACCTTGTTTTGCAGCTGTGTGTTCTCCTGCAAATAAAATGGAGACTTCCTTGATGCAGTGGGTCCTGACACGGCAGGATGGGTTTATCAGCCACAGGCCTCAGCAGGGAGCTGTAAAACAACTGGCACATCGGCATGCCAAACACAGCACAGTTCCCAGGAGACCCTGGACATGGCCTGGTTTTGGCCAGGACAGGGTTGATTTTAGCAGTAACCAGGAGGGCATGTGGCTAAGGCCCAGAAGTTATTCTGTACCACCTCAGTCACTGCTGAGGACAGGGGGAAGGGACTCTGTCACTTCCAGGGAGAAGGACGCTCCTCCCAGAGAAAATGTGGCTGCTCTGCAATGAGCATTTTTCGTGTAAATCACCCTCTCTTTAGTACACTTTTGTTATTAATATTGTTGCTGTCACAGGTTGTATCTTATCTCCTTGCTATTTCCAGTAAATCGTTCTTATCTCAACCCATAATCTTTCCTTTTTGTGCCTTCAGTTCTCCTCTCCAGCCACTGAAAAGCGGGGAGAGGGAGTGAGCAAGCAGCAGTGTGGTTTGGAGAGTCTTGGTAGGAGAACTAAATTGGGGAGCATCATTCCTAAACCCCGGCAGGACAGCACACTGCTGAAACCACACGGGCTGGGGTTAGGCTCATCTCTCCAAAGGACAAGAGTAGGAGTGGGTTTTGCAGAATAAGAGCTACACAGCCCCACAGGATCATCTCTACCTCTGCTCCCCAAAATTGTGGTTCCCCTCACAGCTAACAAAGGCAGCAAGTCCTGAGCTATCTCCATCTGTACTTCTACACTGAACAGAACTGGGGTAATCCCACGCAGGCAGACACCATCATCTCTGCTTTTGACATGATCCTTGGCACAATTTTAGCTTTGGTCATTGTTTTTTCACGTGTTACCAAGGGCCAAACCACTCCCAACAGACAACACAGAAGTTTAGTAACGTCATGACATGGTAACAAGCTCTGTATTTAATACAGTTGTGTGGATGTGGCTGATGATTCTTCTGCATAAAATTCCTGTTCTTCCCAACAAGAGCAATGTGAACCATCTATATTTGTCACCACCTCTGCTTTGCCACCTCTGAAGGAGAGAAGATGTTTCATCCAAGGCAGTTTTACTTACCTTCATCACATGGTTCAGTCTCCCTTGCAGGTTGGCCTCTTTGCCCTGGAGGAGCCGTGTATCAGCTTCCAGCTTCGCCTGGTGACTCACTGCTTGCTGCAAAAGCAGCTCTTTTGCCTCTATTTCTGCCTGAAAATTCCTGGGGGGAAAAAAGCAACATGGTTGGGACAGAGCGAGCATGTTCCTGGATGGCCACAAGGTACAGACACCCCCTCTCACCACGCACAAAGCAGGAGAGGAGAGCTGGGTTGGAAGGACGCTGAGACCATAGGGGGTGGAGAGGGGTCTTCAAGGACCTTCCTGTCACTGACGCATTGGCAAAACAAGTGGGAGTTTCAAAAGGGACATTGGGATTGTAAGCACATTTTCTCCACCCCACCAAAAGAACCCCTTCTACCTGAGCTTGCTCTGGGTGTGCTCGAGAGCGATGTACTGCTCATCCAGCTCCCTGCCCAGCTGCAGGCGGTGTCTCTCTGCCTTCTCCAAATTGAGCCTCGCCTTGTCCCTCTCCCTGGCGATCTGCCTCACCTGGCTCCTGCAGACACAACCAGCAGGGCACTGAGACCCCTCACGCAGCCCACAG
This sequence comes from Rhagologus leucostigma, assembly GCA_013397725.1. Classification (NCBI taxonomy): domain Eukaryota; kingdom Metazoa; phylum Chordata; class Aves; order Passeriformes; genus Rhagologus; species Rhagologus leucostigma. Next base: position 404,506 of record VZTD01000678.1, read on the forward strand.
AGGGGCCCTCCTCACAGGGAGCAGTGCCCTTACCAGAGGCACTGCAGTTTGTATCCATAGGAGGTGCCAGCTGCAGGCTGAAGGCCACTCCTGGGGACCATGAGTGTGTTGTCCAAAGCTGCAGGCAGCCCTGCCAGGCTCACCTGCTCCTCCGTGCTGCTGCTCCGCCTCTGCAAGAACGGCACAGATTGAGATCACTTCCTCCCTGCTCTAACAGCTCCAACAGGATTTCTGTTGTTACACCACCTGATCACCCTCCAGTCTTTCAGGGACGCCCTCCCATCTCACAGATAAGCCTAGATCACATCCACCTCAGACTTCCCCCAGCCTTGGGGTGACCAAACCCATTCTGAACCTGGCTGCAAGCACTTCTCCCACCCCAGGCACTTGCTCACTTCACCCACCACCACTGATCCAGGCAGAACCAGGGACCTTGAGGATCTCCTCTAAGTTCTTCCAGGGCTCAGGTGCCAATGACAAGTTGAGGCTTGGCAAATCCAGTGCCTTTGCTGATGCTGGAAAAGTGATGTGGGCCCAGGTAGCTTGGCCAGAAGGACAGGCTGCTTCCCTGAGCGTTCCCCTCTGATGCTGAGGGAAAAAACCAGCAGGAATAAGTCAGTGGGGCCAAACTGGCAGAAGAAAACGGATGGTTTTCAACACCAAAAGGAAACTTCAGAGACGAAATCAATACTGAAGAACATTTTAGAAACAACCCCAAGCTGCCAAGAGGGAGACGTCCTGAGCTGCCCTCACAGCAGCTACAAGGAGCAGGTTTGCAGGCACAGACCATTCAGTTTGGTCTCCCTGCTACCCCATCAACACCCAGTATCCACAGAAAGACCAGCACTGAAAGTTATATAGCCTACAGGGTCTTGTGAAAACTGTCACACGGGGACTGCCAGCCAACATTTTGTTTGACCAAAAAGCAGAACCCAGAAAGCTGATACAGGACTCATAACATCTCCAAAAACACCGATTTTGTACCAAGTTTGGAAGAAACCTGTCTTTAGAGAGCTGTTACCTCAAAGTCTTAAGCCAAAAGAACCTGAAACGATTTTTTTTTCTCTTTTTTTTTTTTCCTCAAGATCCTGGATTGAGCTGTCCTGGCTGTCAGGGTAATCAGAGATTCACTTCCACCTTAGCGCATTAACGTGGTGTTACTTCAAAAGCATTTGCAAATGCCTTGCCAATCCTTGGAATTGAAAGCACTAAGGAGAAAGAAGCATTTTACATCAAACAAAGAAAAACATGGATGAAGCTTGTTCATGCACTAAAAAGAGGACAATCTGCGTCGCATGTGAGGTGCAGATGTACCAGCACTTCTGAGGTCAATATTAGAATTGGGGTAATCTTTTTCCTCTGCTAGGACATGCATCCCTCTCTCTCCCGTAAAAAAGACGAGGCTCAACAGCCCTCTGCTGCTCTGTATCACCATCCCACACCACCTGAGCAGGGGCTGCTCCTACTCAGGCAGTTCCCAAGAGAGCCTGTCAGTCACCATGCAGTGACTGCAGCACAAACCATATCCATGACAAGTGAAGAACTCTCCCCAGGTCACCACCCTCAGATGCCTGACTGATGACTATGAAATCACCCACTTGTGAAAAGAAACATCTTGGCCTCAATTGTTGTCACTAAAACCTATTCTTTAGCCTCCTTTTTTTTTTTTTTTTTAATTTTTGTTTGTTGTGTTTTTTTTGGGTTTTTTTTTTGTTGGGGGGGGGGCACGGGGAAATGGATGGAGAGACCTTTCTAAGTGTGTGATGTCTGGACTCGTGTCTGAATTTCCTACAGGACCGTTTTAAAACATCAAACACTAATGAACCGCCCTGTGTAGGGGACTGGCAATCACTTACTGTTCCTTATCCAAGGTTAATGGAAATCACCTCACGGAGCTGCAGATCAAGGCCATCAACCAGGGTGCTTTTTACAAACCTCATCCCACGGAGTGCTGAGTCTTGGCTGCCTAAGAGACACTGACATACATAGTTACGCATCCGCAAGGATGCAGACACTGCAGGATCGGCCCCGCTCGGCTCGGCTCGNGGCGACAAAGATGATTGTGGCACTGGGCCGTCTCTCATGAGGAGAGGTTGAGGGGGCTGCGCCTGTTTAGTCTGGAGAGAAGA
>VZTD01000678.1:407102-453303 GCA_013397725.1 Rhagologus leucostigma
TATCTCAAAGGCAGGTGCCAAGAGGATGGTGCCCGGCTCTTTTCAGTGGCGCCCAGCGACGGGATGAGGAGCAATGGCCACAAACTAAAGCACAAGAAGTTCCACCTCAGCATGAGGAACAACTTCTTTGCACCGAGCGTGGCAGGGCACTGGGACAGGCTGCCCAGGGAGGTCATGGAGCCTCCCTCTCTGGAGACACTCCAGCCCCCCCTGGACGCGGGCTGGGCGATGTCCTGAGGGCCTTTNCTCGGCGCGGAAGCGCCTCATGAAGGAGGAGGACATGACCAAGGTGGAGTTCGAGACCAGCGAGGAGGTGGACGTGACGCCCACCTTCGACACCATGGGCCTGCGGGAGGACCTGCTGCGCGGCATCTACGCCTACGGTGGGCGGCGAGGACTGAGGGGGAAGGGACAAGGGGCAAGGGACACGGGGCCGAGGGGGACCAGCTGAGGGGAAGGAGGGGGTCGTGGCCCGTGGCGGGGCCCGGATGTGGGCGTCGCGCCTGCGCCGTGCGGCCGCCGGTGGCGGGGCCTGCCCTGACCGCGTCCCTTCGCCCCCGCAGGGTTCGAGAAGCCGTCGGCCATCCAGCAGCGAGCCATCAAGCAGATCATCAAGGGCAGGGACGTGATCGCCCAGTGAGTGCGGCCGGGGGCGGGGCGGGAGATGTCGGTCGCGTTCCCTGCCTTGAGGCTGGAAGCGGGATTGGCCACCCGTGGTCCTGGGCTGGTGCCTGGCAGGGTGTGGGGAATGACCTGGAATTGGTGGGACACTGGGACGGGTTGGCCAGAGCAGCTGTGGATGCCCCATCCCTGGAAGTGCTCAAGGCCGGGCTGGATGGGGCTCTGGACAACCTGGTCTAGTGGAAGGTGTCCCCGTGGCAGGGGGGATGGAGCTGCACGTTGTTTAAGTTCCCTTCCAATCCAAGCTATTGTGTGGTTTTATGATGTGACAAGCAAAACGTAAAATTGCCTAACTTGCTGTGATCCTAACAGTTGTTAGTGCCAAAGTTTATTAGGTTTAGTCGCTGTAAAAAATATATTATGTCTTAGAGACAAAGAAGGATATGCATGCCACTGAAAAAACCCTTTCTTGGTCACTGGCGGGAATTACTAGCCTTGCAAATTGCATTGGTTTATCTGTCATCTGCTTGAACATGACAGATGGCAGAAAGTTAAAATGCTGGTCTGATAAGGAGTGAACGTGCCAGAGCTGGGGGCCCTGCAGTGGAGTGCTCTGGCCGTGATACTGACAGCAGATCACACACTCTGATCATAACAAGCCTTTGTTGGCACTGTTCAGTTCTTTGCAGTGGAGGGGTGGGAGAGAGCAGAGGGGTGGAATGTGTTGAAATTGCCTGTACTGTTTGTCCAGGCATCCAGAGTATTCACCAAACATCTGTTTCTCAGGTCACAGTCGGGAACAGGGAAGACAGCAACATTCTCCATCTCTGTTCTACAATGCCTGGATATACAGGTAATTTCATAGCAGCACATGCTAAAAATAATTTTTACTAAATCACTGGCCTTCATCATGAAAATGTATTCTTTAGGAGTGAATAAATGAAGCTTTACATTGAAATCTTTTAATTATGGGCAGTGAACCTCAGACAAAATTCTGACTGAGAACTTCACCAGCCTTTACTCTGCAAAAATTTAACTGTTAAAGCCAGTCTGGCAGAATAAGTTCAGATGAAGTCTTGTAGTCATGAAGTTTGCTTTAACAGCTGACCTCTTTCACCTGTTAGGGCTAAGTTAATCTCTCAGCAAGCAGAAGTGTCTTCAGACAGTCCTAACAGCATCATCAGCCTATCTGAACAACTGCCACACATTGCACAGAGTCAAGCTTAGATTTTTGGCCGACAACTGTTTGCTTTTGTTCTGCTCAGGGGCATCGTGTCCATCCAGTAGTTTCGGGGTATAACTTGGATGCGTAGATGCAATTGAATAAAAGGATGGTGTTCTGTGGGCTTGGATTGTTACTCATCTGTCACTGTCTGGGGATGTAAAAATAAAGGTTCTAAGTGGAAAGGACAGCTTTTGCTTCATTTCTGTAAAGTGCTCATAATATTAGAGGTGACGCTTTCAAACATTGTCTTGGAATCTTGTGCAATGCAAGGTGTTTATCTGAACCAAACACACAGAACTGAAGGGCTTGAAATTTGTTTCTATTTTGCAAGGAATGTGCACACTTTTTTTTTTTTTTTAGCACAAAATTCTGTGATAAATTCTTCAGCTGTGACATTTCAGAGTACTGTGAGATCCATGATCTGTTGTTTGCTTGGCTCTCTGTCCTGTGATTAACTTCCGTTTGATCCCATGTTTTAACCAGGTTCGCGAGACCCAGGCCTTGATCCTGGCACCAACTCGGGAGCTGGCTGTGCAGATTCAGAAGGTAGGAGCATTTCAATCCCGGTCTGGAAGGCACTGGCACAGCCTGGGGCCAGCGCTCTTGTGTTTCTCTAGCAGAGCTCAAAGCACAGCTTCCACTTTTTCTTTCTGTTCCTGAGAGAAATAACAAAGTATCATCTGATACAGGGCTGTTTGCTCCTCAGCGTTATAGTCATCACTTTAGCAGTCTGAGGTTTTGCACAGTCCTAACTGAGGTTTTAAGGCCAGCACTTCTAATGCAGTTGTGATCCCTGAGGAACTGAGTTCCCAGTGTTTTAAGGCCTGCTGTTGTGGAGGTGTGGGTAACAGAGATTAAAACCATCCCTCTAAACTCCTTGTGCAAACATCTCTTTAAAAAACCCACAGCATGGCTGCACAGACCCGCATCTCTTCACAAAAGCAGCCGTAGGAGAGCTGGGGTGATGAAGCCATTTCTTTGTACCCACACAGGGGCTTCTCGCCCTGGGAGACTACATGAACGTGCAGTGTCACGCCTGCATCGGGGGCACCAACGTGGGGGAGGACATCCGCAAACTGGATTATGGGCAGCACGTTGTGGCTGGCACTCCTGGCCGGGTGTTTGGTAAGGAAACCAGGAGGTTTATTGTGACGCCGTTAATGTAACATTAATGTGAAGTGTAACAAGAGCAGTAAGGTACCAACTTACTGCTGTGCTACCTGGAACAGACTAGAGGGAAATTAATGGTGATGGTATTTTCTTTTTCTCTGTTTGCGTTTTGCTTTTCGTTGTTGAGGTTTCACTCTTTATATGGTGGCTTTGGAAAAAGGAAAAAGTGTTACAGTCCCTGAATCTTCAAAGGGATAGGAGCCAGGCCTACATCAATGCCAAAATTAGGTCCACGTTTTCTGCGTCCTGGTGGTTGCTCCATCTTTGTTAAATCAGGTGCACTCGCAGCTGGTACCTTCTGGTTTCACTGCATGAAGAGTTTAACATTTACTGTTTGTGGCAGTTATCACAGAGGCAGTGTTTGCCTTCAAGCTCACATCTTCTGAGAAACACACAGCCCTTACACAAGCTCCTGTCACTGGGAGAACATGAGCTAGTCCCTACAAGTGGAAAAAAAACCCAGAAATCAGCAGCTGCCGAGCTGGGCTGACTCTCAAACAGGATTTGTGGATTCTGTTGACATAAAGTTCATCTGGCGTTTTGTATTGCTTACATCTGTCCTTCCGCCACCAAAATGCCCTGGCAGTGATGGGAGCAATAGAGGCTCACTTGCTTTCAGAGTGTTCTCATCTCACAAAGTGAAATCTTACAGATATGATTCGTCGTAGAAGTTTAAGAACTCGTGCCATCAAAATGCTGGTTTTGGATGAAGCAGATGAAATGCTCAATAAAGGTAAGACATTTGTCTCTCTTTTACTTGCTTTCTCCCTGCCTCTTTGAGATTCCAAGGTGTCCCAGCTGGCAAGCCCACTTCTAAAAAGTTAAAAGTTAAGTTTAAAAAGTTAGACAGTTACGGTTAGTTACAGGTTGTAATGGGTTAAACTACACAACATGCCTTGTCTGATGTTACCGATTCACACATTTATGTTCATCCCGTAGTACAGACCCAGTACTAAATTCCAGGTCAGATTGTGAAAGAGGAGGATATTTGGGAGGAGGATGTGCTAACTGTTCTGTGTGGCTTGATTTGCACTGCAGGCTTCAAGGAGCAGATTTATGATGTGTACAGATACCTGCCCCCAGCCACACAGGTGGTTCTGATCAGCGCCACTTTGCCACATGAAATCTTGGAAATGACCAACAAATTCATGACAGACCCCATCCGCATCCTGGTGAAACGGTGAGTGAGTTTCCTTGGAGAGAACAAGAACTCTGTGTTGGTCCAGCCCTGGGCAGTTCACAGTATTAACTGCTTTAAATGTACGAAGAGTCTCTCCTGTTCCTTGTCACCATTCCTGAGTGTTTGCAGATGTGCTCATGTCCTGTTTTCCAGCAGGGGCTGACTTATCTCCCTGACTTTATCCTCCTCCAGTTCTGTGTGCTGCTGCTCAGCCTGGCTGCCCCCTCACCCTCCCCAGGGACAGCAGTCTCTCCTTGTGGAAATCCATCTTTCACACTTCCAATTCCTGGGCTCCCGCAGAGGATTTTTTTAGGCTTCCTATTACAATTTCCTATTGCATAGCAGGCCAAAAAACCCTTTAGCTGACTGATCCTGGATGTTCTTGGAGGCATAGTTTACATGTGGTGGTGTCAAGGGTCCTTGTGCACTGGAACTCGGGAGGAGTCTCCCTCTTGCCTGAGCTCTCACACTGCCCCATTTAGTACATTCGAGCTTCTTGAAACTTTCTTCAGTCTCTCTTGTCAAGAAGCTGGAACATAAAAACAAGAAGAGAGATGTTTCCCTTTGGAGCTGTCTGGCTGGAGCAGAGCAGTTCCAGTCTCTGCCGAACGGGTCACGTTCAAGGCGCTTCTTAGATCTGAGTTTTCCCAGGACTTTCTAGGACAGCTTGGACTCTATCTGGACCCGGCAACCCACAGCAGACAGAGCAGAGGGGTGGTCTCTGGTGAAGCACACCCAGCCCTTCTGACTGCTATTCACCTGCCTGTGGTGTTCTTCCCTGCAGTGATGAGTTGACCCTCGAAGGGATCAAGCAGTTTTTCGTGGCTGTGGAGAGGGAAGAGTGGAAGTTTGACACCTTGTGTGATCTCTACGACACGCTGACCATCACCCAGGCTGTCATCTTTTGTAACACCAAGAGAAAGGTACAGGGGCCATCAGAGGGGCATGGTGCTTCCTGAGGGTGACTCAGACAATGCTGGGTTAGTTCAGAGGTCTGGTTGCTCCCCCATTTGGAAGTAGTTCAGTAGGACCATAGGTTAAACCTTTGGGATGTGCCTAACTTAAAACAACAGAGGCGGACCTGATACAGCTGACAGGAATTGCCTTTTTAGAGAAGCAGGTGGGAATGTGCTCAATCTAATTGCTTATAATTCCTGGAGCAAAACTATACTTTCTGAGTAAATGCTTTTAATTCTTTTCCTCTCAGGGCTTGTGGAGCCCTGAAAGCCCTGAAAGTATCATACATCTGATGTTTGTAAGGATTATTTGCTTGCCTTAGTCTCAGAATGCTTGTGGAAGTGTCTCTCAGTCCGTACCAGCTCATGTCTGCAATCATTCTGGAGCTCAGCTGCCGTGTTTGGCTGTCTGAGCAAAGAGCTAACCCAGGCTGTGTTCACAGGTCGACTGGCTCACAGAGAAGATGAGGGAAGCCAACTTCACGGTTTCCTCCATGCATGGGGACATGCCCCAAAAGGAGAGAGAGTCCATCATGAAAGAGTTCAGATCCGGTGCAAGGTAAACGCTCCAAACAATTGTTGCTGCCTCAGGGCAAGGAAACCCATAATACCTCTCCTCTCAAGGCTTTGTTCAGCTCAGATTAGGGAGAACCCTGATTTCCCTCTCCCCCTGTGCTGTTGAAGGGTTGGGAAATTGTTGCTTTCCAGGGAGGAGTGCTCACACTTCTGGGTGTAGAATTAGTCTCTCTTGTTTTGCTGAAGACATTGGGAGTTGCTGCATTTAAAATACATCAAGGAAAAAATATTTGTGCTCCATCCTCTGTATTTTAACCACCTGGGAGCATTATTCCTTCTGAAAGATCCAAGCTGTGTTGGCGCTGTCTTGACTGAAGTTTGGTGATAGTGCAAGAGACAGCTTTCCATGCAGTTAAGTGTGGATGCTGCTGGCATGCTGTGGGCAGGGGGGAGCACAGAGTAGCAGGGGATGCTCTGCGCTGGGGACTGGGAGTTCCCAGAGAAGTCCTAACTCTGCCTTTCTCTTTGCAGCCGAGTTCTTATTTCCACAGACGTTTGGGCTCGAGGCCTGGATGTGCCTCAGGTGTCGCTGATCATTAACTACGACCTGCCCAACAACAGAGAGCTCTACATACACAGGTAGGCTGGGCCTCCCCCTAGGGCCCTGTGGCTGGGGGGACTCTTCCCACGGTGGCTCCATTCCCTCCTTCCTTGTGCCTCTGCAGAATCGGCCGCTCGGGCAGGTACGGCCGGAAAGGCGTCGCCATCAACTTTGTGAAGAACGACGACATCCGCATCCTGCGGGACATCGAGCAGTACTACTCCACCCAGATCGACGAGATGCCCATGAACGGTGAGTGCTCCTCCCTCCTGCCGTGGGAGCTGCTGTGCTGCACCTGAGAGAGAAATGCCACGTGCTTGGTTCTGGGAAGAACCCGGGAGCAGCAGTGTTGTGCTGTTCTGCTGGACTGTGGCTCTCAGCACACTCAGTTCATACTTTTAATTCTTTCATTTCCTCTCGTTTCAGTTGCTGATCTTATCTGAAGGTCCGTGGTTAGCAGGCAGTTGTACCATTTGGTACCCTCCATCATTTCTGTTTTGGACCCACATCCTTTCATCAGCTTTCTGGTCATATGTTCTTGAGTTGAGCTGTGCTCGGGAACTTGTGTAAATATTGTCTGTACTCCCACCCATGTTTTTCAATAAAAAAAGGAAGTTTTACCATAACCTGTGCTTAATTACTTTAACCCAGCATCGAAATAGGCAGGGAGTTTTGAGATATTGCCATACTTGACTAGCATAATGAAAAAAACATTGGACACTCCCCATATCTGGGTTCATAAAATACAGGACTTCCTGTTCTCTACGCTTTCATTATTGTTGTGCCACGCCCCCTGATGTACTTTTAGTTTCCTTAACTTAACCTTTAAGGATCAGACATCTACAGGAAAAATCTGTGGCCTGGCCCTAGCCTGCTACAGGAAAATTGAGTTACAAGAGAGCCAGAAATTTCCTGCTGGTCACGTCTTTCTGGAGCCAGGAATTACCACATTTGTTGCTCCAGATGAGGATTTCCCCTCCCAAGGAACTTGGGCAGGCGCTTTCTGAAGTAACAGAAGGAGCAAGTATCCTGTCTTGTCGCCTTCTCCCCCTCTTTCTGCTGCTGTACCTCGTTAGATCTTCCCCCGTGTCTCTCTCTGCCATGATGCTGTATTTTGCCAGCTGTAGGATCTTCCACGTAGCTCTCCTAACCTGCTCCGCTGTGTCCCTGTGTGAGGCACGAGTTGGCCAGGGGTCAGTTACCACGTTCTGCTCTGTGCTTTCCCTGCTAAATCAGGCTTTGTGCACGCTCAGAGAGGACAGGGGAGGCAAGGCCTGAATTCACCACAGTTTGCACAGAATTGGATCAGCTCTCAGAACTCCTTTCCTGGGCACTGGGGGAGTAGCCTGGGGTAGAGAAAGCAGCTGTCACCTCCTTTATGCCCCCATGTATTCTGCTGGTGAAACTCCTCAGTTCCCTGTATCCACTCCACGCACCAACCTGATGTTCTTAACAGTACCCAGACAAAAGATGAGAAATACTAAGCTTGTTCTACTAGGAATACTAATTGTAAGGGGTTGCCCATGGAGGTGAGGCCACTCCAGTTTCGTGCCCTCGTTCGCCACCAGCAGCAAGGCTGAGCCAGCATTCCCTGTGGGCACACACACGGAACGTGTTCATACAGGTTCAGCGCTGGCACAGCAGCACCAACAGCCTCACCCTGCCCCTCCACCTGGGCACCGTGAAGGGCTGTTGGGGGAAATACACACACAGGCTCTGGGTCCCTCCAGTAACTGGGCAAGGAGGCTCAGCTCATCCAGTATCCAGCCTCTGGATCACCAGTCTGCTCCAGTAACCGGCACCTGGACATGGCCCACAGCTGCACTTGCACATCCCCAGTGTGCCTGCCTTCAGTAGCTGGCCTTGAGACACAAGTCTATCCTTAACTGGCCCTTGCAGAGACTCTTTTGCCTCCACAGAGGGAGTCACACATAAAAATGGATCCCAGCTGAACCCCACACCCTCCAGCTCAGCCCGGACCTTGTCCCTCCAGCTGCCTCATGCAAAAATAGACGTGTGTCCAGCCCAGACTTAGAACTGCTCCAACACCAGGCTCCCAGGCCCCTTACCCGACTTGCTGGCTAAATCCAGCTTGCTGTTCAAGTGACACACAACCTCACTCCAGGCTGCTGCCACTCCAAAGATGCAGCCCCTGTGACCCCAGGTCCCATTCCAGTCCCTGGCACTTTGACCTCCATGCGCACGTGCAGAGAGAATGGATCTCCCTCTTCCACGAAAGGGTGAGATGGGGTTAACAGTCAACACAGCCAGACAACCTGCTGCCACGTGACCAGCCCCTTTTATCCCCTAAAACATCGATTTCCCACACTTGATTAAAAGTCATCTTGACCCCTCCCTTTGATCCCTCCCACAAGCTCGAGGGGATTTTACATTCATTCTACAGCTTCGGGGCACAGTGTTCAGGAACTCTCCCCTCACAGACCCTGAAGAAGAGTCCAGATAAAGCCTTGCAACTCCTTGTCCACGTGCTGGCAAGAGTTCTGCTTCTGCCTGAAATCTGACTCGCACCTTCCGGGAGAACACCAGCAGCAAGGGCAGGCGTGGCCCTGTGAGCCCCCGTGTGACTCATTTGATTAGTAAGAGATTAATCACCAAAGCATTGGCTTGTTTGAATAACAGTATTTAATCTGTACAGGTTGAGATATCATAAAATGCGACATTCCTACCTCATCTTTAGCATCATTCCCCTGGAGCTGAGCCCTCACCTGCAGAGGGCAGGTACCCACCACTCCCCAGCAGTTCTTCGCGGTGCAAAAGTCACAGTGCAATTGCTTTAGTCCTAGACAGATGATTTCCCTCACTCGAGAGAGGGGAGATGTTAAAGCTCAAATGTTGATGAAAATTGTTACCATTTAGGAATGCGAAAACCCAGCTATTGCACACAGCCAGTTCCAGCTGAAACTACAGCAGTTAATTATTTAGCTGCCTTTACACTCCACACAGTTGATACTGATTTAGCCAAGAATGAAAGTAAAGCCAGTAACAAGATTTCAGAGTGATACAATTGTTGGAGGGCAGAATCTGACAAGCAACTCCACAAGACAAAAGCGTGCTTAAGAACAGCGGGAGGTTTTCCTATACAGGGAGGGGGTATGAGCTGGACAGAGGTCACCTTCCAGAGACAAGCATGAGAGGAACATCGGCTTCAATAGAAAGCTATGAAGTACAATAGAACAAATCTGTTCATATAATTGTCAGGATAAGTATTTGACATAGTTTATGTAGTAGAATACAATACTTGAACATCTTTTAAAAATAAGCACGGATTTCATTTCATATATACACAACTGATTTTAATCATGTACTGAAAATAAATTACAGGAAATAACTTTAAAATGCAACAGAAGACAAGAGTTTCACAACAAACATTCCCATTGATTTTTCCCAAGGGGGTGAGAGATTGCAGTGCTCAAGGCAGGTAAATATCACAAATATATCAAAAAACTTCAAATTGTTGATGCATTCACACATTTACATGAGCCACAAACATTCCTTTACAGGAACTGCACTTAGCTACCACAGAACCAGGTTTTGCCATAAACTACAAAACTTTGATACAAAATCGTATTTATATATTTATATTTCATATACATGCCCTATCTGTGATTTCTTAAAAAATAAAAACTAAACACACTGTACAGACAATCCTAACTCATTGCTCGGTAGCTGTAGGCAACATTTTTGGATGGAATTTCTTCCCCAGTAGAATTAATGGCAATATTATATACATGAAGGCTAAACTGCAGAAAAAGACAGCTCAGTTCCGATATGCACCTCCCTCGGGACCAGGTCTGCGAGTTCAAGGCAAGACACCCTCTGTGCTGAGCCACTGCCTCCCTGACACCCCAGTTCTGCGTGAGGAACCAGCACATGCATCTGTGTAACACTGGTAAAAGGCAAGAAAGCAAGAGACGCGTTGTAATGGAGTGGCCGCTCCGATGGCTCCACCGGCCGCACGCACAGCAACACTCGCTGGAGCTGACGAGGGGCGGTGCCGAGCTGGGGACATTTGGTGAGAGCAACCTGGCGTGGGTCTGATCATTACACTTCCCTGAAGTCAGCTCCTGCAGGGGACAGGTTGCCCCTGTAAGCCAGAGCCTGCACGGACTCACAGCGCTGGGGAAGCTCCCCCTCCCTCCCCCAAACACGGGTCACCAGGACTGGGTAAAACTGAGCCCCTCCCTCCCACCCCAGCGGGCTCCATGGCACCAGTTTGTCTGAGAAGCTGAGCACTGACAAACTTAACTCTTCCCCGGTGATGGCAGCAATCTGTGAAGCCAATCACACTAAACTACTTCTACAGTTGATTGTAAACTTTGGTTTATTTTTATTTATTTTTTTTATTATTATTGAGTTCTCATGGTACAGCAAGCATGTCTAGGATGAGAGGGCAGAGTTGAAGAGGAGACGAACTGTCAGTCTGTCTTTAGTCTGGCATGGTGAGACACCTGCTCGGTCAGGCCTGCTTTGATAGAGTTTTTTACAGACTGCCTCATATGATCCTCCATCAAATTATCACTCATGGGCTTCAACACCTGTGGAATGAGAAATGTGCAAAAGAAACAAGAAAATGAGGTAACCAAGGAAAATAAGATATAAAACCATATAAAGAGATGAGACTTGAAATCATGAAAAAACTTAGAATGATGAAGTCTGACACAAAGTGGCATGAACTGAAAGAGAAATGAATTTTGCTGCTAGAGTAATGAGGTTAAAGCAGTCACATGCTATGGACACAAGTGATACCCCTCCTACACAGCAGTATTTCACTGAATTCAAACCACTTTACAGTTCCTAGAAGATGGATGTGCAATTCCATACCCCATATGCAGCATCAGTCTGGTATGGTTACAGCATTTATGCAGACCGGCCCAGACGGTCCAGCTTATTGTCCTATATGTGTAAGTGTGAACACTTCAGATACAGAAAGAAAGTTAAAAATACTGGCTAGTTTTTCTTCTTGTTATTGTTGGATGAGAGTCGCTGTCGCGGCACTGATGTAAGAGCACGACGAACCGTTCGGCGTCTAAGGACTTCAAAGAGTTTGGAAAACACCTAAAACATGAATTTGGCTGTTAGGAAAACCAGCTCTCACAACACAGCAGAAAGTCAATCAAGTTCAGAAAAAAAAAAAAAAACCTGATTGCCAGTAACTTCTCACCTTCCTGGGATTCCTCTGAAGCAAGGAGGGAAAAGAAAGGCAGAGATTCAGAAAAATCAACAGTAAGATTGTGTATTCAATCAGAGTGACTCAGACAGGACCTGCAGTGCTTTGCATATTACTGGTGATGTGCAGCTCTAACAGCAACACTGCCAAGGTTTTTTGGAGACCACCTTCCTCCAGCCCACAAATGGCAAGCTCCTGCCAGCATAAGCCAAGTTCTCCCCCTTCCAGGGAAGGTAGCAGCCAAACCAAGCCTTATGTGCTTGGGGTATCCTGCAGCCAGCAGCTCCAGTAGAACTGGAGAGCCTCAATTTCAATCACTAGTTAGTGGTGCTAACTCAAGATTTAGTTACCAATTTATTTACTGATGCTCATCTCCCTATTTTTAAAAATCCACTTTTTCTGCTCCAGTGTAACTCAAAACCTGACTGCGACCCTCAGCAGCTTGCTCAGATAGACCTAGTGTACCACTGCCTAGGATGAGCCTTGAACACAGGAATTTTTCAGCTGTAGAAGCAGCCATCTGTGCAGAAGGCTCCAGTTATCTGCTCATGCCTCACAGGACACACTTTAATGTCACCCCAGATAAGCTCAGTGCACCCTTTATTTCTAGTAAAAACAGCAGGAAAGTGTTTCCCCTCTGCTGGCACTGGACATAGCTAGTCAGAATGCTCCAAAAACTACCGGTCAGGAATTCTCTACATTGGCCTTACTGGCACAGCTGTGTCAACTGAGTTCAGGCAGCAAAACCTCTATGCAGAAAGTTTTCTCCTCCAGCTCTGTTGTCCTTACACTCACATCTTTTCTCTCAGGGATTTGTCTGTTGAGTACTCCTTGCAAACAGCAGTTGCACCCACTGAAGCTGTCACAAACAGCACAAGTCTCCCTGACAGAAGAAACCTGCTGTGCACCCCCTGGTAGCAGCTGCTGAGAGCCATCACCCACCCAGTGCTCTCCAAGGACTAACCAGCCCTTCGGCATCACACCAGGAGAGGAGGGCAGCATTTGTTTCGCCTTTCCCACTGCAACACCTGAGATATTTTATCCACCACTTAAGGACAAGCTTATTTATAAACATAGCTTTAAAAACAATTCCTTGCTCTGAATAAGGAAAAAGAGTTTTGAAGAGTCCCTTCACTCTTTCCCATCAAAGCACCTACTAAGTAACCTTCTGCACCTTAAGTAACACTTCTTTGATAATAACCTAAGCTTATTTAACATTCCTTGTGTGCAGCATCTGTTCCTGAAGAGAGCAGTCACACTACTGAGCAGATTTTCCCTTTGGCAACACTAGCATTCTCTATTAGGTCTAGACCAACTTTTCCCTCTCAGCAGAACTGAACAGAAACTGTTTGATATGTCTGCTCAAGACAGCAAGATTTCACAATAAAAACAGATACCAACCTGTTCCCATATAGCTTCAGCGATCTGATCAATGGCTGTTCCAACTTCTCTGAATTCCCCAGAGTACTTAACGTATGCCCAAGTACAAAACGATATAAGAGCCATCCCCAGCACAAGATTACACAGGGCAGCTATGGAGTTCATGCCAAGGAACCCAGTCAGTCCTGAGATTATGTACATGGCAAACATGACTGCAAATAGAGTGGCAGGGGTACGAGCAGCATAAAAGATGTTTTTGCCATCGTTGTGCTTCACAAAGTTTGCATAGATCTCGTCGATTTCCACTTCGAGTTGCTCCTGGTAGCGCCGGCAGAACTCCTCCCCTCCCATCTTCTTCACGGAGCGGAACTGCCGGATGGCGCTCTCTCGGAAATCCTGGTGCTTCCGCTCGAGGTCCGATGGGGCAATGTAAGGCTTATCTCCCCCACACACCTGTGGGAGCAACCAGAGGTCACGGAATCACACCCTGAGCATCTGCTGCTGCACGGAAAGCACCTGCCCCTGGCTGCCCTCCTCCCCCTGCAGCTCCCTTGGCTCTGTGAGCTCCAGGCCCAGCCAGTGAAGCAGCTTTGGATCACGGCACGGCAGGAGCCTCACCTGTCCAACCACACGCAGACGCACAGCACAGGACTGAACTCATACTTCCACTGTTCTCTTCAGGCAAGCCCAGAAGGACAGGACAACAGCCACACGCACATCCCTGCTTTTTCCCACAATGAAGTCCTCCACATCCACCAAAACTCCCTGGAAAATGGCTACCAGTCTCACCCTTCAAAACAGGGTTTTCACGTTGCCCAGAGCATGTTAAACAGTAGGAGCTACGGAGGGATCAAGAGGACACCACACAAATAACTGCCACTGTTTTCTTGTACTCTGTGACACTGCACCTGTTGTTCCTTACATTTCAGGGCATTAGGGGGACAGTATTTTGGTTATGCACACTCAGCAAAGGAGGGCTTTGGTTCACGAGGACAACTCAGAAGCTGCAGTAAGATTACTTTTACATAATCGAGTTTTAAATCCAAAGAGTTCCCACTTCTGTTTTTAAAAATAGAAGTTTCAGAGCTGTGTCAGATCAAGAACATCATATGAGACATCTGGATAAAAAACTATTCCATAATTTGTGCATATCTCTACAGTGATATAAAAATACACAGTACTGAGGAACATCACTATGGAAACAAAGTCTGTTTAAAAGAACATCTGTTTCTGTTTATTCCCTGCTCCAAGTTAGAAACCTTACAACTACAGTATCTCAACAACCATTGAAGACTCAAGTTTGGAAGGCAGACTTGACACTTATTATAAACAACACATTTACTATTTCAAGCCATTTTCCAAAATGGAAACGGAGGAGTTCCTTTAAACCAGCAGAACATTCTCCAAACAGCCCACTAACAAATGAAACCAGCTTGTCTGCCTCTAGCATTAGGTCTTACTCTAATTTCAAAACAGAAAGCTACTTCAGCAATTAAGACCACAATTAGCCTAATTAATCGGGAACTACGTTTGTAGCATGTTCTCACACCTACTGGTCTTTCTGGTTGTACAGTTTCACAATAAGCACAGTCCTGTTAAACTTTATGAGACAGGTAATGGTTTTCAGAACTTCCTATGATAAAACCTTGCATACCACTACACTGAAGTACAAAATCCATCCAGCATTCAGCTTTGAACGATATAAAGTTGCTATCTTCAAGAGAAGAAGCAAGTGGGAAATTACACATACAGGTTTTTCAAAGTAATTCTTGTATTTCAAGGGGTTTCTTTAAATATTAGAATCATTTCAATCCTTGCATTTTACAGCTGATGAATGGCCATAATTCAGAATCATGAGACTACAGAACTAGAGTTCCACCACTGTGCAACCCTGGCGCAACAAATGTCTGGCTCACCTGCTTGTGCATTTCATGTCACAGGATATTGAGATGCCTGTCAAGAGCTATGGAGGGAACTAACAGGTGGGAATCCTGCAAGCACATCCATTTTCATACCTCCCCAGCATCAGACACCTCAGCTCAGAGCAGAGTGCAGAAAACACACAAGTCCTGTCCCTGAGCTACCTTCCCCCACTGAAATGCTCACACACAGAGTCCAGCATGGAAGCTGAGGGCCTGTATTTGCATGCAGGTGTTTAGGAAAGGTTGTGCCATCATACCTGCTCCATGCCTTTGCTGTACAAGTCCTTTGCTCCTGCCACAGCAGCAAGATTGTTCGCCTCAGCTGTTGCCTAGAAAACATGGAGCATCCTGTGTCATCACAGCATTCCCAAGTTTTACCCAGCATTATACTCCCAACATATCCCCAACACCTCCAAAGTTTCTGATGGCCAGGAAAAGGCCACACAAAAATAAGTGAAGTTCAGCAATACACATTAAAACATATTGCTGCCTTTCTTCAGCTTTCCAGCACAACTGCAAACAAACCTCAGCTTGCTTGTACAGGCTTTTCATCATGAGCAATCTCTTCTGAATGCTCTACTGTTAATAAGCACATAAAGGAAACTAAACTAATATATATTAATCCTGGTACTGGATTACTCCCACTACCTGAGAGGAAAGAAGGAAGCTGATATTATTTCTGCATTATAGTTGTACAGTCGTGGTGTCAATTGTTAATTGCCAATTCTGTTAAGAATTTAAGATTTATTTTCTACCTGTGTCATGTCAGGGACAATTATTGTAGTTAAAGCTGCAAGATGTAATTTTCTGGATCTCCCAGAAAAACAGCAAGTTACAGGAAACCCATGCTTGGAGTGTAAAGCACCTAAAAAACCCAACCAACCAGACAGACCCCTGCTCCATTTGGTTGACTTCATTTCATTTGGTTGATGAAACTGACGGAAAAGTACCCAGCCATCACAGTTCAGATGGCTTTCAAAGTACACAGATCTTTCAAGAACTACAGCTGTGAGGGGGAGCTTCAGGCCCACAGCAGTCACGATTCTTCAACTGCAAAGAACTTACAAAGTACTCATCATCTAACCAAACTGTTTGAAAGAAAAATAAAATACCTGCAGCATAGATTTTGGATGAGGTAGCTCCTCTCCTTGATAGATTTTAATGTAAGCCTAAATGTGAAGAAAAAAAAAGGTTTATTTTTCTAAACATTTATGTTTAAGGAGAATAAGCAATAAGGGATAACACAAAGATAGAGCTCAGAATATTTCACTGTAATAGTGCTAAATATAAAATTATGAAAATTTCTTCTTACAAGTCTGTTTCTTCTTACAAGTCTGGCATGTTTTCCCCTTCACTTTCCTGTGCCCAAGACTGTGGCCCAGCAGGGCAGCAGAGCACCCTGAGGAGACATCACCACTGTCTCAAGAAGTGACAGCCTTGACAGCAGGTTTCTGCTCTCACAAATACATGAGGTCTTTGCTAAACAGGGAATCTTCATCCATAACAAAAGAGTAGAGATGACTATCCCAGCCTTTCTGGCAAGAGGTCTGCCCAAACTTACCCCAGCGCTGGGAGAACCAATACTTACATTTCCCTACATGCCTTGATCTACTGAAGTGTAGGAGGAAAAAACCAGATCAAGGCACTTAATGCAGGGAGAGCTGAGCAGGCAAAGCACTCCATAAGCTAAGCAGGCAGCCTATCCCTCTGTGCCCCACCCCACTTATCCTCAGGTGTCCTTTCTCTCCCCAGGGTTCCAGAGGGCTGGAAGAGAACACACGCTTTGTTTCTTCTCCAGCCCACAAGCTGGCTCATGGCACAGCTCCTGGGGACAGGTAAGTGGGGCACAGCAGGCAGGAGTAGCCATTCCAGCGCTTTGGACAAGCTGTGCAAGTTACACCAGCAAGGCCACTCGCAGCCCCTTGAGGAGGGTCTATCTTCACTCTCTTCACACTGTTACTGCCTTCCTCCCTGCCTTGTCTACAAGCCTCGGGCCTGAGGATTTTTTGCTCCAAGGGAGGAGAGAACAAGGTTATCAGGGTCCCCATGTACTCAATGCTCTAGGTTGTAGAACAACCTACAAAAACATATAGAGTTATACAGGACTCCATTCCCTTGACACCCTCCTTGCTTCTGCAGCTATTTCCTCCAAGTAAAAGCCCTACAGTTTCCAACTCAGGCCTCACAATCTCAGCTTTAGATGCACAGTCCCAAGGGAGCAGTCCTCTTTAGTTACATAAGCATGGCATTTCTGCAGCACCCCACAGGACTGCTCCCAGACTGGATACAGGATGGGAATCAGCTTTCCAACTGAGGTTTTACACTTGGTTTTTAGGATGCAGTCCTTTCTAAAATGCTGCTGAACATGCACTCCCTGCACTGTACCCGACTGGGTCCTACTAGAGAAAAACTGGAGCAAAAAGCAGCCTGCAACCATGTAAACAGAGAGATTGAACCTCTGAGCTCCAGTGTTGATTTTATGCTTGTCAGAACAGCCATCACTTCCGCATCCCATATAATGTCTCTCCTTTAGAAAAGTTACTTCATTTTACAAGTGAAACTAAATGAGCTCTGGTCTCAGATTCCTTCATTGCATAGTTTGTTTCTTAACATCAGCCTAACTTTTCTACCCCAAAAGCAGCAATGCAAAATTCCTGTCTTTAGGAAACAGTGGCATCATTCTTACCAAGCCAATTGTCTAAGTCATTCCAATTCAAAAAAAAAAACAAAAAAAAAAAGCTACACACACCAGACCAACCCCTGGTGATGCAGAGATTATGCTATCACATTTCTGCTGGTGTCACCACAATACCAAAAAAGCTCAAGACTAACAGCTGTGAGTATCATACATAAATATTTCAGAACATAGTGGTGCTACACATGCAAGTGTTTAAGAAAGCACCTTTCCTTGCATGTTAAAAATCCAGAGGGGAGTATCTGAAATTTTCGTTGCATACCTAGCAGTTTAAGAGCTGGTTTTCTATCTGTAAAAACTACATGAGACCTACTCTAATTAAAAATAACCAAAACAAAACAAAAAAAAAACCAACTGGTATTTCAAAGTAGGAAAAAAAAATCTAATAAAGCTTGAGCTATTTCAGCCTATTCACAGAGAGGAAAATAAAAACCACCAACCCTCAAATTTTGCTAACAGTAGCTTGCTAAGAGCTGTACTGTTAGGAAGTAGTGTGCAAGTTCTGGAAAGTCAGAGTAATGAAATGAAAGTAAAAGTGAGCTGATCAGTGAGTGTCAGCCTAGATATCTTATCTTCTCTGGGAACAACATGGCCTAAAATTAGAATACTGTCTTTTAAGCTATTAACAGAAATAATTAGTATGAGTTTGCTTACCTTGAAGTATTCTACAAGATCTCTACAGGTCACCTTGGATCCACTAATTTCTTTTTCTACCAAGTTTTCAGGGGCAAGCAGTAATGGTATCAAATTCCGCAGTTCATTCTTAAAATCCTCATCTATATCTAGTAAAATTCAATCAATTCCAGGAAAAAAAGTGGTTAGTTTTCAATCTTTTATCTCCTAAAGGAACACTGACAGCCCATGATCCTTCTAAATCCACAGCGTCACAACTCTGAACTGCATTTTTAAGGTATTTAAAGGCTTACATATGTGATATAGCTTTAGTAAGTTCTACCTACTCTTAATCTACCAATCTTTACTTTAGAGGGAGAACAAGGTTCCACTGTCCTTTGAATATTTAAAGTGCATTTCCCCAATTACACCAATGTCTAATGACCCTACAGGTCTGTGCCCTCAGCACAGCAGGAGTTGGCATCCCACCACTGCAACTCACTTTTATAGCCTTTGCCATTCTGATGCTTTCCCTCTGCTGGGAGACAGGCATCCATCCACTGGAGGAATCCTGACTGCCTGTCATTCTGCAGTAGCAGAACCCTACGGCTTTTATTTCAGCCATTTTAGAGCTGACCTGCAGTTCAGCAAGTTTTTAGAGAAAAGCCTTTCAAGAAAGTAAAGTCTTTAATCTTGCGAATTCTGCCCTCTGGAGCCCTTAGTTATCTTTGGAATCTCTATTTAATGACCTTTAAGCATGTCTTAAGTTATCAGATTGCAATGAACAGCTAGACACAAAGATATCCATTCCCTCTGCCTTTAAACCACTAAAAAGAGCACACAATGCACATTTCTAAATTCTGCAGTTTCACCTTTTAGCCTTGTATTTTCCAGTCAGGCATTTCAATAGCTAACCATTACAGTGCTTAACTCTCATCATAAAAGAAAACAAACTCACTGATCTGAATCAAGAAACACAAAATTAAAAGCTTCCTACCATTCAATCTCCCATCAAAATTTGGATTTGTTGCAACTTTAAGACCAGGGTGGGGCAACAGGAAACACCCAAGATTACTGAAACAGGAGTGAATATGCTTCCTTACATTCTGTAGCTCTTCATGTTGGTTTTGCTTTACCTGAAGGAAAAAAAGGCAGTAAAGAACTGCTACCAGTTTTGCAGCACTGCAATCAAGATTAACCATCATCTTAAAGGCAGTAAGAGCACAGAAGTGTGTTTAAGCTTTTATTCCTGAACCTAATAATGTCAGTTTTGCATATGAGTGGAAACACCACAGATGCATTTTATTAGCACGAGGAGCCAGCTCATGCTGCATCACTGCCTTAACAGCAAGGTGTCACTTAGAAGATCAGAATAGGACTACTGGAGGTAACTCACCTGCAATCTTTTCTCTAGGAACTTTTTTCCTCCTTCCAAGCCATATGCATGTTCGTAAGGGTAACTCCAATCTCTAATTAAGAACATTAATGTCTGCAGCAGGAAGAACAACAGCAGTGAATGGTTTGCATCATTCCTAAGGTCAAAAATTCTATCACAAGTGTGATTATTTTAAGTATTTGGCTGCTCTAACACTAAATATATTATAGATTACAAGTAAAGATACTATGTAAGTTTTTAGGTATATCTGGCTGCTCTAAATGAAGCAGCCTTGTAGTTCTGTGGTTCAAGTGTTTGCTTGTTTAAAAAACCAAACCAAAAACCCACCACCAAACAGGACCTTTCCTCAGCAGAACCATCTACCACCAGCAAAGACCAACCATATCTCAGAGTAATAAGTAATAAGGCACCACAAAATTTTTCTCCTTAACATCTGCACATGACTTGACATTTTGATTCCTTTTATGCTTTATAACTCAAGCACAAAGCTATACTTGCCCTAAATGTGATCCTCTTCAGCACTTTTCCATTGGGTTTTTGCAAAGCCAAGTCGCAATAGTGAAGGAAAATTAGTCTTGCAAAGAACTGGTTACCTTCAGCCCAACTAATTTATCTTCACAAATTATCCTGAGCTATTTTCTACACATTCAACTGCTTAAATCCATTTAACACATAGTTACCTGAAACGGCTTTTGGTAAATTTCTTCCATAGCTAGTCTTCCATATTCTGTAAACAACTGAGAGAAAGAACAGCGTAAGGGTGTGCCACATAGAAAACACATTTTCCTACTATAAAACATTCTATTATGTCACTAAAAAATAAAAGCGTTCAATCTTATATCTTACTACAGGTTGAGAATGGCAAATAAACCCCGACAATGAGTATACCAACCCCACTAAAATTCAGGTAGGAGACACGATTCCCACTGGATTCACAGTGCCATTCCTGAACTGTCAACACACTGCAGCTCTAAGTGGGTGGCTTGTGGGCTATTCTCAGAGAAAAGCTGGCTGCATCTCTCACCAAGCCAGCTTCCAACACTTACTTCCTAGGCTAAGGAGGTAAGCCTGTCTAACATCTGCCCCTTACTTCCCACAAAAGGTTTATTCCTGGAAATCCCAGGGAACTTGGCTCTAGCCAATATATCAGACATTTAAATACAAGCCAAGTTCAGCAGCTGCTCAGATCTCTGCTTCAGCCCGTGACCTTAACTAATAATTGTTCCTTCCCTCCAGTATAAAGGCAAGTATCAGCTGTCTTCCTCTTACTGCTTTCACCGTCTTTAACACCAGCAGCAGCAGCACTCCTCGCTGGCCTGAGCAGGCCAAACCACCCACAAGAACAGGAATTATGGACTGTGCTGGCTGTTTCAGCAGAGGGCAACACTGGCAGGGGTCAATCCATGCCAGCCTCCTTACAGATCTTGGAGGCAGAGATGACAGAAGCACACCAGAATTCTCCCGTACCAGGCAATCACTGTTCTGCATTAAACTAACTCCTACTTATGGCTCAAAGGACAGTTCCTACGTTGATCCCAAGAGCATCTGAGAACTTACAAGATTAATTTAACACAATTTAACTTCCAAGCCCTTGTCACCCTGAGCAAAAGCAGCTGTGAAGCGGCCAAGCATCCACATGAGTCTGGCTTCTTTGACCAAAACTCTTTACCTCATTCACCTGCCCGCTAAATGCAAAAGGCAGTCAGAGACTAATAGTATTTTACAATTACATAAATTCCCGCTAAAACAGAAATTCAGAATTTCCTTCCCTCAGACCATGATTCCTTGCTGCAACTTTAAATGCATGGGTGTCCCCGACCCAGTGCTTGTATTTATCATCCTTCTCCTCCCTTCCTTCCCTCAAATCTCACCCTCCAGTATAACAGAAATAGATTGTTTTATTCAGATGACACTGAGGCTGTTAAAGGACCAAAGTCTTGAGGGAAGCCTTGAGGGCTTTCAAATAATTACCTATGAATTTTTTTGTTTTCAGTGCTCGGTTGGATCTCTGGGGGTGTGGGGAGTGTTGACCCAGTGATGCAACCCTGTTAACTGAGAACAGCTTCACAAGACTACGTTTACTTAGTGCTCTTCTACTTCCAGCATTGGCAGCCAGTCTGCTGTAGCACTGAAGACACACAGAACAGCTTTAAGCTGTGACAAGGCCATGGCCGTGGCATTTGGTAGTACATAAGCTATTCTCTAAAGCTACAGGTTTTAAGTTAAGGAGATAAGGTTCTTGCACCATTCACATGAAGCCAGAATTCGGTGGCCTTTGACCACAGTGTTCCATTAGAGGATAAAAATCCCATGGTGAAGAGAAGACAACATTTTCGTGCTTTTATTCCTAAGCAGAAATAAAACTCTGCAGAAGTTTCTCAGCTGAAAAACCAGAGATGGCTTCTGGGCAGAAGACTCTTTCTGGCCTGACCCAAGCTCCAATACTTCCTTACAAACTGCTTATGAAATAACATCCATTTTCCTATTTTAGGAAAAAAGGAAACATTGGAATTTCACCAGTAAATATTTCCATAAATCATTTTCCTTTCTCATTTTTTCAGGAATTTCAGAACTTGCAACACAGAGAACAGACTTTAGAAGAATCAGCCAGATTAGAAGCCTGTACTATTTTACCTCTACACTGGCACAGCAGAAGCATAATGGAGTTGATGCAAACACAGTTTGTACAGATAGTACCAGTTTTAGTATCGGGTCAAATTCAGTGTTTTACATGAAGTAGCAAACAGCTCCCAAGTCAGTTACATGAGTAGTAACTTCCAGAACATTGTCAAGACCTTCAGTTCAGAAGCAGCTTAACATAAATTCAGGACATTCTTACCTGCAAATGTTGAAGGTCATCTTCCTGAATATTCTGAGACAAGTTGTATACCTGCAAGAGACAGAGAATTACAGTACCACATGAAACCACTGTCTTACATTCATACAGTCTCTTTCACACATTGAGTATTTTTTGCTCCCTCCAGAAAATGTATAACAAACCGAAAGTGAGCAAGTAGAAAGGTGTCACAAAACACATCTCAAACAAAAATCATCTCCTTACTCAAAAACAATCCACCAGAGCCAACTCCACAGGACAGAAGTAGTGTTCCACATATTCCTGTTCCTTTTATGTTGCAGCACATCTGAAGAAAGTCAATTGTCACCCCTCAAAAACCTGCTCGCTTTTGGCACTTTTAAGGCACAAGCTTAGAAGTAGTTTTGAGTATAGCACAATTGTCAGGAGTTTAACTGACACTTAAACAGAAGCAGCAATTTTAAGTTTGGCTGATCACAGCGTAATGTCACCCCAAACTGTAACTAAAGCCTTTAGAAAGATTCTATAACACATCTGTAAAGAAGCAGTTGCTACTTTGACATCTTGTGGGGGGAAGAGGATTTCCCAGTTCCGGCAGCAATTTAACTCAGCCTGGCCTTGCATAACCTTGATTCCAGAGAGCAACTTGGGTAGTTTATGTCCTACACTGAAAATAAGACAAAGTACGGAATTTTAAATCAGAACTGGAGGAAGATATGCAGGTGCACTTTCCAAGTGTGGCTTGAGAGATGTTCTTTGCATGTTCAGGACAGAGGGTTCTGCCATTATTTGCCAGCACGGATATTCTCACCTGGACAGAGCTCGTCATGGTGCTCAGGGCAAAAACCGTTGCACAGTCTTTGATAGTGGATTGGCTATCAAAGGCACCTTGGGTATCCATGAGTAGTACAGCAACCTGGAGAGTTTGAAAGAACAGGAGTTAACCAGATCATGGACACTTTCATACTCCAGGCCACTGGGGTAAGTCCTATTTCAAGCAGAGCAAGTCTCTGCCCCTATGCCTACTGATTAAACCTCAGCCAGCTCCCTGCACACGTGACTACACACACCCACAGCTGAGTAAGCAGCAGCCAGAGGGCCCTGGCATCAGCCTGAAGTCCCTGGCCTTGCCTAGTTACCCTCTCCCACAGAAATAGCCCTCCTTGGCCCAGTGAGGCTGCAGTGCACAGTAACTGACAGCTCTCCTTCACAGGAGGTCTCAGCTGCAGATCCAGCATAGTCCATTAGAGATAAGAGTAAGATGGTTACTTATAAATATATATAAATGAATCTTAAAATCATTATTTTCAGCGGAAACAAGATAATTGATACTGACTATCTGCTGGAATGACAAGGAAAGAAGTGATATTAACGAAAAATAGTTTATCAGTCCAACTCCCATCTTTGGGATCTACTACAATTCCCTTCTCTTTCCCAATGATAAGCAATAACAAGTGAGTGATTGGTTCCCAAAGCATAAACAGATCCACACAACGTAACTGGTTTTTAACCACAGAAATGTTTGGTTAGCTGTGAAATTTTTTAAAACTTACTGCACACCACTAAGCCACTATTTTTAAAATCCATGTCCCACAGACTGGGCCTCAGACGTTTCCTTTGCAAATGCAAAGGGTATGAAATTTAAATAACCTAGAACTGATGGTTCAGAACATAAATAGTTCAGGATCACCACCACTATCATGGAGCAAATATTTATTAATGACATTAACACTTTGTTTCAGCATAAACACCTCCAACTAAACTTTGTAGTTAAACTGACTTAAGAGTTAAAAAAGAATCAAGTTAGTGCTTTTTTCCCCACTCTTAGACTTAGTCCTTTTTTACAGACTACCTGTCAAAATCATATGGAAGGACCAGCTTCCAGACATTAAAGTACTTACAGCCATGCATTACATTTCACTAGAACATATTCTCACCCTTCAAAGAACAGAGTTTGTTACAGAGCTTTTCACTGCAGCATTTGTCTGTAGATGGTATTTATAGCCATTAGTTTTACAACATTCCCAGGATAATCCACCCATCAGCCTGGACAGGGTAGACTTTGCCAAAACAAAGTACTCTCAGAATGAGACTATTGTTGACTTTTTCTGCTGGGTTGTAAGAATCAATCTCCATCCTTACACTGATATACTGTTTCCACATATGTTACACAGCTACTCGGTGCAAAGGAAAGCAACCAATGTTCCAAGTGCCACTGTGAAATCCATGACATTAAAGGTGTACAGAGGCAAAAACCCTTTTTAAGCTTTAGAATAATGGAAACAGTTTAGGCTGAAAGGGACCTCTAAAGATTATCTTGTTCCAACCCCTCTGCCATAGGCAGGGACACCTTCCACTAGACCAGGTTGCTTGGAGCTCCACTGAACATGACCAGGAACACTTTCCAGGATGGGGCATCCATAGCCTCTCTGTTTTGTTAAAAAAAAAAACAACCAAAACAAAAAACCAACAAACAAAAAAACCCACCACACAACCAAACCAAGAAGCCCACAACACGTCCAACAGAGACCCTGAGTAAACCAAGGTAAGTCAAGCACTCACCTTTGTTCCATTAGGTTTATCAATTACAAACACTTCGCTCCAAATCTGAATGCCAGTCGTTTCCCGTTCACATCCACCTCTCCATGTAAACCCCGTCAATGGCTCAGTGTTTCCACCTATCCAGCAAGGAGAAGTCTACAAAACAAAAGGAAAAATTTATGTAAAACCAAGGAGATGTTCTTTTTTTTAACGTGTTACATTTCAGCAGACTTCCACGCTGTTATTACATTTTCCTCAGAGCCAGCTGACAACACTACACAAAATATTAAAACACAGTGCTACTCTGCTGTGTTTCAAGACCATCCACAAAGCAACACCACTGCACCTCAGGGGCTGCACACCTTTTCAGTCACTGAAAAGTAAGTGTGCACAGTTTTTGAGTCTCAAGCACTCAGAGGTATTGAGAACAGCAGTTTTGTCCACCAGTTCCACTCAGCACTCAGGCTCTTTTCTCACAGTTGAGAAAACTCAAACACAGTAGCAGATATTTCAACTCAGGAACAGCTAAACCTCTGCAAGGGACAAAACATCTGATCTTAACTTAATCCTCTCCCTTCCCCCTCACTAACAGCTAGCTAAGCATTTGAGTCCCTGCACTAAGAGAAGCCAGTACAAGACTCCCAGTGCCATCTTGCAGAAGCCACAGAGAATAGGGAAGGACCAGAAGATTTACAATTATACTTGCCAGCTACCGAGAAAAGCTCCGGTTAAGAGTTTGATATATGTCAATCAACCCACCGATATTAAAGTTTTACTGGGACATTTCCCAATTTGTGAGAAGCTATCCAAGAGTCAAGTACAGTTGGCAGCTAACATTCCTGGCCGATGGAACTGTAATGAGGGCTTCAAGGACAGGCAACACAGAGCAGCAGCTCACACACAAGAATCCAGCCATTATATGAGCACATCTAACCCAGAAATGTAGTTCATGTACCAGCAAGTAAGGAGGATGAGCAGGCACCCCAAGGAAGTTTCACTGTGGTAGGTTTTCCTGTAGCCCCCTCATCAGTTAAACTGCTGTCTGCCTGCCACTTCTTCCTTGTAGGATTTCAGTGTATACAGACCTTTCTTTCACAGGCTAGAACACAGCAAGCTGGCATAAGAGATATTTAATGAATTTGCCTTGAACTATCCAGAGTAGATTACCAGCCAGGAAAGAGTCCACTGAGAAGGTCAAAGGATTTCTCAGTTCACTAGCTCTAGGCTCCACCTTGCTGACTCCACACTGCCAGTTTTCAGATAACAGCTCAAGACATTTCTTCACGTTTCAGAACACAGCATGAGTACCCAGGGACTGTACAGAATAAAAATACTTGAAACAACTGAGTGAAACTGTTTATTTCTAAAGGGGTATGGGAAAAAAACCTGCACACTTTCTTCATGCCTAGCAGCATGCAGGCAATCCATCAATTCTGCACCAGCCTTCTCCCAAATGCTAACAAGTGTACCACTCAACTCTGCTACTTGGATCAGACAAAGGTGAGACAAGCAGATAAAAATTCAGAAATTGAACAAAGGTACGCAAGTGAAGAGTTCTACAGGTCTTTACAGGTAAGTTGTTTGGGTTTGGTTGTTTGGGGTTTTTTTCCTTCTGTTTATTTTGACAGGCACCGCTACCAGAGACTAAGCAAAACCTGAACAGTTTTTCCCTGCAGTTTTTTTATCCCAGAAGATGCTTATGCTTCCACAGACCACTCTACAAATGAAAGCTCCAAGCCTGCTTTGTGCTGCGCAGTACACTCCAAGATACTGTTTGGCAATGCTGAATCATATTTCACATGCACGTGTCAATGGACTGCAGCTTTTTACTTTTCAAAAAGAATCTGTACTTTTTATTCAGTATGTTCCATTTTTCTTTTATACAAGAATACTTTATCCCATTTTGGTCCAGACATTATTCCTACTTGTAACAAATCAGACCACAGCTACACAAACAGTTTGACAAGTCCCTCAATGAGCACTAGATATGACCTCATTTGATGTCACACATGATTCGTATCACAGGACACTTTGGTCTTTTAACAGGCACAACCTCACCTGAAGCTGCTTCATCTTACGGATGATGTACTTAACCCTGACTGACCTCTGCATCAGTTTGAAGCACTTCTAGTTTGTCACCTACACCTTTCCTTAGCTAAAGCTCAGTATTTTAGGTCTCCATCCATCAAACTGGCTTGAAAAATATTCAGGAGATGGGAAGAGGCAAAAAGGCTTTGCTCCTACCTGAAATCAAGCTAGAAGTTGCTCTACAACTTTATCTCAGTCACCTAAACGGTAATTTCTCTAAATTTACTCCACACTAAGGAAAAGCCCTATGCAGATTTACTTGCCTATGCATCAATACACAGGATGCCTTGAAGATTAATTCAGGATAAGAAGGTGACACCCCTGTAAAAAATAAACTTTTAAATCTACACTTACAGGTGTTGCTCCATCCAACTCTTAGTAAGACTTAAGACCACAGGATCCTCACAGCAATTTGCTGAGTACACAACTGCTGCTGTTCCATTTCAAAAGAGCAATCATAACACTAAGGATCAGTGCTTGAAACAAGACGTCCACCTCCCTGAAGTCAGCGATCAACCTCTGCCATGTCAAAATCCTACCTGTGACTTCAGCTAGCACCAGTGAGATTTTTACAATGGCAACTTTTCACATGACCTCCTGCCCTTGGTTTAAAACAAGAAAATGAGATCCTGAAGTTTTTTGGCAAGTTTTTCATTGTTTTTCACATGTTAATGTCCACATAAAAGGACATCCCAAAACTCCTTGACTGGCACGTGAACTGAATGCAGTTGCTTTAGGATTCTGTGCAGTATTTAGTTCTCAGAAAATAGACTTGCAACTGAGCCTGACTAAAGATGGAGGGCTCAGACTAAGCACTATAAAACTATACCAAGATCTCTCCTCTTGTACTAAATTTGGATAAGCAGAGGATATCATTTGACTTCATACAACTGAAGAGTGCTCCAAAGAGGAGGCGTTGCATTTATCCTCCATCACCCCCAGTTCCCATCAATCAGTTTGCAGCAGTTCTGATGCTTGTCAAACTCCTTCCCTAAGCCAATTTACGTCACTGAGCTGGCAGAAAAACAATTCAGCAAAGTGCAGTGTCTTCTGATGCATCAGTGACTTGGATCAGCTCATCTAAGGGTCTGCAAGCATTACAGCTTCAGAATGGAAATGCCTGGCCAGAAGCAGCACATGGAGAGCAAGACCTCTCTGCTCTTGGTAAGAAACAGTTGTTAGAGTAGATGGCCAAGCTTGCTTTCATCTTCAGTTTAAGAGAAACAAATGCTATTTTGAAGGACATTTAGAGAAAACTGAGAAAAGTGGCTGCACAATAAAGGAAACAGAGAGGTCTGATACACACGGCTGAAACAGCATTTCAATCTGTTTTGCTTTATGGAAATTTGTTTTATTTCACAATCTGAAAATTAAGAGTATTTGTTTAAAGCCCAGCCCTTTTCAAAAGGAACTTGTACTATCTCTACCCAGCCCAGCATCTTGCTCAGATCACTGTACTTAGGAGTTCGTATTTTTCTTTGTTTGCAAGGATTGGTGGAGGTCTTATCGTTTGGTTAATTTTGAACACAGACAGGACAGTAGAGAGGGTTTACACACACACACAAAGGTCACCCACAGAACATCTGTATCAAATGAAATGTTCTTCCTCCCTAGGTTTAAGAGTCTCAAGAAGTTAGGAGTAGCAGCTTCCAGAGCCCTTAGTAAATGAGGGAGAGGAACCCAAAAGCAGGCACTACTGCGATTGAGAGAAGGAAGTCTTCATTTGCCAACTATCAGCAGCTTTTCTGCAGTACTCCCACATCTCCTGTAACTGCAGGGTTCATTTTGATTTTTCCTCAAGCCAGCTAGCACAAATTAGCTCCAAAGAACAGTGACCAAAAAAGGAATCAGTTCTGGGTTTCTAAGAGCTTCAAAAAGCCACAAAACACTGACCTGTCAATATTCACAATGCAGACGAAAAGAAACACCCCACAACCTGTGACAGGCAGATGTGGATGGTTCACAAAAGACCCTATTCCACCTTCTCCATAAAAGTCAAGGGTTCAAAGTATATCATAAGACAGTGCTAGCCAAAAGCTACAAACTAAAAGAAGAAGTTAAATTTTGGATCAGGCATTAATCAATCAGTAACTTAAAAGGATTTTAAGAGTTCCTGGACTGCGTTCAGAAATGCATTCCAAACAGCAAACAGGAAACTTTCTCCTTTTTGCCATATATCACATTTAAGCAGATTTAGCCCTGCAGCAGCTATCTGGTAAGACTTTTATTTTTGCAACAGTGGGCAGGTGAGTGCTATAATATGATTTCAGGAGATAAAGCAAAGTTCCTCCAAGTCACCACCCGGAAAAGCCCTTCCCCAAAGCTCAACTAGAAGGCCATCATACTCCCTCATTCAAGTTCTTCTTGTGTCCACTTACACTGGAACATCAATAAATTCCCTTGATAACTGCAAGAAAAGGTACATTGAAAAACTGTCACTTAAATACCCTTCTCTTCACAGTGCAGAAAGAGTAGCTGACTTCCCCTCCCCCGATATGTAAGAAAATTGTGACCTGCTATATTTATGTTCAAGTTAAAAAACACAAAGGGAAATGACTAAAATACCAAAGTACTTTTCTCCTGCAGGAAAATCCAAATTACTCACCCTGTTATACATGTATCTAAGCATGAAGTCCAGCAGAAAAGATTTTCCTTTGCGGAAAGCTCCTGCTACAGACACAACTACTATGTTAAGATCTTTAATATGTTCCTGAAGCAAGATTTTTTCCAATGCTGCTTCATCTAATTCAAAGTTATGGTCATCTTCATGAGCAAGGACGATTTGTATGGGGCGCGGCTTATCCAGCTCCACCTCATCATCTGAGTCCGGCAGGGCATCTGAGTCTGGCAGGGCATCGTCTTCTTCTTCTTCATAAAGCTTACCTGCAAAATGACAGGTGAGAACACATGAGTAAGTCAGAGCTTAGGGCAATAAACACATTTTTTTTTTAAGTGAAGCCTTGAGCTGGGCTTACATTTCCAGCAGCAAGGGTGATGTTCTTGGGAATGCAAAGAGATCAACAGTAGTTCCCTGTCTGTTTTCATCAGCTTTGTGTCTAGCCTATATTTCAGATCTTCTCACTTTCAGATATTCTCTATGGATTAAGAAATCACAAAAAAAGCCCCAACCCTGATTTTCAGATTCAAAACCCCTTTTAAAGGCATCTTAAGTGTAACTGCTACTAAAAAAAAAAAAAAATCAAGGGCCTTTTATCTGGAAAAAATGAATAGTTTAAAACAAGCTCCAAAGAGGACCAAAAAAGGGCATTTTTATATCACCACCTTCTCATACTGTTGTAAGGGGCTCAGGGGAAATGAATGTTTTCTGTCAGTTTTGCTTGCCAACAGATACAAGCAAGACCACTGATCTAGTATGGAAGTTCAGGATAACAGACACCAGATGTGTGTTATCCAAAGCTCCTCTCTAATTCCAACACTGTTTCAAGTCTCAATATAGCACAGACTTTGGAGCACCTATTCCCTGTTTGCAAGAGGATAAAATCCTGAGCATGTGCATGCTCTAACACTTCTGGGATAAGAGAACAAAAAAAACCATTGAAGTAGTTTCTGGCTTCATATTCTTCCTACAATGCACTATTAAGCAAGATTTAGTAACAGTAAGTATCAACTCTTTAAAAACAGTTAAGAGACTGTTTTATACACAATTTAAGAATCAATACCATTTCAGGATAAAACAGTAGCTGAAAAAACTATAACTCAGATTAAAGTTACTAATGAATGACAAGGTAACACAGCCCTTCAGACACACACTATAATAGTACCAATATCCTATGACTTCTAGAATTCAGGAGTTAAATGGATTAGAGGCCTAAAAGAAAACCAAACTAACCTACCCAAGATGAAGTCTCCTCTCTTGTCCAGGCACCACAACACTGAAGTTTGTCCCACAGCAGAAATCAACTCTACCATTCCTGATTCCACTTTTCCTGGCAAGCATCTGGAAAGCTGCTTTGTGCTTACAGAATTGCCTCCCACTCCAAATTTGCATTTCGCCATATCCTATTGCAAACTTTTGTGCACAAACCTGATCAAGGCACCTTCCTACCAGTGACTTATCTGGGATTATCACGTATGATTTTCAGTACACTGTCCTTCTAGTCATGCCTGCATTTCCAAGGCAAGGCAGCAGCCACCCCCAGTCCTTTGATGTGTTGCTCGCAGAGACGTTTCCTGTGGAAGCAGCCCACAGGAAGTGTTCTCCTGCAGGATGTATCCATGAGGCACCATGGAACACACAGTTTCATTCATCCATAGCAGAGAACCTGCCAATGCTCACAGGACCTGCCAAGTCATTCCTGCCAGACTTTGCATGCAAGACACCATTCTCAGCAAAAGACTTACGAACAGGGCTCCAGTGCACTCAGTTTTATGGATGTATTGAGACCCTGCAGTTACTACCACGAATTTGAAAAACTGGTAACATGGTGACCCTGAAGTTTCTCCAGCAACTGTCTCCTTATCCAGCACTGACAACACTTCAGTTAATTGCAAAATGACAGAGGATGTTTCCATTTCCAAGCATCAAATCTTGTGCTGTCCCAAAAGCCAATGGCACTAAATCTTTAAAAAATTTGGTTTGAATATATTAAGCTGGCATGGTACTTGGTTTGAACAGGAAGTACACTTCAGTGCTTAAATCCTAAGCAGCTAGAACTAAACTCCAACATTATCCAAGTGGGTTTGTAAAACAGTCCCCAGCATCCCCCTAACTCAAAGTGATTAACAAAGCAGGCTAAAAAATTGATTATACGAGCAGGCCTGAAAACTGAAGGAGTAACTTTTAAAAGAAAATCTGTCAACAGGACACCAAATTATACAAACTACACTGACAGAATATTGCTCACCACTGTAGAGGAAAGTCCCTCACCTTTGGCCTAAAGCTTTTGTATTCCCAGATATTACACAAGCCCTCTTTTTAAAAACAGTTTCTAAACAGGCTTTGTCCCATATAGGAAGGATCCTCTGTAGGCCAGAAAATTTAGGAGGATAGACCAGGTACAAAGGGATGAAGATTTTGACAGTCAGAAAGAAAGCCTCCAGCATCACAGTCTAGAAACATAAAAGGGAATAATTCTATTGATAAAAGCATTAAAGTCAGATAGTTCCAAGAAGAGGCGCCTGTGTTTTAGCAAACACATCCACACAATGTTTCAAAGCCACTGCTTCAAGATATGTCCCTGGTAACAACCAAGTGTAACTCAGTTACTTCGAACAGCCTCATTATTTTACTTAAATGCAAACTTCACTTCAGATGCAGTAAGGGATTAGGTTTGTAAACTAGGGCAGACTGAAAAATGGTTTGAAGCCACACCTGCAGCTTCTCTTCACTCACTTGGAGCCTAACATTAACCATCCTGTCCTACCTGGAAGTTATCAAAACTTGTCAGAGCTCAAAGACCTCAAGCTGTAGCAGCATCCTTTTGCCAGTGAATAGCACAGCCACCCAAAGCCTCTTCAGGCCAAGGAGATTTCCAAACAAACAAGTGGAATGGTCCTTTATCGTTAGGTATTTATAAACAAGTAGATTCTCCCTATCACAAGGGGATAGTACTATCAAGAGCTTACACACAATATGCCCATTAAAAGCTCACATCTTGTTAACAGCATTCTGCACCACTGAAGCTCATTAGCTCAGAGGGAAGAGGAGAGAAGATTCATCCTAGACCCTACTCAACTCCTATTAGATTTCACTTGCCAGCAGAAATTGGGAAGTCAATTACAGAGCATCAAGTTGGGTTTGTTTGCTTGGTTTGGGTCAAGCTGGTTTGTTGGCTTTTTTTCTTTTGACCAGCCAGCCTAATGTATCTGAAAGTTCCCAACCTACCTACGGAAAAGCCCATCATGGCCATCAATCAAGCACTCTTAGAGGGTGGAAAACTACAGTGCTGACAGCTGTGAAAGCAACTTGATCCATCCAGAAGAGCTGGTTTGATAACTTCATGCTTGAGTGGCAGAGAACACTCCTCCTTTCAAGATTTTGAACTAGTTAGCAATTACCAGGACAGACATTGCACAGGTCAAGCATGTGAACTATAGAACAAATACTACTGCTCATCCCAGCAGCATAATCAGCATGTTCCACCCTGTCAGGTGTCCTAGGCAGATGTCACACCCTTTTTTCATCCTTTACCCTGCCTTCTGGCTGCTCACTGTCTCAGGCAGCACTGGAGTACTTAGGAAGCCTTTCTAGAAGGCTTCAGTATCATGGGCAGAAAGATCACATTCCACTTCCAAGAATTACTTTCAGTGCAGCCTCTGGAAACAAAGGTCAGGACAAGAAGCACCCCCCTTCACAGTCCAGTTTTCTGCAAAAGCACTGCAAAAGTTCTCAAAGTAGTTCATAAAATAAACATGCTGACAGCACTGTCAGGTCAACTCAGGCCAGAAGTTTATGCAACTCAGAACTCAAAGCCCTGTCCCTTGGTTGTCCCCCACTCCTCACCTGCCCCAGCACGGTCACAGTGTACTACTTAAAACTCAGAATTTAAGCTGATTTGTTCTAAAGCCCACAGACTGTTCTAGGTTCTTGCAATAGTCCAGTCCCAGCAAATCAAGTATAAAAGAGATGAGTATTAACTTTAGAAGAGGTGGCATTCACAGAATGACCACTTCTACACTGAAATCTTCCTAGCCAACTGGACAGTACTTCAGACTTGCAAAGTTCATGGCAGCATCCCTATACAGGTCTCCATGACAATATATTTCAGTACTGCTACAGAGGCAACCAAAACAACAGACCTTTGTTAGTTTGGGGGTTTTGTTTGTTTTTATAGTACATTTTAACACTTGGCTAAGCCCAGTTCCATCCCCGTACTGGAGTTACCAACCCAGCACACCCACCCCAATACATTCACACAGGGAATGGTTGTTTCAGAGGAATGTTCCACGTTCTGCATACCCAACAGAGAGACAATGCTGCCTCCTGCCACAGTATTAAAGACAGGCTGGTAGATTCATCCAACTCACTCATGAGTTGATCACTATGCTGTTGGAAATTCCCATGTGCACAGAAGATCTGAACCTCAGGCTTTTAGTACATACAGAAGACTTCTCATCTGTCAAACCATATGGCACTAAAACTTGTAGCACAGTGCTGCAGGCCCAGAAAGTCCCAGCTATATTTTTCTTTTTTCAAGATGTTCATCTGACCTTTGAAGTCCCTGCAGTACTGAACTAACAGACTCCAGATTAAGGTCATATCTGCTGCTGTCTGGAGGTGATGCAAAAAGATCATCAACTGGACTTGCCCCTGAAGTCTGCCATCCATCCACACCTATTACTGTGGCTGTTCACCAATCACTCCCTACGTCATTTTGGCTTCTTCCAACCTGAATTATTCCATCAGAACCTGTGGGCTAATGCACGGTTCTGACTGACACGATCACTTCCTAACCCAGGTCAAACAGGCTGGGAGACACAAGAGAAGCAACACTGTACAGCAAGAGACAGAAGCAGACAGATTTGAATGGGAGCAAATATAGCCAAGAGAAAATACTACCACTCAGCTTCCCTATAAACTCCTCACTCCACTCAGTAACAACTACAGCAGGACTGCTATTTATTCTCACCAGCTAAGTATCCAGAACAAGCACCATTTGTTGAAATACTAAGCCAGATTTTGAGAACAGTAGCTTCTTGTGTATGCAGAGAGTATTTCAACTGAACAAACCCAACTAAATAAGCCATTTCT
Source organism: Rhagologus leucostigma (assembly GCA_013397725.1). Lineage (NCBI taxonomy): Eukaryota > Metazoa > Chordata > Aves > Passeriformes > Rhagologus > Rhagologus leucostigma. The sequence goes on from VZTD01000678.1 coordinate 441,720, forward strand.
TAAAGCATGAGGTAAAACGAAAAGCTAATTCCTGCTTCCCCTAAGTACACAGCCAGCAGCTGATGACCTACTTGTCCTGCAGTGTAAGAACACAGGAGTGAAAACACTCAGACACCTGCATGCTATGAAAATAAGAGACAGCCTGCTTTAAATGCAAGTTCTTCCCTTTAAGCACATTAATTGAAAGAAAGTACTAATACAGTTACCTTTAAGTTTCAACCTAAATACAGCTTGAGATCTTTAAACATATTATCCACATTCTTTCAAGAAAAGGCACATACTAATTATTAAATTCAGTTGGTTTTAGAAACAGTACAGATTTTTGATCAACAAGCACTGAATCACAATCAGTAACTGCTTCTATGGACAGTGAGCTGAACACAAACAACTGCCCACAAATGCAGCACAACATTAAAACAAATTTAAATCCCATTTGCTTTCTAGTTTGAAGTCACTTTCATTAGTGTAGCTGTCCCTCATCAGTACTTCTATTTGCTCTATCACAAGGAGTCTAAAGAGTATAAAGCCATACATCTTCTAGGTGGTAATTTTAATATCTTGTATGCACAGAAACCCGCACTTTGCTAGAAGTCAACTTCAAATCAAGACTCCCAGCACCCCTAGATACTTCAGCTTTCAGCATCCCTGAACTCTTTTTCCTGGTGCTCTACAGCACCACCCATTTTCCTCCATACAATAGCAGTTCAAATCCCCGGCTCACATTTCAATACAGATGCTTGACAGGCTCCCCCACCATCACCTGAATGGTGAAAAGCAAACTGAAGTGAGCTACACTAAGCCCAAGCCATCTTACTTGCAATTTTGTTCAACCTCCACACCCTGAGGGAGTTCACGGCTTGAATCAAAAGCTTAAAATAATTTATCATGAGGAAACTGCTGCACCGCATTTAAATGTAAGGCATTCTCTCAGTGCTTCACATAGGAAATTTTCCTTGGAGAGAAAGTAGACAAACTGCTTAAACGTTTCTTGTTTTGGTGTAGTGAACGAAGGAAAGTGTAGGCATGTGTGAAGTGAGTTCCAGAGCACAGAAAGAAAATATGTTAACCTTCAAACCTTATTTGGACACATCTTCTGGGAAAAAAAAAAATCACTAGATTTAAGCCACAAAGTTGTCCTCCCCTTTTTCCAGTAGTCCTACTCCATGCAATAAACTCACATGAAAGCTATGGGGCTGCCACAGACCTTAATGCATCGCTGCTTTCTTATTGCTGACTAGTAAATAGTGCCAAGTAGCTCATTTTAATGCCAGAAATAACTAAATATTTCGAATATTTCAGCTAGAAATAGGACTGATGAGCTATGTTGCAAAGATTTGTTTGGACATCCAATAAGACTGACAGAGGAATAGGGGCAGGGTACAGGGGGAAAACACATTTAACTCTCTCTGTTCCTTCAGGGTAATGGGATGTTAAAAGGACACATCTAGAACTGTTACATAAACTGTGAGCTGAAGGGAGAAGCACCTGAAGCTACAATTCTGCCAGGGAAGGGGAAAAAGAAGATATTCTGATGACCTGGATACCTCAGAAGCACCACAACTAATCAAACAATAGGCTTGTCTACTCCTAAGTGCCTTAAATTGCTTCTCTGCTGAAGGTCTGTATGCATGCAGGAGCGGACAGCTCTCCTCTACACAAAATAGTGATAAGCTGGCATTTTGCATTCCCCATCTACAGGGACAAAAAAGCGAGAGGGAAACTTCATATAATGAAAAGATGTAGCAAAAAAAGTCAACTCTCAAATTCAGCTCTTCAGCCAATACAAGTAAGAGAATGCCAACAAGCAGAGACTAAGACAGAAGCAGCACAAACCCAGTAAGTAAAAAAAAAATTATATAAAAGGACTGCTTTTCTGCTTTTTAAAAAGCACATTATGAATTCGGTAAGAAAGATGTTTCTCCATAGCTACAAGAAAAATCATGCAGGGTAAGGATAGTGGCAAAGCGTGCTTCTCATCCTTCTTCCCCTCTGCCCAAAAATCACAGCTATTAATAGCACACTCACTGAAGGACCCAATAGGATCTCTACCCACAGTAAGATTCACCAGTACTTTTCCAGCCCCCTCAAAGAAAGCTGTATTAAAACACTAAAGGCAGATGAAAGCACTAAAAGGCCTCTTGCTCACCTTTTCTCCCCTTTCTTAGCCATCACGCAGGTTCTTGAGGATGGGAATGATAGCATTCCACATCTGACAATGCCCTAGTTCTCCACAAACTCTGGAAATGGCAAGTGACAGCTCCTCATGAACACTGAAAGCTAACTGGATCCTTGCAGGCCACACACGTTTAAACCAGGCAGACTTCTGCTTGGATTTCAGAATGATTTTATTTAAGGTTGTTGTCCACTCAAGAAATCAGTATTTTCTAATTGGTTTAAGCTGTAACTACGTTTTATGTACTTTGTATGTATCCTCATGTCAGCAGGCAGTAATTTAAACAATGAGCAGCTAACCTAAATCGGTATTTTCAGTGAGAATAGGGAGAAAAGAATAAAGTGAGACATGCCAACTGCAATTACCCCACGTTTGGTCTTTAGATTGCCAGTCAGAGCTGGTTTAGTTACCAAGACTCATCCGCACCATGGCCACGGAGGAGCTCAGCAGAAAGCAAAGCGAGAGCTTCCTTTGGCTGTACAGGAAGGTATGCCAAAGGGTCAGCTTTCATACTCATTTCCAGGATAAACAAGCCGTCAGTCAGGAACACCAATATGTTTAAGGAAACACAATAAACCAATGAGGCTTTAACTTTTCTTTTTCGCTTGTAGCAAGCTGAATGGCAGCAAAAGTGTGGCCAGCAGGACGAGGGTGGTGATCAACCTCCTCCTGTACTTAGCACTGGTGAGGCCACACCTCAAGCACTGGGTTCAGCTTTGAGAGACAGTGAGGTGCTGGTGAAGGGTCTGCAGCACAACTCTTCTGAGGAGCAGCTGAGGGTGCTGGGGGAGTTTAGCCTGGAGAAAAGGAGGCTCGGGGTGACCTTAGCACTCTCTACAACTCCCTGAAAGAAGGCTGTAGTGAGGTGGGGGGTGGTCTCTTCTCCCACAAGTGAGAAGACGAGAAGAAACGGCCTCAAATGGTGCCAGGGAAGGTTTAGGTTGGATATTAGGAAACATTTCCTCATGGAAAGGGTGGTCAGGCTTTGGAACAGGCTGGCCCAGGAAGTGGTGGAATCACCACACCTGGAAGTGTTCAAAAACCAGTGGATGTGGCACCTGGGGACATGCTGTTAATGGTGAACACAGCAGCACCAGGCTAACAGCTGGACTCTGATCTTAGAGGTCTTTCCCAGCCTTAACAATTCCGATGAAGCTTCCAACCAAAAGTGATCTTTTAACCCAAGCTCAGTTCACACTCAGCTTCCCATCTCTCTCAGTTCCTGCAGCTAAGAGAGCATTCCAGCCAGTTTTTCCAGCACTGAACTCCAGAATTCTACATTTCATTTCAAAGAATAAAGGGCAGTACAGAGAGACTGTAGGTTTCTTTAAAAAACTGTCTTCTCTAGATCACACAGTTTGCAAAACTGATACAGTAACTACCTGCAGAGGACTCCGTGGAGTATTTCAGGTTCTTCTCCTCCTCCCTTCTTAACCTGGTAGGGTCACCAACACCCACCAGATGACAGGGAAGTGTAACATGGGAAACATAACATGTATCAACACAATTCACCCAGATCAACAATGTGAATCAAAACAGGAAAAAAGTTCCACACAAGGCACAGTTAAAGGGAATTGAAACAAAAACAAACCAAAAAAAACCCTCACATTTTGCATGTGTTCACTTTATCTCCACTGGAGGAAGAGATTTTCCTCACACAGCTACAACAAAAATAATTTTTATCAGGGTCCCTGCTGCTAAGCACATAGAGAAACACGCCTGGGCTGCCATATCCCTTTCCTGCAATTAACCCATAATAACTGATACAGTACCTAAGCCCATACACTTCAAAGCCCCACACCTACGGCCACAACTCCCGAGTCTCTGCCAGGCATCACTGCTGCTGCTACACACAAATCCCTTGTTAAGTCAACAGCTCAAAGTACATTAATTCTGCCAACAGGACAGTGCCAGTAACTGCCTCCTCCTCTCTCCCCGTTGCCTCTTCAAGCCTGTTTCAATAGCACAGCTGAATCTTAAGCACCCACTCACAGGGACTCTCCCACTCTTTCCCATTTCCAGCACCATGCAGCACCACACTGCCTTTCCTGCTAATTTTGCCACACATCCAGTGCTGCTTAGAGTCAAGTCAGCTAAAGAAGCCAAACCACTAGAAAAAGCAATCCAATACAAGCAGTTTCCTACACACTGTATCACCTCAGATAGGAATCCAAGGAGCACTAGAACTGAAGACAAACAAACAGCAGAGCTACGCAGTCTCCTCTGCAGGGCACAGTTCAGCTGTACTGTTAACAGTCCAGGGCTGCTGCCCTCTGTGCTGGCACTGCTGTCCCAGGTCCAGTACCAACTTATCTTGAACACCAAGTGATGTTCTATGCACTCTACAGCCTCTGAAACAGCTGCACCAGCACTGCTGAGGGGGAGGTACAAACTGCTTCACTGGGCACTGGTGCCAAAAGAAAAGTTCAGCTCTGTGACTACAACCTAGTTCAGCTGGAAAATTTCTCCAGACTCGCAAAACTCACAACTACAGTTAAGAAGCATATTCATGTAGGAACTGACTTAGTGATATGTGATAACACTGCAAAGATGGGTGGACAACTGGGCTGTAACTGGATCTGATCATGTGTTGCCAAAGATTTGTCTCTATCTGAAAGTACAGATTTAGGCTGGGGTAGCCAACACATTTGTTAACCCTCACTTAAGAACAAGGTTTCCTTCCCTTACAAACGGAGGTTACCACGGGTTTTAGCTTGACACTATTAAAGCCAGGATGTGTAACTGGTGGGAAGACCTCGAGCTTGGCACAGTCCCTCCTGCACTAGAGGAGTATTGCCTTGAACACGCCTACTGAATATACCACACCTGCTAAGAGCTGTGCCTACTACAGAGTAGACTAGAAAAATGTTGATTTCAAAATCACTAGTTAAGTTTTCCCAAGGACATTATAACAAACACTTCAGTGGCTCGGTTCCATACAAGCACCTTCCTATGCTCAAAGGGCTCAAGACTTACCCACTTACCCGGGGATTTTTAACATCATTCACGACTCTTGTTACCACAGAAACATCAGCCACTGCTACAAAACAAGTCTCAACAACTGGAGCATTTTTGATTTTTAAACACATTTTCCTGGGACAGGAACTGCCATTGTCGTGTGTATATTGATGGCGGCTGGCCAGTCAAGCCTAGAGGTATGGAACTGAAAAGTCAGCAATCTCAGAGGTAAGGCAAGCCACACTTATCATCCTGACAAGAACAAACACAGAGGGGGCTGCTTCCTACTTTTCTTTACATCAAGTTCTCAAACTTGTCTAAATACATCTGGACAATCTAACTGCTTTTCTGCAGGACTACCATATGTTGAGACCACAATGGTTTAATACACATCTTTCACGTGGGTGGAGAAGGAAGAGGGAAAGACAACTCTACAAAGTCTGTATGTTTTAGCACTCCCCTCCAACCAATAGTGTAGTCTCTGTAGATCATATTTAATGTCCTCATTTGGTGGATCCATGAAAACTTTCCTTACAGTATAGAGAGTAAACACTGAGGAGAGAAGTCTAGGATTAGAAGATGAACTGAAACAGAGAAAGATAGCAGCGTGCTCCTCTTCAAAGCTCACAAAAGTTTAATCTAGTCCTAATGCACCACAGAAATAAAACAAGAGATTAGACTAAAGAACAGCTCCGTTTGATATTTGATTAATAACACAGTGATATGTCTGCAATTTTAAGTACTTAGAACAAGACTCTAAGAATAATATTTAGTCTTTCACAAGCCAACTTCCAACCTCTTCAAAAGCACCAAATTACGTTTCAAGGGTCTTCTCAAACAAGCAGGATTTCTCATAGCATCCAAAGCAGGATTTCTCATAGCATCCAAAGGTTCTACAAGCATTTAATCCCATTTGCTATCTAAATGTTCACAAGAGATAGTGTGTTCATTTTTCTATTAAAAAAAATCAGGTTTAAAAGCAGAAGCCGCATTTCTTAATGTCTGTACCAGCAGTATTTTATTTTGAAAGGTTTTTTGCCTTTTAATTCTCAGCGCATAACATGAAGGTCTTCAGTGGCTGTTCATTTCTATAGTACTACTAGCTTTAGAAAATACTCCAGTTCCATGTCCTAACCTTCAAAATCATTACTTACTGCACTTTTCCAAACAATTTATTGGCTAACAAGTCTGACATACCAGCAGTAAGAAAGATTTCCTTTTAAGAATTTTGAACTGCATTCCCTTCCTATCCTAATGACAAGCTTAAGACTTTGCTCCCTGAAAGATAAGTGGTAACTGCTTTGAGGGCAGCTTCAAGGCAGTGTTTAAAATCTTGACAAAAACAGTTCCTTAGTTCAGGATTACAAAGTATTTAAGAAACTTAATTCTCTTAAAAGCAAGATGACTTCTTGCTTCAAGAAAGTGACTTGATTACATCAAGAACCTTAACCTCATTTTCTACAGCAGTCATTTTCACTATTATTTTATGTCTAAGCAATACACTAAAGGAGGCCAAGCTTCTGTCTCCATGCCTAGTAGTTCACATACTTCAAGTGACTGTTCCTCCCCTGAAATCAGGCCTGTGATGATTTCCATATTAGGCAAAGGATTGACAGATTGAACTTTTTATTTCCCAAAAGTTTACAGTTCCCCAAGTAGATCACACCACACGGACCAAGGTAAATGAACACCTACAAGTAAAAGCCAGAAGACCCTTTCTTTCATGCAGAAGAGGTCGAGGAGGGGAGAGGAACAAGACAGGAAGTTTGCACGCAGTAGTATCACAGGACTGGGTTTAAAGAGACAGCTAAAATAACTGCACTTATTCTTCCACTCAGCAGTACCACCCTGCTGGAGGAGATAAGAGGTGAGAACAACTTTTCCAAGTATGCACAACATAGGGAAAGCAGTCCTAACGCATCAGTACAAGCAGTTGACGCATGTTCTCCAACACATTTCCGTAATTTTCAATCCAAGTAAAAAGAAGCCACCTTGTTATCCTGGAACCATTATTCAATACATTGCTCAAAAAGACACTAGAAATATTTTACTGAGACCAGTAAGAACTTGTAAATTCAACACGCTTATCTCTGAGGTGACGGTGGGAAAGTAAATGCATTATAACTGGACACTAACTACAGACTGGAACCCGATTCTGATGTCACTGGAGCAACAACTGCGTAAGAGCAAATTAAGTTCTCTCAAATATCAATTCACTGGAAACTGCATTCTACATTCCATGTCTACAGTCTGTACAACATCTTATCAGTTCAAGTAGTCAACATTTTGGCTTCTATTCCAGTCCTTTAAGAGAAACCTACCATGACCTGCAGTAGCAAACCTCACCTTGCCATGCAAAAATCACCAATATACAGGGCTGAAAATGCAATCACCATTTGCTCATCATCTGCACTGAAAATAAAGCTGAAAATACATTTAGAACAAGAAAAAAAAATACTGCATGAGACATCTCCCCTCCTAGTAAAGTATACCAGAATATCTCTCATACAGGGTGTAAACAGAGGCCAAGTAACCAAGTTGGAAACAGAAAATCCTTCCCCAAAAGACACTTTATGCAATCTTAGAGTTTTGCCAGTTCTCCTACCTATTCCTCCACGACAGAGAAGAGCAGGGCCATTCTTTTAAAAGAAGCTGGTCTTTCATAAATCATTTCTGCAAAGGCCCAAATGGACTTCTCTTTCACCTTATACTTGATATCCTATTAGTCCTGCTCATAAGTTTATCAAGTGGGCATCAAACAGGAATTCCAATACCCAGCTTACCTGCATTTACTCAGGTAACTTCTTCCGGACTGCCTTGGATGCTCAGTAGTGCCATCTTTGGTGGCAAACATTCTACTTTAAATTCTTCCAACCTTAAAGAGAAGCCAGCTACTAAGCATAATAAAATTAGCATAGCTTTTCTTTTTTTCCTGTTTAGTTAATGAAAGGAGATACTTATTTAGCTTCAAAGATCACACTTGGAACAAAAATCTACTATTCTCACGCTAAAATGAGATATAAACCAGTCTTGTTACTTCAGGGAGTGACATCCTCGTGGAGCAGCCGGAATTCTCAGTGATAGATTCCAAACTGAATAGATAACTTTAGGGGGTTGTTCACATGCTTACACATCCTGTGGAGACAATTATGGCACTAGAACACATGGGCTCCTTCCCAAACACAAAGGGGGACACAAGTGAGCTCCTTGCTTTGCTGCAGAGCAAGAGCTCCAGTTAAAACACCAACAGGCAGCATTAACTTACACCCTAGAACATCTCCCAGTAACTCATCCGTACACCTAAAGAAAACAATGGGCGCTACCTTCAAGTCTTAGGAGATACATTCAGTCAAATTAGAAATAGCACTGCGGGGAGAAAGAGAAATATTTAAACTCCTCAGATTTACTTCCAGGATTAAGCAGGCAGTGGTTCAAAGTCCAAGTTTAAATGCCTCCCTCCAACTTGCAGAGTTGAAGCAAGGAACTTCAAAAGTTCTTACAACTTTTATACTCAAAGTGTTTCAAAAAGCTTGGCAAGCACACAAAATCTTGCTTCCCTGGAAATGAACACCACACAGAATATATTATTTCAGAAATAAACAGAAGCTAAAGGTCAGGCAAGTTAGTTACCAATGCTCTCAGAACACAAGTTCCTATTATGTATTAATTTGCTCCCAGGAATGCCTTGATTATAATCCTTATCCTAAAAGACATCACTTATTTCTTATCAGTCATTTCTTTGCAGCTCACTAAAACAGCAGACATCAATCTCAGCAATGTTTTCACATATATCTAAAACTCGCTTACTTGCTTTTTCTGGTCTTTCAGACACAAATCCCAGCTCCAGAAATGGATTCACGTAAATCAACTCCCTACATAGCACCATGACCTTAAAATCAGCTACAGGATGAGACAATTCTTTGTATCGTATCAAGAACAACCTTCCAAAAACAAGGAAAGCTACTTCTATCTTTCCTCCCGCACATCTCAGGAAATTCAGGTTGCTGAAAATGTTTTAACAAAAGAAACCCAGTCATGCTTCAGCAAGAATAAAGTCTAAAGAACCACCATATGTAAGTATTTCTGAGTTTTTTCAGTTGTTGACCAATGACAAATACAACACATCTGCCTACGCAGAAACCTAGAAAATATTTTTTATGCCTTGTTCACCTCAGATAGTTGAGGTTAAAGACAAAACCTAAAATACTAACAACTGGTATAGTACCTTTAAGAAGTAACTGCAGCCTGTTGAAAAAATGCACTCAGGCAGCTCGCAGATCACACTGTAGGCACAGCATGCAGCAACAGAAAAAAGAAATTAAGTAAATTAAAAAACAAGGCAACAACTCAGCCTGATTTTAAAGTTTAAAACTTCCCATTCAAAGACTGCCATGAATATCAACAATCACCCCAGGGATGGGGTCTGTTCATAATCACAATACAAGAACAAAAGCAACTTCAAACCTGACTTACATAAGGTGACATTTGAGTAAAATTTGGCAGTTTTCCTTATGAATGTCCTTGAAACTTCCACGGACTGTGGTAAGATGTACAGAAATCTACTAACAACAGGCACAAAGTTAAAACTAGTTTTATTATAGTGCTGAAGTGAAGCCTGCAATTGTGCTGGCGCTGGAGACCAACACCACTGTGGTTCACGACCAAACCAACAAGGACACGGAATTTATACCTGCATTTCCATCTGCTTATTACATCTGGTTTGGAAGCTGGGTAAACTCAAAGTTGGGGAGGGTGTGACACTGCCACCAGGAGATAAGTGCTCTTCTATTACACGGGAGGAAAATCCCCAGCCCTTCTCCCCCATCGACAGACCTGCTCCTATCCAGGCTGGCCAGCACGAGGTAGTGTCCCTGTTATTATTAAAGCAGGAAAAGAAAACAACCCCTCATCTATCACAGCACCTCACTCCAGTCAGTGCTACTTTATTAGTACAGTCAGTAAGCAAATATTAATCACTAATATTTAAGCAAACCACAGGGACTGCAGGTGACACAAGGTACCTAAGAAATATCAGCACTCTTGCAAGATGTGGCTCAAGCATTCCTGTCCATCCAACACAAACAAGAGCTGCCTGGCCTCCTAAAGCAGGATAGACTGTCATGTTTAAAACAGTGCTTTTACAACAGTTCAAGTAAAACTGTTCTGTGCTAGAATTATTTCAGAAATGTTTTTAAGTTGCAGGCAAGTGAATGTGAAAAGGAAAGAATACAGCCTTCCTCAACTCCGCTCCCTGCTTTCAAAAATAATTCCAGCTGAAAAAACAAAGAGCTATTGCTATTATTTGAGGAGGTGCTGTAACACGATTATTGATTTTAGGGTAAGCTCGAACGTAACAGCTGTTAAGCAACTCTTAGTAATGGTACAGGAGGAGTTATAGGCCTCTCCTGTTACACTGCTGCTCTTGTAACTATTCCAACCTATCACTCTGCTTTATTTCACTGTACAGAAAGCCCTTCTGCAGGCAGGCACAGATCATCCATAGCTGGACGTGCAGACCCGATCACCTAAGTTGTTCCATGACTAAAGTTCATAAGCAACTAAGAGTGACATGTGCATGTTTCCACTGCTAATGATGACACAGCTAATTAAAGGCCATTTATTACAGGTGTGCTGGCACTTTCATGACCTTGAGAAAACTATGCAATAATCTAATGCTTTGAGATTATTAAACGACACAGTGGCGAAAACACAGAAAACTGAAATCAAAGAAAACTGAGTAGTGCTGGGAGGGGAAGAAACCAGTCCTTGAGCAGTAAAGCAGTATCGTATCCTCAGTTTCAATCTCTGGGCTCTTTTAAATTATTCAAATTGCAGTGCTGCCAAACACAATCAAACTTTTCCTGATGCTCAGAAGCACTGACTTTTCCTCTCTGTAAATCAAGCCAGGTGAGTTGTCACTCCGTATCTCCCAGTTTATAGTACAGCGAGATTTCCCTATCTCTAGTTGGCTTGCAAATCAAGCAATTGAAACCAATCGTGGCACACGGCATCTACTAGGTTTTGTTTAACTGCGCCCAGTCCAATCGTTCTGCTTCCAAATTAAGTGAGAGTTACACAACAAAGATGCTAAAATAGTTCAGTGTTCCAGTGCAGTGCTAAAAACCTCACATGATCCAACTCAGCGTTCGAGTCAGTACAACCCTCACGGGTCCCAGGTGCCCCCTCAGCAAGAGTACGGCAGAGAGACTGCTACGAGCTCTCAGCTTTTAAGCCGTTCTTGAGGAATAACCACACTTTAAAAAACACACTGCGCAGACTCCAGCACACCCGAGGCTAAACACCCAGCCAAAGCCATGTCCCATCCCCACCAGGGGACAGATTACAGGCAAGAGCAGCGCTGACAGCGGAGCGCACCAGCTCCATGTGGGGGACGGGCCGACACGGATCAGTCGCCTCCTTCCCCGAGCTGCCCGGGGCTGCTCCCTCCGCAAG
>VZTD01000678.1:453737-469211 GCA_013397725.1 Rhagologus leucostigma
GGGGCCGGAGCCCCCGAGGGCAGCAGCGGGAGGGGGAAAGCGCTGAGGGGCCGGGCGGTGCGAGGGTAACGCGGCGCTGGGGAGACAGACAGACAGACAGACAGACACACACACACACACACACACAGACACACACACCCCCAACCCAGACATGCACCCAGATGCCCGGCCCGCCCCCCGGGCTGAGGTGTGGGGTAGGTGCCTCCCCCTCACGGCCCCGCACCCTGCGTCACGCTGACATGGAACAGAGGGGCTCCAGCGGGGCCAAGGTGAGGAGGCCACACAAAACACCTCCTCAGGCTGCGCATCCCTCCGGGGTCCCTCACGGCCTCGGCCGCAGCACCCGGCGCAGCTCGCTCATGCAGAGCACGCAGCCGGACCGACACCCGTGTGCTGGTGTCCACCTCCACCCTCACCCTGCTGGGCCCTCGCGTCCCATTTCCACCTCTGCTGGGCTCTGGGAACAGCCAGGAGAGCGACCGGACCGCTCTGCATTTGCAGCTCCTCACTCCTCACTGTAGCACTGCTGCTGCACTCGGGCTGGAAACACGCAAGAGTACAGCTCTCAGTCAGAACAAGCCACACAAGTTTCCAAGGAACTAAACATTCCTGCTGTTTCTGGTGTTTGCAAGAGTGTTGTTCCTCTCAACCTGAACTGACCTTGCTTCATCCTTTTAAAAGGCCAGCTGTGAAAGCGAGCTGCCCGTACTGCACAGAGTTTTTAAGTCTGTGAGGTTTCCTATTGCTAAAGGTTGTGTAAACCTTCACAAGCAAATTGGTCAGTATGACCTTGTCACTTGGTAGAAGAACACAATGTCCAGTAAATCATGTGAAGTGAACAACAGGTTTGCAAAACCTCACCTCACTGTGGCAATGCTCTCTGTAGAGACCATTTTTCTTAGTCTTTAGCTGTGCTAACTTGGTCCTGGAGAGGCAGCTTGTGAGTGACAGCAATCCTAAAAGCAAACAGAGTTTGGTTCTGCCAAAACAGAGGTGGAGGGAAAGCTCAGAAGAGATCTTCAAAGTAAAAACCAACTATCATGGAAGCACCTAAAACTGCTCTCCAAATCTTGCTTTCCACCCTTTACTGTCGAAGCAGCACAGAAGGGGTTCATGACACCTCCTGCTGTGCTTACACTGGCAGTCCTTGTGTCAGAAAGTTTAACGTCTACAACACATGAAAAAGAAATTAAAATGTCTAAAAGATGCTGTAATCACAGCACGTAAGAACTGCAGAAGGATACAAGGATCAAACTACTATCATACATTCAATTCTAGTTATGACACTTGGATTAATAAAATATGCAGTTCTGTAAAAGAACTTTATTATTCTACATTTACATCAGCATAACTGGAAGCAGGATTCAACCCCTTTGTACAAAAGCATTCGTATGAATGCTAGAAAAAAAGCCAAAAATGTTGCCATTGGCCTTTTGCAGTTCAGCATCCTCTACTTATTTGGTGAAAATGAGCGTGCCATTGCTTGTCCTTCTAACCTCATACCAAGTCAGGGAAAACTTTTCTTTCCATCAGAAAGAAGGCAGAGCACACTCTGTATACAGAGGTATTTCAGAGATATTTCAGGCAATCTGGCAAAGGGAAATAGCTTGAAGTAAAACACATGGAAAGCTAGAAACACTGTTAGCTGGCAAATTTAAGCTTCAGCAGCTCAATATGAAATCTGAAAAAAACAGGGGGAAAAACACCACAAAGTTTAAAAGTTTCCTAATTCTGCTGTCAGTGACCAGCCTTGTTCCTGATCAGGTCTGGAACAGTTTATACAGGGAAGAGTAAATAGTGCGTGTTCAGACAGATAGATTTCTGCTTCGTGCAACAGGATTTGCTGCTGCTGTAACGTGAGAGCAGAAGTCGAGAACTTGGAGGTCAGAAAGCTCAGCCTTAATTCTGTCCCCTTATGTTTGCAGGAAGGAAGGAGACATTTTCTGAGCTGAGGGTTTTGCTATCGACATGTCTTCTCCTAGTTGCAAAGTCCCCATCTCCACCACACTCCCAGATACATTCCTCTGAGCCAAGCTAGGAAAGGAGTTAGGATTGAAACTGCTTAAGCTGGCTGTGGATTTGGCCTGGAAGGAGCTTGGGAACAACTGTGCAAACCACAGGCAGGCTGTAGTGGGAAGAGATTGCTGGAGCAGAAGGACATGTCTGACCCAGGAGTGCAGGCTGGGCCAGCAGTCCCCTCAGCCACCAAAGTCACGGTTTTGTACTACAGGCAGCATCTTCTCCTGGATTTGGGCATGCTGCTCTAAAACTCTGCTGTCCCAAGCTTGTCCCAAACCCACTCTGGGCCAGTCAACACCATCTGTGTCACCCATGCAATGAGCCAAAGGCTGCTCAGCCACGCTGCTTGGAGAGCTTTCCCTTCCTGTAGGTGGGAGACAGAGCCACCACAACATCTCCTGGTCTTCAGGCATCACAGCATGGCAGGGGACTGGCCAGTTCCTGACCCACGCAGGCAGAGGCACCCACTGGACACTAGGAAAGGTTGAATCAGACTTGGGTTCTTTATGGCTTTCCATATAAAATGCTTCTCTATCCCAATCGGCTAACCTGTGCAATGCAGTTGGATTTCTTTAAGGTGATCTGTCTGATGACAAATACTTAAGCCAAACACCTACCTGAAGCATGCTGAGCACCTCTCCTGGGCTGGGGAACAGAGCCATGTCCCACCTTGGAGGGCTGAGGGTCCTGGGATGAGCTGGAGACGTCTCCATTGGTGCTTCTGCGCTTACCGACTTCTTTCCTCATCTGCTTCAGGCTGTTGAGTCCAAACTAGTGACCAGGTGATTCCCACTCCTCCTTCCAGACTGTGCAGTGCTGCAGGCAGCCAGGAGCTGAGGACAGACAGCTGGGAGATAAAGGTGGCTCCTCTGAAACCCACCCTGCCCACAGCAATAAGGCGACTCCAACCCTCTGGCTGCAGTTGCTAGGACCACCCAGGGCTTCCCAAGGAATAAGACTGGGGAGCAAGGAGAGGTCAGCTCTGCAGTGGAGAACCAGCGCTAGCACTGGGCTCAGCCAGGGCAGGCAGTGGTCAGCTGCCCTCCCACCAGACACCACCAAGGGAGCTGTGTCACTGAGGCAAGTCTGAGATGTCCTAACAGACTCCCACTGGGAAATTCATCTGGATCTCAGGCTTGCTCCCAGAGGCAAACACGTGCCCTCCCGGAGTTTGGAAAAACCCTGCAAGGCACCTCGTCTAGCTTTTCTCTGAAAAACACCCAGGCTACAGCACCACAGCCCTACTACTCATGTACTTCATCTACTCACAGCTCCCCCCCTCTTCCAGCTGGAAAGCTCCTCCCTCTGCTCAATGCCAGCTGGTGCTGGAGGATGTGCTGCTCCCCGAGACCCTGCCCACTCTGCAGCTGGATCCTCCCGTTGGCTCCCTCAGCACCCACTCCTGTGCCCTGCCCACATGCAGGAACACGCTGCTCGGTCCTGCCCAGGCTGGTTGATGTTTGCCTCACCACCTCGGCAAAGATCTCAGCCCCGTAAACAGGCAATCTTGGTTTCCTATCCATTTTTTTCCCTGGTGCTCTCCATTTCCCAAGGGCATCTCTCTCATACTCAGGGCTGCCTTCATTTGTCACACAGGTGATCTAAAAGTTGCTGTGCGTCATTAGAGTGTGCTCAGCACAGCCCCGAGCTTGTAGCTACCTGTGTGTGTTTGCATAACCTGGGGCTCACACAAGCAAAGCCAAGGTGAGACACGGCATGAATCCAAGCCTGGTTCTTTTGCAGAGAACGCCAAGAAAGCAGAGGCATTTGGGAGGAGAAAACAAGTTGGAAAGGAGGGGAGAAAACCACTTTACTAAATCTCCTGAACCTGAAGCTGTCCCACGTGCTGAGAGGAGATGCCTTTTTAGCTGGCTGCAGGACACGTGCTCGAGAGAGAGAAAGCAGCCTCTCCCATACCACTAATTTATGGCAAACTGAGTGGGAAACATCTCATTCTTCCCTGATGCTGACCCAGGAGCTGCTCCTCTGGGGAGGAACGCTGAAATAACATTGAATTTTAGCCATGAGAGCAGCTCAGAGCAAGTTGCTAGGCACCAGCTACAAGAATTGCCTGCAGGTGCTCTTGCAGGAGAGGTTGGGCCGGTTGATTGGGCTCTCCTGGTACAGCCAGAGTGCCAAATACCTTTGAAACGGGCATAATCCGTTCTCAGCCTGAAGGAGCTATTGCACAATCTTCCCAGGATTAAGGGTTTAAATCGAGGGACTGTGTCACCGCCAGGGAAAGGGCAGTGGGCAGGCTCAGGAGCCCTCTGGCCTGTGTGGTACATCTTAGGGGGCTGTCTGGGGTGGTGGGACGCAGCCTGCCCGGGGAGGTGACAGTCTTGCAGGGGCACATGGAAGCCATCTCCCTTGTCCTGCCCTGTCTACATTTTATCAGGGTGATTGAAGTCTTCAAAGGATTAAATGGCTAAGTGGTTTTCTTCTGCTCCCAGAAGCGAAGCTCCATAGCCAGCTGAAGCTTTCGTTGCAAGCGTTTGCTCAAGCGGAGTCCTGTCATTCCAGTCTGTATAAACACAGTGTGATTTCCATCTCACTCTTATGCAACAGCACAAGACGAGGCTGCTTTTAAAGTCTGGGTTAGATACTGACTCCTGTGAAGGCTGCTTAGAGTTCCAGTATGCCTGCAAACCCCAGGGCTGCCGCACTGCAGGGATGTCCCTTTCTACAGCCAGCACGTTGCTTCCAGCCTCACCCGGAGGCCAGCTCTGCTTACCCACCTACTGCCCGCTCTGCATCTCTAAAAATGAGAAGCACCTCTCGGGTTTGGATCCCCTTCGTGTCATTTCCAAATGACCCTTTAGGCCACCAAGAGAAAGAGCTTTCCCACATCCCCAGACTCTATCTTCCAAACCTCTTGTCCTAGAAAAAGAAGAATTGCTCCAGCTGTCACTGTGACACCCATCAAATGTCTTGCAGAGATAATCACACCAGCCCCTGAAGTCACACAGCTCTCTCCAGTTTTTCTGGTACAAACATCAAGGCTCAGGGGAGGAGGAGTCCCCATATGATCAGTGACTGTGCTTCAGCCTGTACTACCAGTGCTATGTCTGCGTGGTGCAGCACGCAAAAATCAGGCTACCAGGGACAATTTGGGACGGAAAGTACTCCACCATCACAGAGGCCTCAGTGACAGCTCGGAGTCTCACTAGGAAAAATGCTGCATAGGCATTTCATTCTTTAATGTAATAAAATCAGACTGGTTTAGCTTAGTGTGCTGCAGGTATTCACTAGCAAACACTCCTATCAGCGCTGGCGGTGGCTTTTAGAAGAGGATATTTGTCCTTGCAGCATAACTGATCCCTCATATCACAAGCCAGCTCCTCCCAGATGGAGCAAAGCATCACCATGTGATCCTGATTTGAGGGAAGCGACACAGCTTTACACCTGGGGAGGGTGTTTGGAATTGAGCCCCACGCAGGCAAACCTGGCTCCTGGTTGCATGTGGGATTAGGAATGATTGCCCTGGCATACACAGGGTGCTAATTACACAGCAGAGTTTATTTGCATCCTTTGCAGCTACATGACTGGCTTGCTGGGTGAGGCTTACAGGTCCTCACGAGGAAGTAGGTGGTTTATTCCCAGGGTTTCACATGCTTGTTTTCCGTGCAAGTCCAGACTAGCTGCATAGCAATGAGTTGTGCTTAAGAGAATTCTGCTGAATTCCCACAGCAGAATCTGACCTGCAGCTCTCATTGTCCTTCTCTGGAAGGCAAATCCCTCCAGCACAGGGTCACGCACACACCCTTGCATGAGGCTGCATTAGCCCATAGCTCTATCAGGGCAGGATGGGTTTGGATGTCATTTAGCCACATGGTCACAGCTCACTGTACCCAGCTCAGGAGAAGCTTCGGACTAGCACAGACTGCCTTGCCAAGGACTTGGGTACCTCAAAGACAGGGTAGCTGCCAGCAGGAGCTGGCATGAGACCCAGTGATGGCAGCACCTGGGAAACCTGGGTGAGGTGGGGACCTGAGCTTCCCCCACCAGCACCATGGGCTTACGAGAGGGTACCTGGGGCAGCAGCACCCTTCAGGGCTGGGATCACTCCTGTGCTCCCAATCAGGCCTGGATCTGGGTTGTGATCCTTAACACACTGATGAAACTGTCTGGATCCAGGCTCAGGTACTGAAGCAAAGTCTGGGCCTGAGTCTAGACACAAAGAGCAAGACCAATTCTGTGGTCTGTGTTTGTAGGTTCAGCCTGGCCCCTAGGCCAAGATAAGGACACAACGTCGAATGTGCCATTTAATCTGTCTGGATTAACGTGTGAATTTAATTAGATTTCATCTCTTCTCAATAAAATCTAGAATATTCTGTTGAAAAATTGTATTTAGTCTTCCTCCAAGAATTTTTGCATACATTTGAGCAGGGAATTTGCGGCACAGGACAATTGCAATGAAATGAGAAACCAAGTTTTAGTGAAACCCAGAGGGTGGGGCTGAGATCAGCATCCTGTCATCTTTGGATCTGTGAATCAGATTCAGAGGCTGTCCTGCCCTCTCTCCTCCAGGAAGACTGTACAATGGGTTTAGGTGCTGTCCTGTATGATCACTCCATGGCAGCTGTCTCTGTGCACCCACTCAGCCACAAAAAGCACAGTATTGCACTGGCTATGGTCACATTTAGGTAGTTTGACAAAAAAGGCTCCAGCGACTCATCACAAGGAAAAACATAAAATTGTTTGAAAATATTGATCAGGGGTATATCACCTGTTTTGTTCTTCTCAAGTAATGTTAACTTGCAAGAAAATGGAGAAATAATGAGAGAAGGAAAGGGAGACAGCAAGCCTGGCTGTAGCAGAGGGCTGGAAACCAAAAGGCAAATTCATTTGAGATCCAGGGATTAAGATCCAATCATTCGACCTCAGATTAAAAAGTGGATGAGCACAACAAAGAATAGCTTAAAACATTTGGGAAAGTGTAAAGGAAAATCAAGCAGGATTAAATTAACAAAACAGCTGCATTAAGCCAGAATGCCTCCCTGATCACAGGCGGCAAATCCAAGTAAGGGATGCCTCAAGCTTCCTCAGTGCCATCCAGTCATCCCCCAGCATTTCTATTTCACAGCCACCCTCTGAGTTAAATCAAAAGGAACTCGCCCTGCCCCACACCAGTTTGTTGCTTGTACTGAGCTGCTCTCCCTCACCCTCAGTGGAGCACAGCCACCTGCCAAAACCCCTTATTAGGAAGAAATTGCCCAGCATAAGTAGGCTAGCTAGCTGTAAATGCGTGCTCGAGGACAGGAATCCCAGGGTAGTGATGCTCAGGCTCTGAGTGCAGTGTGGCTGCTTCCCAGCTTTGCTTTGTGAGCTTTCCCCGCCAGCGTGGTTTCTTTTCCTGGCCTTGGCCTGTATCTCCTAGGGAAAATCATCCAGCTCCCTCGAGTGACTGCTTACTTGCAGCCAGCGCAGGTCATCAGTAGCCATTCCCACAGGTTCCCTGATGTCCTCCAAGTGCCCAGTTCAGCTACTTTCTTCTGCAGCACCTTTGAAATCATTAACACAGCGCTGTTAAATGGGTGTCAGTCCCAGGCGGGCAGCACGACCCGGCTATGGCACTGGCCCAACCCCTACGTGCCTGTCGGCAGCTCATGGCAGGCCACGGCTCTGCCCCAGCCTTGGCTCCACTGCAGGTTTAGGAAATGCAGAGAGCAGTCACGGGGCTGGGAGGCACAGAGCTGTGCTGCATGGATGCTGGGTCTCCTCCTTGCCCAGATCCAGTGGAGACCCAGTGTGTCTGTGACAGGCACAGTTCACTGCTCGCACACTTCGAGCCACAGCATCCCACAGACAAACACCAGCTTTTCCTCACCGTGGCCAAAGCCGCATCCCCACTGCGACCATCCTACAAACAGGCTGTGTCCTTGAGAGTGCCTCTGTCACTGAAAATTCCTTGCAATGAGGAACCCCAAGGCTGGGAAGGGTCTGAACATGGGACTGCCCAGAAGTGTGTTACTGCTTTTCCTTCGTCTCCTTCTTGTCTGGTGGACAGAGATCCTGTTTTTCCAGCAGCCCCACTGCCAGCTGCAGTGGCCTGGCAGGCACAGTGACCCCGAGTGATTATTTAACAGCGGATTGTATAACAGAGCAGGGCAGACATTACATTTCTGTCTCTGATCTCAGCCCTGGGACATCTCCCACCCATAAAACTTCCAGTCTAATCTTTCAGACCTCAGAGGAGCAGCCTTAGGCATCTGACACCATCCTTCAGAGATGAGTGACCAGTGGGGACCAGGTAACTCTGGGCAGGAATGGGCTGCCCATCTCAGTCCCACAGAAGGGAAAAGAGGAGGGAGTCTAATGTTCCACAAAGACTCAGGTTTGGAGCCCAGATCCTGCTGAAGTGTCCGAAATGACCCTGCAAAGTCCCTCTGCTCCCTGCAATCCATCTAAGTGAAGCACTACACTCGCCTCTCCATTCAGAGTGAGCTGTGCCAGCGAGGTGCAGATGGATGAGCTGGCCTTGAGCAGGGCAAGCCAGCTCCAACAGCTCCTCTGGGTTCCAGCCACACTGCCTCTGGAATCTGGGAGCAGCTGAACCCCTTGGACTACTCCAGAAGGGGTGGACAGTGCCCAGGAGGCAGTGGAGAGGTGCCTGCTGCTCTGAATAGTCCAGAACTCAGGACATACCAGCCTTGTGCTGGTGATGTCCCCAAACTGTGTTGCTCTTCCATGGGGCTGAAGAGACAGTTCCAGGCAGTGGCCTGTAGCCCTCAGTGGTCAGCAGGATGCTGCGCTGTTGCAAGGAGACGGGCATGGGCAGGCCTTGCCCTATCAGTGCTGGGCACGTGCCAGCTGGCCCACACTCATTCAGAAATCCATCAAAACCAGCTTCTCCTGAAGCCTTATTGGAGCAGACACAACAAGGAGATTGTTTCTGAGCTTGACCTCAGCATATCCTGGCTCTAAGCATTCCCTTTCAGCAGGACTTGGCGGGTGTGAACAGCCCCTCCAGGATGAGCATGGATCTGCTGGAAGCTGGAGAGGTCTAGCAGGGCCACCAGGCTGGTTGAGGTAAGGGAACATTGCCTGCAGGGAGAGGTGGACACAGCTGGCTTGGTTAGATGTGAAAGAGAGGAGGTTGGGGTGATTTAGCAGAAGTCTACAACGACTTGGAGGGCAGCTAGAGGGAGATGAAGCCAAAGTCTTCCCAGCAAGGAAGTCAGCCTGGCTGGTTCAGACAGGGTGTCAGGAAAAGCTCCTTCCCTGCAGGGGTGGTGCAGCCCTGGGACGTGGACCCAGAGCGGAAGGGTTTCCATCCTTTCAGGTTCTTCAGCCTTAGCTGCTCTGACCCAGCTTTGGCAACAATCCTGCTGCAAAGGTTGGCTGAATCTGAGACCTCCACAGGCCCCTTCTCACGAGCACTTTCTTTGGGAGGCAATTCTACACCAAACTAAGCCGAAATCAGGCTCCTGCCTTGAGCCATATGTGCCAACTTCCATCAGACACTGCTCCCGTTCAACTTACTGAGATGTACCTGCTCAGGGGGGCAGCAGTCCAGAGAGGATTTCACAGCAGCCTGAGCTTAGGAGCACACAGTTTACCAACAGCCACAGCAAAAATAAGTCCAAAGGGCAAGATCAGAAAATCCAATATTTAAAATCTGTGACTCTTTCCACAGCTGGGCCAGGGAGGCAGCTGCTGCAGTGTGGGTCTAACCATTAACCAGGGGGCTAGAGAGGTGTGATGCTCTCTGAACAACAGGGTGCTGTGCCCGAGGTCTGTGTGTGCCAACACCGGGCGAGGATGTGCAGCAAGGCACAGGGATGTTCCTGCAGTGTCCACGCTGAGTCTGGAAACTGCTACCATGTCTGACCCCTCTGCACCCTTCAGCAGCAACCAGCTCTCAGAGCTCACCTGAAACCATGTCTGACCAACTCCTTGGCAGAGGAGAAAAGAATTAGAAGGCACATTAATGTATTTTTAATAGGTTACATAAACAGTTAACTTCAAAGCTGCCTTACAAACAGGTGACACAAGATGCCAGTGCTTCCACTGAGAGGTGAGCCAGGCCTTTAATGCAGAAAACTTTGGCTGTCTCAAAGGCAAATAGCTCTTCCCTTGGAGAAGACAAATCTCAGCTGGAAGAAGCAGCTCCATTTGCTAGGAGTATTTTGATTTTTCAAAGCTAGTCTATTTCATTTACAGGCAATGGGGAACTGGATAGGAGCAGGTCCTTGGATCTTTAAAGCCTCCCATGCATGCCCGGTGCCTGCAGTGCTGCGCTGGCAGGGACAGCCCTACCGGGCCCTCACCCCCCTGGAGTGATGCAAGAGGTGCCTTTGCACTTTGCCTCAGTAGGAAAGCAGAGCTGGCAGCAAACCCGCCCGGGAGGCAGCGCAGGAGGCCGGGGGTGAAGGACCACGGCTCACTCACCATAAGGCAGGGTGGGTAACAGCCCTGGGCAAAGGGTGTGCCCAAGGAGTGTGGCCGGGGGCAAGTGCTCCCTTATCACACGCTCACGTGGCTGTGTTTACCACGCTGCTGTCTGTCAGCTGGAGTTTCTACCCTGCTCAAAGGGCAGGGGCTCACGGTGGCTTTTGCCGTCTGATCACACGGATCCAGCAGCGCCGTCACGCCCGAGGACAGCCGGCCACGCTGCAGGGCAGGGGTGTTCCCCGCGTCACAAGGATCAGGGGTGTCCTGGCACGGAACAGGCCGAGATCCCGGGCCCCAGGTCTCCCCCAGGCCAGCAGGACAAGAACCATGGTGTTCTGCCTGACACAGCTGTGGGAGTGGGAATGCCAGCAGCTGCGCTGCATTTTCAGTCTACTCCTCTCCTGTCGCCAGCAGGGACAGCACAGCAAGCGGCCCAGAGTCTGGAGACAGAGGGCTGCCAAAAATGCCAAACCACAGCTGGTTCTTCTTCTCCCCACAAGTGTTACAAAATCCATGGCTAAGTTTAAACACCAAATACCGTGACCTCTGGCTCTAGGCTGACCCTTGGAAACACGTGCCCCAGCCTGAAAGAAGGGAGCATAAACAAAAGGAAATCCCAAAAGGAGCAAATCCAGAAGGAAAGCACAGCAGGAACAAGCCCAGCTGAAGCCAAGAAGGGAGGGCAAAGGAACAGCTTTCCAACAGGCACTACTATGCAGCTGCTGTACAACTGTTGCAACACTCCTGTTCTGAAACCCCATCTAAAGCCAATTTTTCTTACATAAAATGAGGACAGAAAACAAAAAGAAGGTGAAAAATTCCCAAAATAACCAGCATGGTTAACGTGGTATCAAAACAACTGTTTTGTTCTGGGTAGAAGTGGACTGTCTCCAGGTTTGAAGCTGCCCCCATTCTCTCCCAGGAGTGAAGATAACACTAGGGAGTCCAGAGAACACCCAGAGCTTGACAGCACGCGGCTGGCAGGATCAAGACTTTGCCCAGCTCCCGTTTTGGCCCAAGGCAGCCTCCATCAGTATTAGTGCTTCTCCTTCACCTGTGTCTTCCTTCTGCAGCTCATCATTACAGGAAAATGTGCCCACAGCCTCTCCCTCCCACCCCAGTCTCCCTTTTGAATCTCCCACTTGTTTTGCCAATGTGGCAGAGGCAGTAAAGTCCTTGAAGAAACCCCCCCCACCACCACCACACCCTATGGTCTCAGCATCCTTCCAACCCAGCTCTCATCTCCTGCTTTGTTCGTGGTGAGAGGGGGTGTCTGTACCTCGTGACCATCTGAAAACAGGCTCTTCCTTGAAAAAAGCCACCAGAGAGCTCATCAGGCAGGCAGGGCTTGCTGCTCCCTGCGTGGGGGTGAGCTCCAGACACAGCCCGCAGGGCATGGCTCAGGAGTGGCACCATCCAGCAGCCAGGCAGGAGCCAGGGAGACAGACACAGCCCCACCTCTGCCAGTATTTCCCTGGTGCCCCCACCATGAGACGTGGGACAAGCAGAGCCTGGAGGAAAATCAGGAGGAAAGGGAATGGGACCCAGTCCCACCCTCTCCAGGTAAACGTGCAGGCTCCCTGCATCTCTTTTGTGAGCCCTTTGAGGCAGATGTCTCACCCCACGGGGGACCCTCTGAGCTCCACCTATGCTGCTGTGGCAGTCACTTTGTCATGCCTTTCACTGCCTCATTGCATTTATTTAATTGCTTCTCCTCAGGAGTAGCATTGCTCACATCTTCGGCTGCTGGATCCTTTTCCATTCCATTTCCCCAGTGGAAGCAATCACACTTGTCTGGCAAGATCTGTTCTTCCTAAGCCAGGCTGCCATTTGTCCATTATTACTGAAGTATCAAAGGCATTTGCACATGTTCAGAAGCACACCGGCTCCCTCAAGGAGGAGGGATGAAATATCACCTCTTGCCTGAAAAATTGCTTACACAAGTGGAATCAAACCCAGGTTTCTGGATTATCCAGTGGGGCTCTTTTGCAATGCTGCTCTTAGGAAAAGGGTTGCAGAGATGTCTTAGCTCACACTCCAGAGCTGGCGAGACTGCAGGAGAGATTCAGACACTGAGTTTTCCAGCTTGGATGCCTCTGGGTAACCCAGAGGAGATTCCAAAGTCAAGGACGGGTTTCTGCAGAAGCAACCTTACACGCTGCCCTCTCCAAAGCACAGCTGTGCTCAGCCACATATGTGCTTGCTGCCCTTGGCTGTGCCCTGCACAGTCTCTCTCCTCACTCACAGATGGCTCAGCAAATTCTGGAGTGGCCATTCTGGTGAATGAGAGTCCAAACTCAAGCACCTGGGAGTCTTTCTGCACGTCTTGGCAGCTCCTTGAGGGTGATCCAGTGCCGATGCTGCAGGGCAGCATCCCATGACCTCAAACAGCCCTCGAGCACGAACCAAAAGCCGTGTCAGATCTACTTCAGAGAGTTTGTCTAAGATTTCACTGTCCCCAGTTCGGCAGAAGCCAACACACACAGTCCCGGGTGCTGAACTCGAAGCCAAGGGACCTGGATTTCTTGCTGCCACCTGCTGTCCCCTGCCAGCAGGGCAGGCTCTGCCCTGCTCCCTGCCAGCTCTGCCCCTGGATCCAGGGGAGGAAACAGCAGGACCCACTGCCCCTCTTCCCCAGCCCCTGTTCCCTGTGAAGCACTAGACAAACCCAAAGCCTGGATATGAACAGAAACACAAAAGTAGTGGCCTCTGTGTCCTGATTCTCCTGGTTGCAAGCTCCAAAATTACAGTTGTGCCTGATTTTCTCCCTAGAGGACACTCAGCCCTGGGGAATAGCGGCCCACCATTGCTGTTAGCCAGGACAGGCCCACAGGGAAGCTTCGTCCTTCTAACTCAGCCCATCACACGGAGAGAGGCAAGGTGACAGCTGCAGACACAGAAAAAATAATAATAATACCAAAACCAACATCATCTATGCCTGCTACTTTGAGATAGTAAGTTTCCTGCTTCAATTGACAGAAAAGTAAGTTGAGTAGACGCCAGGAAGCATTTCAGACGATCAGGTGTCTGGTCCAGAGATGTAAATCAGATAAACTGCTGCAGAAACCTGACAACAGCAGAGCTGCAGGTGCTTGGTCCCGAAGGACCCTGCCCTTTCCTCCATGGCAGCCTTCTGTATTTCAGATAAACAGGGCAACCCAGGATTTTTATCACCTGGGCTGTGCCTGGCATAAAGGGAATTTGAGACTACACATCATCTAAAGCGATTTTTTCATTCTTTTAAAAAATATTATATCATTTTTTTAGAGGCAGAACTATAGGCCCTGAAAAGAACCAGTAGAGGGAGGAGAGGCAGAAGTCTGTTGTGAAAGGTCTGCAGAGAAGTAGTTGATAAATGTCTCTGTGGCAACAGCTCCCTTATACTTCACTGTGCTCATCTCCTCACTCTCACCAGATTCCTGGCAGAAACTGGTACCCCCTGGCGTTACAAAGCCCAGCAGGCAAAACCCAGGCACGGGCAGGTTATCCCATGTCAGCTCCACACAGTGCACAGCCAGTCCAGTGACATTCCCTGGTGGACTTGTGGGAGGACAAGGACAGGCACTTGGCTGTGTACCTGTAAGGACCAACGCAAACCCCAAGGTCAAGCAAGCTGCGTGGGCACACTGCAGGGGCGAGCTGCTCCATTTCATTAGGAAACCAGGAGGAATTGGCAGGAAAACAGGGAACTCAAAGATCCTGGGCCTCATGTATTCATCATGTGCAAGCCAGGTGCCACAGAGCTACCTTGTACCAAGCCCAAAGCTATCTAAACTGCGTAAATAAAATCCATTTTGTGACAATCTACCAGACACCTGTGTGTAAACTCAACCAGCCTGGCTCTGAAAGCTTCTCTGCAGCAGCACAGACATTGGTGTCTGTTCTGTGTTGCTGCCACAACCAAGAGCCAAAGGTGTGCTCATGTTCCCCCTGCTCCTTTGCTCAGCTCCCCGTTCACAGAGCAGATAAGAACGGTATCTCCCAAGTGAACACAGCTCAGCCTCCCCATCCACCCCTTCCTCAGATCTCGGCAGGGGAACTTGGTCTGTGCTTGGAAAGGACACAAAGCAAAATGAAGTTGTTATCAGCTTGGCCTCTGTGTTGCACAGCCCTGGGTACAAGGCTGACTCAGGATTACTGGCAGGGTATTTTGCTAAAGGTAAACAGACTCCTTAGCAAGCTGCAGGACAAGTGTGGACAAGTGTCTGAGCAGCCAGTGAAACCTGGAGCACTGGGCAATTCGTTTTTAGGGCTCTTTTGTGTCAGGGCAGTCTCCCACCCTCCTTGGCTCAGGAGCCAACCTCACAGCTGGCAGGCCTAAGCTCAAACCACACACACAACTCAGGCACTCAAGTGAGTGACACTTTGGAATACTGATCTACAGAGTCTTTAATAGGAACCAGGCTAATGCAAGGTACAGGCAGTCACACAGTGACTGGGGAAATGGGGAACATCAGCACCTCAAGAGCACTAAAAGATAGAAGCAGCTTAAGTGCTTGCAAAACGCCTTAAGAGCAGCTTCACATGGAAAGTGACTGCTGCTTAAGCAGTTTAAAGACGAGCCCCTCTCAAACATTCAGCTATCAGCAGCTTAGTGCAGGAAGGTCTCCTGCCAAGCCTGTTGGGATGGCAGCACGCCATGGGAGAGAAACAAGTGTCCCCTTGGAGCACAGAGCCTCACCCCACACACATTCCGCACATGAACGTGTGCCATCCCGGCTTCGGAACCGCTCTGTCCTCCCTGTGAAAGGAGGCTTGTCCTTGGCCGGATGTTCTCCGGAAAGGTCTACAAAGCAGAGTTCCTGGAAAGCTGAGTCTGCTTTCGGCAATAAAATAAAATGGAGGCTGTGCTGTGCTGGCAGGCTCAGGCCAGGAGCTACAACTCTTTTCTTCCTGACAGTTTCAAACAGTAAGATTAACTTCTGTTGTCCTTGCATCCTTGAATATCCCTGCCCTATTTCTTGGGAATTTTCAAAATGTGCAGAAGACAGAACAAGCTTCGGTTAGAAGCTTTGGGAAATAAAAAGGAAAACCTCCATTTCTCTCCTTTTTTTTTTT
>VZTD01000678.1:469251-498169 GCA_013397725.1 Rhagologus leucostigma
GGAGGCAATGGCAGGGGCAGATTGAAGCAGCACTCAAACACAAATGATGTGTTATGGCAGGGTTGCACTCAGCTGTGAACTTGGGGTCCATATGCTTGAAGACCTGGTGAAGTGTTATCACCATATTTCTCTTCATGAGAGAAACCTGTCCTTCAGATGACTTCAGGTAGGGTTGGTTTTTTTTATTATCATTATTATTACATGAAAGCTATAGCTGAAAAAAGCAAGACTAGAGAACATGTCACTTTGAAATAAGTCAATAGCTCAGTCCTAATCTGAAATCCTCTGGTTAGCTCTCATTGCTTCATGTTAAAAGGACACAAAAAGGAAGAGTTTGTGCCTTTCTAAAGATCCTTTATATGCCCCTGACAAGTCTTTGCCCATACAGCAATAAAAAGATGGAAAAACGCCACAGAAATCTTGGGCAAGGGGCATACATTTAAGTGTAACTAAATAAATAATCCAGTTTGAGCTCTATCCTCAGAATTCAGGAGTTTGTTTTGGATTTAAAGTGCACCCCAAGAAGATGAGAGAACTAAAAGTTCAGTAAGTGGGATTCCCACCTTCAGCTACTGAAGTTTTAGGTCACCATGGTTCAATCAGAAGCCATGCAGCAACTTCAAAAAAAGATTACCAGGTCACTCTCTGACCATGCTATTTCTTAGCACTTCTGAAGCCTTTTGACAGGATGCTTATCTAAAGCCCACTGATTTAATCTGATTTAGCAGTTACAGTGCTGTGGTTAACAGAAGAGAAAATAGAAGCATAATCTATATTACATGCAAATCCCTGCATCCATGCCGTTCAGTTTAAAATGGCCAGAAGTTTGCACTTTGCTGACAGAGAAAGCATCACCTAAATACAAACTGTGCTTCCTGAAATATCCAAAGTCTATTGTGTTAACAGACTAAGAGACAGAAAATTTAGGATTTTCAGTAAGAAGCACTCTAATAGCTTCTGGAGGCTTATTTGACTACTACCCACTTGAATTTTGAATGGAGTACGAACAATTTAATTTTTTTAGTAGCTTGAAGGAAGATGAAACCACAAATGGAAAGAAAAGATGGCAAGAGAAAATAAACAGATAATGGCTTATATGAAATTGAGTAATTACATCCTGCATTGTGCTCCAACTGCCAACCTCAGCCATCCCCCACCCTACAATCCCATTCCAGTGTTTAATTCTGAATACTGCTATACTGCCCCTGCCAGGATTAATTTGTTTTCCTGGATCCCAGCTGCTTTGGAAAAGAGGGTTAATTATCTTGCCATAGCTGCTGGCTCCCTGGCACATTCCTGCAGGACTCATTCCCTTGCATGAAGACCCACTCGGGCTGCAGCTGCTCCATGAACACCAGAGAAGGAAAAGTTAAATAAATCGTGCCAGAAATTAAGACCACGCTTCAGCAGCTGCAACAGTGAAGAGGAAGAGCAGGGAACCCATCTGAATTCATGTATGGCTCCAGCCCAGGGAGCTGGCTGGGAAAGGCCAGGACAGGAAGGCTTGGCACAGGACAGATAAAGCTTTCTGAACACAAGAAAAGGGACTGAGGTTACTTCCTTCAGAGAGCCATGGTCAAAGCACAGCACAAGTAGTCTGGCTGCATTAGGTTCCTCCACATCCTGTGGGAATTACATTCCTTAGAGAAAGAAATCCTCTATTTTTAACAGGGAAAGACTATTACGCATCAGGAGACTAAACAGAACACAAATATTTTGCTCTTTTAACTTGATAATGCAGCTGTCTAGAAATGGATTGACCCTTTATCAAATCAGATGCTTTAGCAGTAGAACTTGGGAGCCTCACCATCCCAAAAACCCTGAACAGCTACTTGTTTCAGGTTATTTTTATCTGACTGTGGTTCTAAGGAACCCACATGGCACCCTAGAAACATCACATTATCACAGGAGTGAGCACATCTGATCACCCATCCCCACACGTGTCAATATTAATGGTGCAACTGAGAAGATACATGAATTTCACAGCAAATCAATCATGCAGCACACTTCTCTCTGACTGGTTAGACATAAAAATAGACATAAAGTAGACATGAAACCCTGGAATGGCTAAAAAACCCACTGGTAGCTACAGATGTGGGAATGCAAGGTATTTTCAAAAAAAGGACATAAAAAAAAAAAATCCCAAGTACATTTAAACACATCCCTGAGATGAAAAAATAATTGAGCAAAAAGTGTTCATGTTCCCAGACCTCGATGCATTATTTAACAGAAGAGACTGAATGTCTCCTGCTAAGCCACCAGCACATTCAAACAAGTTCAAGAGCTGTTCACAAGAAAACACACAGCAGGAAAAGGAGCAAGTTGCATTTAATTACAACAGAAGGGTTTCAGCCAGTAACAAGCCAGCTTGCCCCAAACATTATCCCTTACTAAAAGACAGACTTAGTGACACCACATTCAGTTGTATCATTCCTTTCACAAAGCAGGACACCCAAACACGTCCTCCACGGTTGCTTCTAAATCTTCTCTTTCATCACCCTAGCAATACACTCTATCTTGTTCTGGTGGTATAGAAAGTCAAAAACCAACTCTTCACACTTCTTGCATATAAGGAAAAATAAATATAAACAAGAATTAGAGTATCGTGAGAGAAGAGGAACATACCTCCACCTCAATACATCTTTATCTCCAATGAAAGGTGATCAATTGGAAAAACAAACAAAACATCACCAACAAACAAAACCCAACAAAACAAACAGTGGGACAGACATGAAGATATTACATTGTGAATGACAGCTGCTTACAAGCAGGGAATGTGCATAGCAATGTTCAGTGTTTTGCTTGTATGACTTATGCAAAAGAGACAGGAAAAAAACCAGCATTGCGAGACCTCGCAGGTTTAATTTTAATCTAACAAGTATGGTAATACCACTGCCAAATGAGAGACAAACTTCACTCCCTTTGGAGCAACTAACTCCCCACCTGCCCCACTGTTTGGGCTCTGTTCTAAAGAGTAAGATTAAAGGTGAACACAGACCTCGTGTGTGGAAAAAGACCAACCTCATTCCTTCCTGAGGACAAGCGCCCATCCTTGTAAGCCCAAGAGAAGACATTATTTCCTTTTAACAGCAAAACAACAACAAGGAATCTTTCCTGTTCTCATGAATGCATGAGTAAGATGATTATTTTGTAGAGAAAGAAGCTTGCACAATTCTTCAGTCTCCTCTCTTCTCTGCCCCACATGGCACAGGCTACTCATTTTGCACATGGGCCTTCCAGTTGCTATCAAGTCCTCTACGATATACCCGGAACCATGCTCCATTTGATCTGGGAAGACACAGGAAAGATGCCTTTCACCTGAACACCTTAGGCACTGAATGCTGTGATCCACTGAGGACACCAAAACATTAAAGTGCATTTCTTTTTCTTTTTTTTTTTTTAATAAAACCTGAATGTTTTAAGGGTCACTCATCCCACATTGCAAATTGAAAACAAACTTATTTTTAATGCTCAACTACAAACAACTTCTGGAACTACATTAATACAACCAGCAATGTAAATTATGACAGAAGAAACAGGTTTCCACAGAACATTCAAGCTGATAAAAGAGAAATGAGAGATTGGGAGAGATCTTTTACAGTTAAAACATTAGGCAGCACAGAGCATTTCACTAGCAGCAAGCTATGGCACATGGACTTCTGCGCTGGAGCTGTCTGGAAGCAATTTCTGGGGAAAGAGCACTGAGGCTGAAAGAGTCTCAGCAGTGCCCCTAAAATGCAAGTCTCTTTGCCACCTCTCAGACAGGAGGCTGGGATTATTCCAAACCCTGTGCTGAAAGAGCTGCCAAAGAGCAGCTGGTCTTTAGTTCCCAGCTCAGACATATTAAAAGCCTGCTGTGAATACCTGAAACACTCATTACCTGAAGCATGAACAAAATGGAGGTAGACAGGGCAAAAATGAATCATTGTTGATGAGAAAACCTGAAGAACATCTGACACATTTTCCCTCGTATGATAAGGAATATTTGCCTAGAAATTAAGAATGGGGAAAATCCAGTCTGTATTGAAAGATGTGCAATGCCCGCAGCCTGTAAACATCCTACAACACAACCTCTCAAGGACAAGCACTCTGCACAAATCATCTTGCTTAAAGGATGGATATAGATAAAATCCATAAAGATGGAACAAAAAACTTATAGGATAAAGCATAAAATAGCTGATAAAGTAACTTCTCTCCAATGACTAAAAACAGAACTGAAAGAAGCCCTCAACGCTCCGCTGCAAATTCAGAAAGGGGAACACACAGAGCCTAGGACAACAGCTCCCACACTTCCCTGCTTCGATTCCCATTTCTGGGGGCTTAGCCTAAATAAGACACAACTCCAGTTCCGGAAGATGGGTTTCAAAGTACTGGAACAGAACAAATCATCTTCTCCAAAGTGAAAGGTTTCTTGCCTCATTAATTTCACATCACATAATCAGTTACTTTACCTAAATCCCACTGAGATTACCTCAGTTCAAGCTAGAGACAAGCCAAGACTATTCACCCAATGAATTCCTTCATGGTCGTAATAGATGTGTAAGATAAATCAGACAAAAGAAAACATTGAATTAACTGTCCAGGTATGAAAGGATATGGTGGGAGCTTTCTTTTTGTTTTAACTATTTTTACCACCTTGGTTTCTATTGCAATCCACGTTGTCACCCCCCCAACTTTTACCATTTAGTATGTCATAACCACTGCTTTAAAAAAAGAGTCAAAAGGATATGTTAAACACCAAAGATTTAAGTTTAAGTTATGGAAAATGAGGATGAACACATTGATACAGGCTTGCAATTTTAATTTTTAAAAGGCCCCTACGGTGGGACTAACTATAGATGGCATCATGCTAATGCAAGTGGAAAATAGGGGTTTTTTTAAAAAAAAACAAAACCACTTTAAATAAGTATGAATTCACACCATACACGTGTACATACTTAATAATTTTCTACGTTAGCTCTGTGTGAACTATAAATCAAATCTATACTACTAAAAGTTCAGTATGTGCAACATTAACCCGATCAAAGCATTTTATAAATACAAGCTTCTTTTTAGTATTGCAACATACTTCACTACTTAACATACTGAAAAACAAGTTCTACATTTAAAATTCTGCTGTAATAGTTCTATCTGCCAATTAAGACTACAAATGGAAAAATACTTGCTAATCTTTAACATTTTGAAAATGCAAATATATTTCGTTTTTTGAAAAGAAACAATCTTGTTTATACTACTGGTGCTTCTTTAGACATTTGAAGATACTACACTAACAAAATACAAACTTTGTAGTAAGCTTACAACATGTACTTCTCAGAGGCAAAAATAAAAAAAAATCTGGTTTGTATTTATGAAGGAACATCCATTTATTATAAAACAAGATAAAAGATATTAGAATTAAGTTGAAACAAGGCAACATTAGAACAACCACTTTAGAGCTTTGTGAACGAAGTGTAGTTTTAAACTTGCAAATCCAGGTGAACGTAGCTCTTAACATGCTGTCCTCTTCTCTATAAATGGGATGAAGTAGAGAAGCAAAGCTTCAAGGTGTAAGGGTTGGAGCCATCTGTGAGGAGACAACACAGAACAGACTGTGGGCACAGCTCTCCTGCTGATCCACCTTCCATAACCTGGCAAATTCACCAGTTCTGTGTATTTCACACTCACACCTCCACTGGGATTTGCCTTTTTCACATTGAAAGAGAAAGCCTTTCTGCTGTAACCACCTCTCCAAATTGAGATAAAACTGAAATTGTGAACAGTCTGTTATCAAAACTATCTTCAAAAATATCCTGCCCCTAAGGTCCATTATTAAGAAGGTGGACCAAAGGTGTGGGAGATTAGGAAAGATTTAAACTGTTAACACTTCACAGGGAGACAAACTCATAACAGTTAGGAGGAGGTAGTTTAAAATAATATTAGACATTGGGCTGGATTCAAAATTATGTCTGGGAACATTCAATTTAATTCCATTTTTCCACCTGGAAAAAATCCATCTAATCCAGTAAACTGTCTTAATTGTTCAGTGCAGATCTGGCCTATTGTGCACTTGTTTAGCAGGTGAACTCACCCCATTCTATTCCTGCTACTTTGGAGCTAAATTCACAATGGCTTCACAATTTCTGGTTTCAAAAGGAACACACTACAGGAGCAGTAAATTGAGAGCAATGAGCTGAGTACCTTAAAGAATCCTCCATTCAAGACCTTGAAGATTTCTCTATATTTACTGTGAAAGAATCGTAGAAGGGTTTGGTTGGAAGGGATCATCTTGTTGGATCATCCAGTTCCAACCTCCTGCCATGGGCAGGGATGCCACACACTAGACCAGGTTGCTCAGAGCCCCATCCAGCCTGGCCTTGAACACTTCCAGGGATTGGGCAGCCACAGCTTCTCTGGGCAACCTGTGCCAGTGCCTGACCATCCTCACAGTCAGAACATCTTCCTAACATCTAAAACCTAAATCTCTCTTAGTTTAAAACCCTTACTCCTTGTTCTACCACTATTTGCCCATGTCAAAAGTCACTCTCCCTCTTTTTTATAGGCCCAGTTTAAAGTACTGGAAGGCCACCATAAGGTCATCCTGGAGCTTTCTCTTCTCCAGGCTGAACAACCCCAGCTCTCTCAGCCTTTCCTCACAGGAGAGGTGCTCAGCCCTCTGATCATTTTCATGGCCACCAGAACCCTCAAGTCCTTCTCCACAGAAAAAAAAATTCCAGCAGTAAGATTAGGAAAATTTACTTACTTGGGACTCTTATCTGGTAGTGATTAAGTACAGTGAGAGCTTCCACTGCATCTGTCTTACATTCCCATTCCAACAGACCAGACAGTGTTTTGGCAGAAGCTGTCAAAATGAGAAATAAAAACGGGAAGGAGGGGATCAGTAACGTCTCCTGACAGTGCATACTCAGATCAAAACTGGAATCAAGTAACTTCCCAAACTGTTCAAATTTTACTTACGTTTTGGATCAAACACTTTGTATTTAATAAAGCTGAGAACTTCATGATCCT
The DNA here is from genome assembly GCA_013397725.1 of Rhagologus leucostigma. Taxonomy (NCBI): domain Eukaryota; kingdom Metazoa; phylum Chordata; class Aves; order Passeriformes; genus Rhagologus; species Rhagologus leucostigma. The sequence goes on from VZTD01000678.1 coordinate 476,257, forward strand.
CACATAACTGTCATAAAAATAAAATAAGAGGTAAAACTCCAGCAAAAGTGCACATAAACAAATTAGCAAAAATTCCAAGTTCCTGGAAGAGACACACAAAAAGGAAGATTCTGACTTTTTAAGAGAGTTTGCAAGAATTTATGGCAAATCATTTTAAAAATATGTTTAGATGTAGTATGTAAAACAAGGCTCCTGCATCTGTGATATCCAAAAACGTATTTAAATAATAACAAGATCTACTTTTTGACATTCCTACTCCAATACAGTAGCTCTGAAGTTGTACATACAAGGGCACCACTTGGGAACCAGAGTTCACTTTCAGACAGAGCTGGAAAAATATATTTTATTGAACTGAAAAAGAACTCACTGAACTGTCAGCAATCTTACCACTGCCTCCACTTAAAGAGGCCCAGTATCGCATGTTTTAAGCATCCAGAGTTCATTTAGGATACAACTGTGCTGAGTGTCCCAGGTGCATGCTTGTCTCCACTCCAAAACATCCTAGCAGCCATCAGAGCAACCATATCAGGGAGTCAGTAAATCCTTTATGAATTGTAGTCCTATCTTTCATGTATTTGGCTTTGTGTCTTTTCCCTCTCCTCCAAAAAAACCCCACATTAAGCTCCTCAACTTTATTTTCAAGATTTTGTTTCTCACATTAAAAAAATATAAATAAATAAAATTGAGACAGTAACTCCAGAATTGTGAACCTATCCAGAGGTGCTACAAACGTATTTTAAGGAACAGCTCTCTTCCAGTGGCTCTGCTATAACCACCCCAGTTACTTGTTTTTAAAAGTAGCACCACGAAAAGCCAGGAGAGAGCCCAAAAAGAACTGGATGTCAGTCACTCCAAGTGCCTACCTTTACAAACGTTTCCTCAGTCACACACAGGGGAACATTGTAATAATGCAGCACGCAGGAGGGTGGTTGGATGATGTTCTTGGATGCTTGGCCAGCACTGGTGAAGCGATTGTTCTTACTCATGGCAAAATCCTTGTAACTACTTGTGCCATCCTCCAGTTCAAATATCTGGCTTGGAACTACTGAGTGCTGCTTGGAAACACTGAAATTTAAGGATAAAGTTTCTTAAATAATTAAGGCTATCATACTTTGCAGATTATTATCTAACTAGAAAAGAGCTGATGTTTCTTTATAATAATTTGAAATAAATATAGTAAGAAGAAAATGGGTTGGATTTTACACTTTCCTTTAAAAAATGCAAAAAAGATGGATAAGACACATTAGTTCATTAGTGGCCAGTCCATGTACTGACAACATGCTTTATGAATGTAAATAAATAAAATTATAAATAGTAATAAATCTTAGAGTGGTTGGGGTTGAAAGGGACCTTAAATATGATCTCGTTCCAACTCCTGCCGTGGGCAGGAACAGCTTCTACTAGAGCAGGTTGCTCAAATCCCCATCCAGCCTGGCCTTGAACACTTCCAGGGATGGGGCATCCTCAGCTTCTCTGGGCAATCTGTGCCAGTGCCTCACCACCCTCACAGTGAAGAATTTCTTGCTACTATCTAACCTAAATGCACCCTCCTTCAGCTGAAAGCCAAAATAAACAGTCACAAATTGGAAATCATAACTCCAACAACGATAACAGAGTAATGTGATATTGTCCCTTTGAAGCCTCATTCCATCTGCCCACTGGTGGACTATTAATCTGATAAAACATATTTACCAGACATTGAGTCTCTTTCCAAATAACTTGACATTGTTGAGATGTGTGACCGCTCTTTCTACAGCGTATTCATCACCCATTTCAACCAGTGCTGTGCCCGGAATAGTCTTCATAAATTTCACCTAAGATATAGAAGGTAAAAAAAAAAAAAAAAAGACATTGCAACAAAGAGCTCAACCAATAGTTTTATAAAATATTAGGATATATTTTTAGACCATCTCAGACAGGCATTCTCCAAAGCATTTAAAAGGACTATAGTAGTTTCCAAGTTTCTAATAAATTATGCCTTACCTTCTCAATGTTTCCATACAAGCAGAACAGGTTGAATACCCTTGAACAGTTCATCTTGAGCTGATGCAACCCACTAACCATGACAACTGACCCAGAAGGATTTCCACCATGCATGTAAGAGGAGGATGCCTGGGGCAACGGATAAGCAACAAGTTCTGGAGTGTCCCGAGATCCCATTCGGTACCGGCTTGGCAAGGGCAACAAAGGACCATGGGAGCCTAAGGAGATGAAAGTCCATAGTTTTATGTTGTTTGAAATAATTTTCACTACTTAATCATGCATCAAAGCCCACATACATAATGCATAGTTAAAGGAAGGGTAGAAGGTTACAGCAATTGCTGAAAAAAGATATTCCAGTAATTACAAAAATCATTATCTTCCCTGCACCGTGCATAGTATTTGAACATAAACATATCAGAGGAAATAATTAAAATCAACCTTCAGAAATATTCCCATCTACTTACAAAGCTACATGACACCAAGAAAGATTATTACAAAGTAGGGAAAACAAACCAAAAGGAGTGAGCCAGAGGTCAGGAGATAACACAGCTCTTTTTCCCAGAGACATGAGATTAAATCAGAAGCCTGCTTTTCTACAAAAAGCTCATTTGGAAAAAACAAGAATACTTAAACCCCTACACTAATGCAAAATGAAGTGGTCCTATTTTCCACTATAGATAAAGTGACAAGTTTCATTGAAATAGACAATTTCTTTTTTTTTTTTGGTTTAGTGATGAGACACTACTAGTAAGGAATACCTCTGTTCATAGAAAATGTCAGTATTACAGACCAAGGGGAGGATCCCTGTTTTTCTGAGACAAAAATGATGTGAAATTCACACAAGCCAAGTTAAAAGGAATCTTCTATCGTTTTTTTCCCAGCAAAAAGCAGTAATGACAGGGAGACAGTGGTATAGGAGGAGATGGACACATCACTTAAGGTAGAAGGATGTATCAGAAGAATGAAAAAAGAACATCACTGAATCAAGGTGGAACTTAGAAATTCTGGAGATCTGAAGAACTTTTGGAAGGAGTAGGTAGGATGTCAACCTTCATTGTAAAATATCATAAATACCTTTGCAAGGAAAGAGGCAAGACAAATCACTTTGCACCTGACAGCTGAGAGAGTAAATAACTAGAAAAATCACATGAAAGTGGGGACATTTGTTTCTCCACCCTGAGGTCTTCGCTCAGCACATGAAAGTGACAGCAGGTCTTCATTTACAGAGCGCACTGGTAACAAATGCAGTACTTTATAGCACTACTTCCAAAACATTATTCCTCTACAGTCACACAGCTGTACCTTTTCTGAATCAGCTAAATTAGAAGTGTCAATGCCAACACTTCATAGCTTTGGATGCAAAAACATCAGAGCTCTCTGTTGTACCAAACCACTGACCAAGCTATGTTGCCTTTTTCTAGAAGAATACTACTTTCCCAATCCAGGTATCATTTTCTACCCATTGCCAGGGTGATGGCAGCTGAAAGGAAACATGCTTCCAAGGAATAAACCTGCAGAGCTGAATGCTCTCCGTGACGAGAAGAGGTGAGGCAATGAGTGCACATGGATTTCACTGAACCAACAGTGCTTCAGAAGGCAGACTGACAGTACTGCAGGTGGACTGCTCCTGCTGAAGGGATCCACAGCCAAGCATGGATCAAATATTTAGAATTCCACGTAGCATGTAAGAAATCATAACCAGCTGTCATCCCATGTTACTTACCATAGCCATCATGTCTAAAGGATGATGGGTGCTCTCCCAAAATAGCTTGTCTCTGCCGGCCCTTCCCTCTGTCTAACGTGGGAAGGGAAAGAAAGCAGTTTAGTATGCACAACCAGACACTTGATTTCTCCAGTTAAGACACAAAGCTTCTAATTAAGAAGTGAAAAAGTAGTTTGAGTCCTTGTTAATATTATAAATGATTTCTCATTCACTCTATGTCTAAAAACACAAGCTGTAGCCCTGGGACACCAAAATTAAAAGACTGCCATCTGTATAACAAATTGCACTTAAGTTGACTGGGGGCAGTGGCCAATGAGGAGATGCAGACATTTAAAGTTTATGGAGATACTCAATAGTTCTCCTAAACAGACACCACACATTAGTATAGAAAACACCATACAGCAGGATTTACCCATGTGTCTCTTAAAACAAATTTGAAATGCAGTACTTTTGAAAGACAGTACCTGAATCATAATATTAGCTTCAACAGCAACACATTTTCAAAGTGGGCTTCTTTCAAGAAGTTTCAGCATAAGCCAACAACAACCTGTATTACATGGTTTCATAATCAGTAAACAGAGAGCATTACATATGTGTACATATATATTTACAGAACACCTACTGATTTATGGGCGTGCTGAAAGGATTGTACATTGTAGCATTATCAGCAGCACATAACAGTTCAACTGAGGGGAAGTATCACTGAGTAATGCACTTCAACAACAGTCAATCCTTTAAGAAAACCCAGTTCTCTAGGATATAAAGTTAAGCAAGGGGTCTACATTAATGGAGGGAAGCAATGCCTCACAGCCAAAGCTGTATTTTCCAATTAGATCCATGCTGCACAACAAAAAAATCTAAACTCCCAGATTTCTTTGTGGTAAGCAACAATTCTTTTCTTACAATTAAAAAAAAAAGCCACATTGAAAAGATGGGGCAAGGCATTAATCAGTTTACAACAACTCCCAGGAAATTTAAGTATGACTGAGGAAAATAGTAACTCCAGCCTAGTGCAGTTGGAGGTATTTTCGCCAAGAAACAGGAACTATTTGATTACACAACAGTGGAAGATGAAAACACATGTGGCCCTTTCTGCTCAGGATTTTGAGGACAGGTTCCAAGTCAGATATTTACTTTGGCAATAAAATCTGAAGAGAGAGCAGTCCTGAACACTTTCAAATATATAGAAGAAAGATTACTGTTGTCAAGTTTACTTTTCCACTCCCTTTTCAGGGTAACGGCTCTGGTTCTTGGCTCTAGAAAGCAAATGAGCACTCTTATCAAGTATTTTGAGCATTTAAACTGCATGCAGTAATCATCTTTCAGAAAAATCAGTTTTGTAAGTCCAGACTGTGGAACTAAATGCTTTGAAACTGCCCACAGTAAAATGTAGTCAAGAATCACATTCTTCAAATAAAGAATTCTGTGAGAAAAGTTTGACAAATATTTCCTCCTCGTGGTGGTGCAGTCTACTGCTCTCTCCTCGACCCATGCTTGTTCCTTCCTTGAACAAAGCCCCTGGATTGTGCCAGTATAAATACTTGGGTAAACAAGCATTGAAACACGAGAACTGACCTGCGTTAAAAATAATTCTGAAAGGAAAGGTTCTTTATAATCTTCTTTAAGCTTGGGTTTCTTGATTTTTAGTTTTGTTTTTAAAATCAGGTCCTTGAGTCACTGAGCAAGCTGGTACTACCACCAAAAGAAATGCTCCAAACTACAGTTTGAAATTTCTGGCTAAAGGCAAGTAGAATACTAAGTCAGGTGGGTTTTTTCCATTCAATTTGGTGCAATATGGGTTCATAGCAGCAGGCACTTGTTAGGAAGTTTACTTTAGTGGAGAAAGACTATGGGCAAGTCTGTAATTTGTTACCGTAAAGAACTAAAAACAGTTCTTAAAAAAAATCATTAGTAAAATGCATTTCCTTCCTAACATTTGAGGGGCAGGTGTGAAATTCTGAAAGGATTTATTGGCATGTCTGTCCTTGGAATGAAATTCCTTTGGGATAAGATCTTTGCTGCAGAGAGATCCCTACAGCTCAGGTCACACTATGTTCAAAACCCAAATAATGCTGTTGCAAGAGCAAGTTGAAGGACAAATACATAAACTCTTTCAAAGAAAACCTCAACTCCTGGATTATTTTATGGGCAAAACTGCTCTAGATGCCTGTTTCCTTGAGTACATTTCACTGTTCATTTATTTATATTCCCATTGTCCAGATAAATGGATGTGGATCACAGTAAATGAAAAATCATGCTACATACAATATGTAATCATATATAAATATATCTATATAACACAAGTCTAATTTTTTCCTTTTATGTGTAGTAAGGTGCTTATGTATAGAGAATAGAGACAGTAACAAAAGAAAAACAAAAGAGTAGAGTTATTGAAAAGAGCAAGCCACACCTGTCCTAAGTTTTTCATTTTCCACTGTTTGCTCAAGTTTGGGGAAGTTTTAGTTCATACAGTCATACCTATCTGCAGACCAATTACATAATGTAATTAGATGCACAGTGTTACAAGTCAGCCTCCAAACACTGCAATGATCAAAAGACACAAGGGTCAAATTAGTCCTTTCAATTTTTCAAATTCAAACCTTTAAATTTTTTTCTTGTCCTTGAGTTTCTTCAAGAATCCATTTTCTTTGACTCAAGAATTTGAGAAAAAATTTGAATCCCAACACAAATGATTTACAAGCTGCAACCAATACTGTAGCTCCCTTGTTAACTTTTTACAAGAACTTCATTTTGAAAAGGCAAGCCCTAAGTTTTTAGTTGTACAACAGTTTCACAAGCCCAGTGTCTCTGTAGAATTACTCTGAAAGTGCAAATCTCTTGAGACAGCCAAAGCCCTGGTTCTCATGTAGCCTTTGATAAGTAGATACTCTATCTTGGTCACATTGTCTTCACTTTTCTAACTTTACATTGAACACATTATTGTACATAGGTTACTGAACACTGCACTCAATAGTTACAGATTTTTGATTATTTTTAAATAAACACTTTACAGTAGTTAGGCTAGACAGCAATTTGACTGTACATATATAATCATAGTTTCCACTGACATGAGTTAAGCTCTTGAAAACTTTTACAGCTGAGTACTTAAGAGACAGTATGCCTGTACCAATTATGAACCTCCCTATTTTATTACTTAAGTATAGCTGAGGGGACTTATTGGTATTGCACTGCTCAGTTCCAACTATCTACATATAAGGATTGATTTTCCCTACTACTAAACAATATTTACACTGTTAAGTCTGAATGCAACTCTCACACACAGCAAGTAATAAGAAGATTACAACGTCAGTGATATCAACAAGAGGTTCTTAACTTTGGAGGTTCTCGATTTTTCAGTGGTAATTTTAAGGGAAATAAGACCAGCATACATACAAGCTTGAACAGAATGGGTACAGTCTATCATGTTATTCATCCCACACAAATCTGAAGTACTGAAAATGTCCTCCTTTAAAAACTTGTGGTGGTGGTGCATGCAGTATGCAGACAAGGTGAACTGCAAGTCTGAGGTTTTTCAGAGGGTTTTTTTGTTTGTTTGGGGTTTTTTTTTGCTGATGCCGATGTGGTGCATGATGAAGTGTAGAGTCAGCCTGCTGAAGTCCTCTATCCTTCTTAATGCCTTGTCCAACATAGGGGAAAAGAGTCCTTTCGAAGGAGAAGCAGTGTGCAAGTTTGTAGTTTATAAGGAATAGTCTGTGCCAGGTTTCCTCTCCTCCAAAGAGAGAGAGCTGCTTGGAGAAATGCAAGTCCTTGAGAACTGCGAAGGTGCTTGGAGGTGTGGGCTCCTTGTTGCACTAAGTGGCTCAAGCACACGGCAGTAGGGGGCACTAGGGCTCAGGGTTAATTCCCTGTGGTGACACAGCCTCCAGCAGCACTGGCCTGCTTTGGAAGGACTGTTGCCACACAGCCTGACCACGTGTGAAGGGCTGGCATTAGTACAGTCAAACAGCTACAGTGAGAATGGATCAGAACCTACCTCGGCGGCCCAGATATGGCTTAGTGTAGTCCCAACTATCGTTGTCGTTCCTAATGACATTAAGTCGTGTTGGCTGTTCAAATAAAGTAAAAGTGAAAAAGGTTAACTCTTACCTATATGTATTTTTTTTCCTAGCAAAATTTAAAGACAAGGTCCAAGCATTACCCTTGCATATTCAATTTTTAGTGTGCAGCATCCTGCATAGATATCTGCTCCATTGAGTGCAGCCTTCGCCTTCTGGGCACAAAACACTGATTCAAACATACACATCACGTTAAGGATCTTTTTCTCCAGGTGTCTCATTCACATCCCTTTTATCTGATTTGGGTCTATTTTGGTAGCCTGCAGATATTTCACTATTGTATACCCTACAAGAACTTCATACAGACTTATCGTAGTAGTTACTCTACAGCAAAAAGAACTAGGTCTACACTCTTTTTAGCTCATCAGCCAAAAAACCCCACGTAACTAAAAGAGAGACTTTGAGTGAACAAATAAACATCTTGCCTCAAAAAAATACAACAGGCAGATGCACGTACCAGGCTCCAACACCTAAGTTATTTCATATGCTCTACAAACTCTGAGATTAGTTCTGTGATTAGCAGAAAAATGTACCTTAGCCTTGGCACATCACAACCCATGATCTCACACATACTCAATAATATTTGGTGTCAGAAAGCCTGAACTTTGCAGCAGAACAGACCTTTTGCACCATGCTTTGATATCATTTACTGACATTTCGGAAAGAGTCCGAAACAAAAAATGCGCCTTGGTTTTACCACATTCCTGCAGCCCAGCTTCTTCCAAGGTGATGCAGGTTCACAGTGGAATTTAAAAATTTGAAAAGTTAAGCTTCCCAGACCTGTAAGAAACTGACACTGGCCAGAACTGCAGAAGTAATGAGTACTTCAATTAGCATTTAAATTTGAGTAAATTTTTGAACTTTTCAGGTAAGGCTTGTCTTGCAGCTCACTTTCCTCCCCACCTCCAACTGTTTACCTTGCTGCTGCATTACTTCACTCACATTTGTGAGTTTTCTTTCAGTTCCTGGCTGGTTTCATTTTCAATAAGAGGCATGTTACAGAATTTAATTCAAAGGACATAAGGATGGTAGTTTCTGAGTGGGGCAGGATCCTCCCCACAACTTCTCTAATCTTTCACAAGATGAAGAATAACCCCCAACTGTACGAGTCATCTGATCCTGACAACTCCATTTATGACAAACTTAACAGATACAGTAAGTCAAATTATTGTCTGTTAGGACACAGTTTAAGTCTTCTACATAGATAAATAGCAATCAGTTTGAGTTAATGGAAGTTGGGGTAGTTCTCTTTGCTTGGTAAATCATCGATGCAGCCACCACATTGGTAGCATCTGAAATCACAAAATAATTCCCGAGATTTTGGCAAATTTTGTCCAGATAACAGTGAAAAATGGATGGCAATCAAGCTTTGGGAAGAGGGCTATCAGTTTCAGAAATGAAGGCCTAATCGTATCAGACTTTGGACTTTGCAAACCACAGCAACACACAATTATTCTGAACATTCAGCCCAAGAACAACTTAATGCTGCAAATAGAGCAAACAGTAGGGTAACAGAGCAGGGAATTTCCTCAACACATGAGGCCTAAGGATCAAGGTCAAGGATGCCTAAGCTGGCCTTTGCTTTATAAAGTCAAAACAGTAAGACAAGCAGTACATACTGGGACTATTTTAGAGGAGTCTGAAGAAGAGCAACTGCACCTCAGCAACCCCTTACCCATTTCTTGGGTATCAACACAGGCAGAAGCCATGAAACTTTTGTGTATAAAGGTGCATATAAGGGGTTGTCAAATCCATGATATAATTCATGTCCGCAATTATTAGGCCTGAGGGACTATAAACATGGTTATCAAGACCACTGTTGACAACGCCATTTTCCTACAAAGACGAAATGTGTAAGTACTACTTTGTCTAACAGACATACAAAAATTAGAAGTCACCATGTCTCAGACAGAAATTAAGAAATAATTTGGTCTCAAAATCACATGGTATTTTTCTGAAATTCTCATGTTAAACCCATTTGGAGTCAAGAACCTACAGCAAAAAAAAAAATCACATTTAAAAAGGATATTCAACCATGGCTTGTATTCCATTTCTCTTGAATATAACAATGCGTTGAACTTTTCCAACAGGGTTGCACACAGTGTACAAAACATCCTAAGGAAGAAGAAAAAAAAATTTCAGTCAGATGTGAAATTCCCATCACTTTTCGTCCACAGAACATTTTCTTGCAGTGGCATTTAAACGCCAAAGAGCAAAGAAAAGGCTTGTTAACTTCCCATTTCTTATTTTCCCTCTACAATTTATACATTCATGATCGGCATTTTCATGGATCAATACAGTACAGGCAATCAAATCTGAAAAACAGGAAAAGACTTCTATAAGAAGTACTCATGCAAATATTGCTCTAACAAGTATCTTCAACTGTGTCAAAACCCAATAACTGCATCCAAGCTCTGCTACCTTTGAAGCACACACTGCAGTAGTTCTACCACAGCAGAGAGACAAAGTGACACTTTACTTGTAACACATAATATAAGACTCCAGCAGCTGAGTTCATGTTCATTTTCAGAGAGTAACCGGGGATAGTTCAAGATGTAAACTTAATCAAAAAGAGAATTTCAACAGTTTTCATTCACCTGAATCAACCCACCTTGCAAGTGGGTGCTATGCTCCTTCCTTCCATTTTATCTAAACCAAATACCTCCAAAATGCTCATTCCAAGACTTTGGTGTACATCCTCAGGTTTATTTGGGGGACAAAATGGAGAAGGGGCAAAGGAAGTAGATATAATATTTATTACTACATTGTGCAGAATAGAGAAGCAATTAGGAGGCAAAGGAGTAGGGGGCATGTGAATTTCTTAAAATTAAAACAAACACAGCCCAACAGCCTGAACCCATAAAAAAAAAGACCTGTGAGATCATTTACAGCACGCTTGGCAGTACAAAAGGCTGCTCTCCATCTCTCCTGTTTGGGAGAAAAGATTCCTAGAAACCTTCCAGCTCCAGGTGACATTAATTTTCAGACACATGACTTTCTTCCACAATTTCTCCCTCAAAAAATTTCTTCTCAGCCACTTAATTAAAAACAAAAAAATTGTCTTTTAAAACTTAAGCTCTACTCAAAACACCATCAGTGTCATTAGCCAGCAGTCACACACATAGCTGGATTTTTTAAATTATGTTTTATAATTCAGCTACTTTATATTACCAAATCAATCGAGTGGTTCATAAGACACAATAATGTGGGCTATTTATAAAAAAAATTAAGCACTAGCATTATATACATACTAGAATATCATAAAAAAAAAAGGAGGTGCAGCTACTCAACTTCAGAATATGTTGGTAGTTAAGTTTAAGACATTTCAATTTCCAAGGCACACCACGTGTTCCTCATGCACGTAGAAGTGAGAACTAAGAGGCACCAGCAGAGATATGGCTGAACAGACAGCAATGACTGCAGCAGCACGAGTCACTTTGGGAAAGCCTCTTTGAACAGACAAATCTCTGACAAGGTTCTGCCCACAGGTAAGGAAACTAGGAAACTGAACTTCAAAGACCTGTATATGACATCTTAGGCAAAACGTTTTCAAAACACCAATGCCCCCTGTCACATAGGGGTGAAAAGCAGCTAGGAATTAAATACAGTTAATTTGCCCTGCTTGCCTTTTGCTGTTACATCCCTCAAAAAAAAAAAAAAAAGTTCCATGAGAGAGAGAAGCTGGTCACAATTGTAATGGAGGAAATAGGCTGCAGCAAAATTTTAGAACTATTTTGCTTCTGCCACAAGATGCCCTTGAACAGACCAATTTCTCTCCAAAAACTCTATCTTGTTTTTAAAGTAAAGCTCTTAAAAACTATACAACGGTTCACTGCAGTTATTCAGGCTTGCCACTTAAAACTGGTTGCAATTTTTCATCTATTTTTTCTAACTATAGTTCAAATTTAAGGAGAGAAGAGTGTTGAAGAAGTAGTGTTGGGCTTTGTGCCTTTTTTTCTTTTTTTTTTTTGAGGGTTTTNNNNTTTTCTTTTTTTTTTTGAGGGGGTTTTTTTTTTGAGGGGGAGGGTTGTTTGGTTGATTTTCGTTTTCTTTTGTTGGGGGTGTGTTTTTTTAATAATGCAGACTTTGCCTGAGGCATTCTTAAATTAACTGGTTTTTTTAACCCGTTGGACAAGTGCAAAATTTGTATTTTTCTCATCACATTTTTAGCTGTTACAGGCACAGCTGCTCTCCCCAGTTGCTGTGACTACGCTGCTTTCAATGAGCTCTGATGCTTGCCAGTAATTCTGGAAATCTGCCTGCTTCTAGCACTCATTTATATATGCTAAAGAAACAGCTGGGGGCAGTGGGAAGGAAGAGGCTGGGAGGGGGGTTTGTTTGTTTTCAAAAAGGAGCTACTGTGCCAGAGGCTTCATCCTCAGAATTCCCATGGAACTTTCCTAGCCCAGAACCAGGCCTCTGCTCCCAGTTTCTTCAAGCATCTGCCTCAACTCAGCGGCTCACGCAAGGCAAATTTAAAATGCATGAATGCAACAGAGTTTCCATGCAAAGAATATTTTAACTCAGTCAGTGTATTTGTTCACACAGCTCAGAGCGCATTTGTTTTTAAACACTAAAAAGCAACTCATACCTTGGCATGATTTTCTATAAAGAAAATTGTCAGGAGAAACAAAATTCATCAACCACTGATGAATCAACAGACAAAAATCTATAGATACCCACAAGACAGTGAGGCAGAAAGCATGATTTGAACTGACTACTTGAGGTAGTTTCAGGAATACTTAAGCTGCAGTCAATTTGCTCTCATAATGTACAGCACATTAAACAAAACTTAATGCTTGCAGCAACTTACTTGGTCCCACACACCCCAAACACTTTGATTGATTCATACCATCCTACATCCCTAACAACAAGTGATTCATACTTGTATCATAGTACACAATTTTAAATTTTTTCCTGAAATATTTCTGTGCAATTCAACATCTACTATAAAATCTCCTATGAAAAATATAAGCATTTCATGCATGATAAAACATAAATTCTTAAATAACAACAAAAAATACCCCTGTATCTTAAAAAACCATGTACATGTGTCATTAATGGCAATAGATTAGGATGCAACTTTATAAATGGTACAACTTGAAATACTGAAAAGGAAAATATATTGGCCCAAATAAAAGTGAAGAAGATTCCATCAAACTGGAGTTGATCATCAGAAGATAAAGGTTCCACCTTTCCACAAAGGAAATAGTTAAGAAGGACTGCAATAAAATAACCCTTCCTTACTGGAAAAATTACTTGCTCTTTAAACATACACCACTCAGAGCCGAAAGGCTCAATAACAATCTTGATGTTGTGGCAACACATTTGGAAATATTCCAGAAGTATGCAGCAACTTAAACATTTCAAAATCCTCACTACTGAAGTCTTCAGATGTATTGCAAAATATCTGTACAAGACTGAATCATCTTGAAAAACCTTTATTTAAGAACATGCATGTTACCTATGTGAGGATATAAAAAAAAGAAAATAAAAGAAGAAGATGAAACATACCACTGTAATTGGGTAGAGAGGATTCTGAATTGACAACAGGAGAACTTTATTCCCACCGGACGGGTCGTCAGTGTTCCCTGGCCGAGTGATCCTCTTGCTTGTGGAGTAGTTGAAGAAAGCCTGCTGCCCAGCAATGTACACAGGTTCATCTGCTGCAAATGTCACACATTTCTTTGCACTTTCCACGTTTTCAAACTCCACCAGAGCCTGGCGCTTGAACGGCATCATCATGACATAGCTGGGGAGGGAAACATCACACTAAATTGTCCTGCTCGCTCAAAACAACTCCCAGGTCCCATGATGCTCATTTATGACATGGTTTTCTCCAAACAATTCTTAACAAAGACATACCATATGGTTCCAAACTTCTCAAGAGCTTCCACGAGATCTGCTTCCACCACGGATTCACACAGCCCTCGGACATGGACGACAGGAGAAACAGACACTTTGTGATGACTTCCCCCGGCATCCTAGCAACAAAATGACATTTTAAAATTCAACACAGAGCAAGGAATACTGCTATCATTAACTAAAATTAACTATTTGGTAGACACTACACTGGGTCCAGAAGCAGCCATCTAAATGCACAATCTCGTGCTAAATAATTTAACTTTTCTTTCCAAACAGATTGCCAAGTTCAGTTGCTGAAGTCTACTTAAAATAAAAAGCTTTTCAAATTCAATTAATCTGTTTGCACACACAAGACTTCTCTTGTATTAAAAAAAGCCCATTTAACACTGGTTAAATTGTGGGAGGTCTTACACACACCCTATTCATTAAGAGCATAAAAAAAAATTAGGACATGTCCAACAGCTAAAATATTTCTGACACTCTGCTTGTCGATGCTGGTATTTTTTTGAGACAGGCTGGGAGAATGAAAAAGCAACAACAAATGAGGGCCATCCGTGAACTGAATGAAAACTGAGTATTTTTCCAATGCATGTAGAGCTGTGCTCCACAATGCAAGAAAATGCCAGCTCTGGATTATGGTTGAAATAAACCCAACTTCCCTTCTAATTCTGAACACACATGTTTTTAAAAATTCACAATTTCTGTACATATGGGGCTCTTTTCACCCCAAGGCTGACTACTATTAATGGATCTAGACATTGTACATTAGCACACAGAATTCCCACTACGAATATTTTTCAGAGCTACTTTCAGACAGTCTCAGTTCTGTGCAACTGAAGAGTTTGGGTTGGAATCAGCTCATCTTTCCATGAAAACCCTGAAGGAAGGCTGAAATTTATCTTAAATATTCTAAGACACAGAGGGTAAAAAAAAAAAAAAAGAATGTAAGCCAATAATGAGAGATGATCAAAAAAAGATTAGAGATAATAAAGGGCACACTAAAACATACTGCAAATACCCAGCACCCAAAAATCATATTTGTAACAGCAGTGTGAAGTTGATGTATTCAAATTTAGTGACTACATCAATGTGTTCCATGGAACAGATCAAGTCTTGTCGATTTTTCACTTTCTCGTAAACAGCAGCACAGCATCTTCTGAACTTGAGAGAGATTCTCATTTGTAGCACAAAGGTGCATTGAGCTCCAGTAATTAAGTAACCACAATGATTGCCACTACTGTTAGACAGTCCTCTCTTCTCTGTCCATTTAAACTACGGATTCCAGGAAAAAACACGTTCCAGGTAACTACAAATCGAGTCTCGTGTGTTTAACTCCTGTGTTCCATATACAGTTCTCACTAAACAATTACAGATTTTTTTCTTTCAATCAAGGATTTGACCATTCTGTTTGAATCAAAAGCCAGCACTTCAGGCTTCTTCAGACGTCGGAACAATCTGCTGTGCGATATTTTAAGCTTAGCTTACATTTTATTTGTTAGCAGTACAAAAGCATTTTAAGTGGTAACGCATTTCTTTGAATCAGAACTGTGGCAATGCTGGGAAAACACCACCAGTGATATTTGCATAAGTTACCTCGTATCCTGAATCCATCAGCTCAGGTCTACGGCAGGAGCAGTGATCAAAGTAGCCATGAAAGGTTAATACTTTGAACTGCAAATGCTTAGGCAATTGCAGAAGGAACAGAACTACAGAGAGATTTTATTTTCAGCTTATATGTTCTTAACCCACATACACACTTTTCAAAGCTGAAAGAAGCACCTGAGGAAATCTTCAAGACAAAACTAACAATAACTACCACTTTTCCTGCAAAGCCTATTGCTCTAAGATGTTGAGATAACAGGCACCTTTACTTTATTTACGGTCTACAGAACAATCAAAAACGATTACATCAATTATTCATTGCCTTGCATACTTGCTACTATATTAAGATCCCAGTTAGTGCCAGGGGGATGCATTTCCTTTTAGGTTTCTTTAATACACTCGAGAAAGCCCATCTAATAATATTTCTGTCTAATCAGATGGTAAATACAAGCAGTGATTTGCTCATTGAAGCGGACTCACCACAAGGAGTACGGTTACTAGCAACTTAGTACTTGCCACTCACTACCTTTTTGAACTAGTATCTCCATAAATCATGCCAAGCTTTTCAGAGAATGGATACTCAGAAGAGTATTGCACTCTCCCTCCCCTTCCCAGCTCAAACTTCTCTTTCAGTTCAGTTCATGTTTCTTTGTTATGCATATCCCTTCATATTTTTATCTACCAGCAGGTATTAGTAGATACATATCTTCCTAATAGTGCAAATTCTCTCAAAAATTAAGACTTTTACACTTGCATTTTCAAATCCATTATCCGTGAGTTATACACACATATACAGGTGTCTGCACTTCTGCAACTGGAATTATGCTTAGAACATCAACAAATACAAATTTTGCTTTCTTTCGTCGTTAAAGCAGCGTGTGGCTTTCCAATCCCAATTTCCTTCTCCCATAACATCATACAGAACGCATTCTTTTAGCAAGGTTTAGCAAGAGGTTTAGAAAGAATCAAAACCTGCCATTATAGTAACCTGTGCAGGAGCTCGAGAAGCATGGAATAAAAAACCCCAAAAAACTCCCCCAAAACAAACAACAGAAAAAACAACTCACCCACCCCTCAAAAGAAACCCCAAACATAAATGAGTGAAATCTCAGTCACCTGCCATGAACTTAAGGACTTACCTACAGAGAATTTCAGACCCTCTTTTATACACATAAAACCACTGAGGTGGCCAAATCAGAGGGTCTCTGCTACACTCCAAGTAGTTTCTAGCCAGGAGCAGTGAATAGCAGCACAGGAACCGAGCACAAATCAGTGCTGAGCCAGGAAGCCTCAAACTAACATTCAGAGAGCACATGGGTTGGTGAAAGATGGGGACACGTGCCACAGGCACATATCTGGGTGCCAAAAAAGTCTTCACAAAGGGCAGACGCCTATTATTATTATTGTCAAACAAGTTTTGCAGCTACAAAGCTGCGGTATCAAGCAAATCTAGAATGACCCTTGATTTCCTCTAGACAGAGAAATAAAATCACCAGACCACATGAAAAATCAAATGTGTCTGCAGAGTGTAAAGTGTACAGCTAAGGTCAGAACGCTCACAGCTCATCCAACTGCTGCTGGAATTTCTCCCCAGAGATGAACAATACAGGATTTTGACCAAGATCTCACAGCCACTGTATCTTGAAAGCTACATGTGCTACAGTTGGCACACAGACAAAGGTTACATCAAAGCATCTGCTCACACACTGACTAACAACCACCATTTCTCTGCCTACAAAGGAGTCTTTCAGTAACTCAACTCCCACAAGAGCACAAAAGCCCCATGCAAAACTCCAACACCCCACTTGCACTCCACCAAAGCCAGGAGAACAGAGTAGCCAATGTTATGGCTGTACCATTTACATATATATATATATATATCTTAAGGGGGTTTGAAAGCTCAGTAATGATTTCTTGAAGAATCATTAGGCTGGACAGAAAATGCAGTTATTTAAATAGATAATGGAACTGACTTCCTTTCTCAAGGAAGTGCTCAAGACCAGTAACAAGGACAGAAAAGGTTTCCCTCAAGAAGGCAACTAGGAGCACAAAAATGCTTACCCTGAAACAAAGCTGAGGCACAAAGGGAAGCAGTGACATATCCAAGCAGATGAAGTACAAACAAGTGACTTCACATACCTAAGACTGCAACAGAAGCAGCTTCAAAGAACAGCTGTAGCATTTTAACATCCATTTTTTGGTGACCTACATACCTCTAGACAACATTTGAAACATATCAATGGCTTCTTGCCAACTAATTACAGTTTGCCATTCCAAAAAGGAAGAAAGTCATCATGGCCTGTAGGACGATGTCTCTCTTGCTCACCAATTCCAGATTAGAATTTTATCACCATTTGCACAAAAACATGTCCTTTATCCTTTCTCCAGACACTTTCCAGTCAGTATACTCATATTAGTCCTATGAATTTGTACTACCTTTTTTTGAGCATCTGTTTCTTTGTCTTTTCACTACGTACCTCCTCCATCTCTTTTCTCCCTTAAAAGGATGGCACTTCTCCTTCATATTCCCTCTGCCAAGTACCTGAATATACTCTTATTTAGTTTCTCACCATTTAGATGATCTCATTCACTCTCAACTTTTTCCTCTCTCTGCATCCCTCTTAACTGCTCTGAAATTTGTTTTATAAATACAGCAGAACTGGTGGTGGGTGGGGGGAAGTGTCTCAAAAGAACCAAGCACACTAGACAAAGTTAAGGTTCCAGGGCAGTGGAAGAATGTATCAGTTTTGTATATCTTGGATTTGTGCTTTTTTTATTGTTGTTGGTTGGTTTGAGGGACTGGGGGGCAGGGCTACACAGAAGAAGGGGGTTAAGATTAATCACACCTCACACTCTGGAAGGTTACCTGGCAATTTAGTTTTGTTTTGGATGAGGAGTTTGGGTATCATTTCTCTTTGTTTAATGCATCTCTACCACCGTGTCCTTTCAACGATTTCAACTGCTACAGAAAGAATACCTGCACTCTTCTGCTAATTCTGAATTTGACCTGGTCAGGTATTTGGACCATATGATTGTTCCAAGTCCCTTTCAACTGAAATAGTCTATTCTATTTTCCTCTCTGCTCATCACAACCTGAATATCCTTAAAAATATAAAAATAAAACAAACAAACAAACAAAAACAAACCCCATCAAACACCACCCCAAAACAAAACCCTACACAACAAAACATCATCAGGAGATTCCGCCTGAGATACTGAAAGAAGAACCAGCCTGAAGGTAATGGTTACTTTTTTCTGAAGGAGGACAAAGGAGGGAAGACAATTTACACTTACTCAAAACCAGCTTCTGTAGGATGGACTTTATTTAACGAATGGACAAACCACTGCAAAACAGGTCAAGATCTGAACTCATTGCATTTAGCTGCTGTTACCACACTGCCTGTGTTAGACACGAAGCAACTGAGCAGCAAGGAAAGCTGCTTTCCATTTAGCACCCAGGAAGTTTCAACAGAGTGGCTGAGAAGCTGCAGGATCACACCCCTGTTTTACCTTGCAGCAGCTGACAGTCCTGTTTGTGTATTTAGACACCACATCTCACTTCCCCAGCTGTAAGAACAAGGACAATAGATCTTCCTCACTTCACAGGAATGCTTAGGAATAGGTATGTCAGAGACAGTGAGGGAAGTGGATGCTACAGGTTATATAAATACAACATTAATCAATAAACCTGACATTTAAGAGAGGGAGCAGGGATGGAGCTGAAAGGCCCTCTAAATTCCCTTAAACACAGCTCTCAGCCCACATCAGCCCAGTGTCCTGACCCTCTGCTACACTGCAATTCTGATTCCTCTGACAGGGCTTCACGACCACTCAACACTGCTTCTGTAAAGGTCATCCTTCCAAATAACACTCTCTCCCACTGAATACGTCTGCAGGAACACATCCTGCTCCTTCCCTGGTCAACATCCTGGTCTATTCCTGGCTCTCCACGCTCCTCAGCCTGGAGATGAGCCATGAAGAAGAGGGTACACCTCTGGCTCACAAGAAGCGTCCACACGAGTGGGAAACAGAGGAAAACGAAGAGCAAAATAAATGCTGGATGTCCTCTGGATCTCACATAGAGATTTCTAGGCACCCATTTCAAAAAATCCAGCCAAAACAAACCCCACAACAACAAAAGGCACCAAAAAAAACAAAACGGAAAAAAAAAGAGAGAGGCATGAAGGGCTTCTTCAGCCAAATGCAACAGTCCCAGAACAGGAAACTGCCACAATAATAAACACAGGAGGGTGACCCCACCAAACTGCCACAGGAGCCCTAGCACAAAAGAGCTTTTATACAGGGTCATATAATCCATATGAGTGTACAGTTCACTGATATTCCAGGGCATATGTGAAGGAGAAATAAATAAAACAAAACCAAACCAAACCAAACAAACAAACCCCCAAACAAACAAACAAAAAAATCCCCCTGAAATCATGAGGCTACCAGACTCCTATCACTCTTTACTCTGATCATCCATTTCTCATCATCGTTTCATCATCAATTCCCATTTCTCCTCCAAATTCTCCATTCGCTGTAGTTCCTCCTACTTATTCTTTTTCTGCTCTCTTCTGAGCAATCCAGGACATTTACACTTCTTCCCTCCTCTCAGCCTACCTTCATCTTGTATGTCTGAGCCACATACAACTTTTACAAGCTGAGAACATTTCCCTGCAGAGAAACAAATAAGATACGTCACAGAATAAGTAAGTTTCCTGCACATTTTTGGATCTGTTAGAGAAAAAAACCCGATGAAAATTCACATTAACTAACTCTACTTAATAGAAGCTGGCATTTTGCTATTAAAAGCTTCACACTAAATTCCTACCAAAAGCACTCAGTCACTAATTTTTCATATATCCACTTGATGTTACACCTTACTCTTAAGAAACCGATTTGATGTCCAGCATCAAGACAACTTCTGCCTCTCTAGTAGTGAAGCTATGAATACACTTTTGACAATAAATTGTCAATTACACTGCAACTGACACAACCAGCTACCTAAAACCCCTCCTGTTCTCGACTTGCTACACATTTGTTTCAGTTTCTTTACTCACAAGACTCAGCACATGCTATTCTTGAGATCCAAAAGGTGAAATTACGTACCCCATGCTCTTGTTACCATGAAGGGTAAACTTGGATAAACTGAGACACTGATACATCTGACACTGAAGACACTCTGAGCCAGAACCCAGAAAGAAGGAAAAAGAGAAACACAAGAACTAGTTGATTTTATAAAAATACTGCAGGAAAGAAGAAAGGCAAAAGCAGAATCTTGTTCCTACTTGAAACACTTATTGCATGGTGTTCAGTTCTCCCACACGACAAACTTTCCAGATAACTTAAGCAAGTATAAGGATTTCTTTCAGCACTGGCCTTTAAGACAGAGCACATTGCTAAGTCTTGACTACAACAGAGACGCTGCTCTGTCACAAGAAACTTGACAGTTAAAATAGTTCTCTCCGGAAATGTATTTTGTTACAGTTTATCAGGGAACTTTTGCAATAATGTGCTGGTTTGGCCTGGGGTAATATTAATTTTCTCAGTAGTAGTATGGGCTGTATTTTAGATACATGCTCGAAACAGTGTTGATAATACAGAGGTTTTCAGTAGGGCTGAGCAAGAATCAAAGGCTTTCTCTGCTTCTCCTGTGGCCCCACATGTGAGCACAGCCAAGACAGTGACCCCAGCTGACCTAAGGGATATCCCAGACCCCATGAAATCATGCTCAGCATATAAAGCGGGGGAAGAACAAGGGAGAGCAGGATTTTCCTCACTTGTACTCTTTTGATTCCCTCCCCCATCTGCCCAGGCAGGAGTCAGCCGGTGGCTGTGCAGTGCTTGCTTGCAGGAGAGGGTTAAACCACAATAAATTTAGCAGGCACCTTCTCTATCAATAGATTTAACTGATGGAGAAATGGTAACAGCAAATGCTCCCTCACTGACTTATCCCAGTGATAAGCAAGTTCATTTTAACAAATCGCAAAACGGGTATTCCAAATTTCAAGCTTTGACATTAAATCAATGTTTTCTTGATTCGGCTTGTACAAGTAAGAAACAGAAAGAGCCATCAAGGAGAAAAATGGTTATAATCTGATGGACAATTAGTTAGACAAGGAATCAAACAGTAGACAGAAAAGTCTCGTTAGATTAAATTTATGGGTCAAGGACTACCTTGATACATAGACGCAAATTCACGAGGAAAAGGTACGTATCAAAAAAAAAAGGGAACCACCGTCCTTATAGCAGTGTTTGTGAGGGAGGGAGAAAGTAGAATCAGAAATTAACTTTAAAAGGAGGCAATCGCTTAAGATCAGCCTTATCGCCGTATGGTGCCAGACACAAAGGTAGAACGGAGGATGAAAGAAACCCTCGGCCGCGGTTTCAGCCCCCGCCGCCACCCCCCCGCTCGGTGTTTCTATAGTTACGCTCAGCAACAGGGCCGGCACAAAACTTGCAATGGCGATACCCCGAAAGGCAAGCAGCTGCCCGCGGAACAGCGGCAATCCGTGAGCTCCCAAATCCACATCCCTCACACCCATCCATCCCTCAGGCTGCAGGCTCACTCCATGCCCGAGGGCGGTGAGGAACAAGCGCACGCCTGCGGCGGGGAGCGCGAAGCGGAGCAAGGACCCGGCCCGGAGCCCCCGCCATTCCCACC
>VZTD01000678.1:498482-527621 GCA_013397725.1 Rhagologus leucostigma
CGCCCCGCGCCGGCACCCGGCCCCGCCTTCCCGCCCGCCGCCGGCGCCGCGATTGGCTCCGAGCCGAGGAGGGACAGAGTGCGCCGCGACGATTGGTTAGCGGGCGTGTCCATCAGGCAACAGCGCGGTTCGATTGGACAGGGAGCGCGCCCGTCACCGCGCTGTGGGGCCGCCTCGGCCCCGCCTCCCCGCCGCGGTGCCTGAGGGCTCGGTCGGGGGGAGGCGGCGGGCGCGACGGGAGAGGCACTGAGGGTCGTCCAGCGCCCGCCCTGCGCCGCCGGCCCCGGGGCCTTTTCCTTGCCGACCACTGCCTCCGGCCGTCCCGGCCGCCTTTGTCTCCTTCCCGGAGCCGCTGGCTGATGGGGCGGCGGGGCACGCGGACCCTTGCGCTGCCGGCCGCCAGGAGCGGCGTGGCCGGTGTGTCCCAGCTGCGAGGGCCACGGCAGCCGTGAGTTACCAAGGTCACAGAGGCCTCGGTGAGCTGTGATACCGTCCTCACCACCCACACCTGGCCCTCGGCCCCTGGCAAGAAGTTGGTGTTGGTTCACGTGGGCCGATGGGGTCCGGTGTCCACCGGGTGAGAAACAGCAGCGCCCTTAGTGTGGTGCCTGCGAGCTCAATGAGCTGGAGACCTGCCTGGACAGCTGGCACGGTATTGCATGCAAGTCTGCTTGCTGGCAAATGGTGGGGCTGCTCAGGTTCCTTCTTCAGGGCCATGTTGCTGAAGACGGCTGCAGGAGCCCATGCCTGTCTGCATAGAATCGTAGAACCATCGAACAGCCCGGGCTGGAAGGGAGCTGGAAAGATCATTGGTCCATCTTTTGTGGGAGAGAGCCCTGCAGTGCACCCTGTTCAGTGGCAGCTTGAAAACCTCCCATGACAGGGATTCTACCACCACATCCCTGTGTTTCAGTCATTGGTTTTTCTCACCGTAAGAAAATTCCTGTTGTGTCTTGTCTTCTCCGTGCAGTCCTTTATGAGGAGAGCCTCCATCCTCTTTGTAGCACTCTGGCATATTGAGATTAGCACCCTGCCTCCAAGCCTTCTCTCCTCCAGGGACATAAGATGTAACTCCTTCGGTCTTTCCTCACAGGGCAGGTTGTCCTCACCACCCAGTTTAGCGGTATCAGCAACCTGGGTGAAGGTGCTTTCAAATCCATCACCCAAATCCTTGTGAAGATGGACAGTATGGAGCCCAGTGGCAATCTTGGGGAGACCCCACTTGTGACAGGCTGCCACCCTGAGTCGAAAACATCGATCACGACCCTCTGAGTGCAGCCTGTTGGCCAATTTTCTCCCCATCTTGCAAACCACCTAACCAGTCTATGTCTTGCCAGTTAATCCAGGAGAAGGCTTCCTCAAGAGTGGAAGCACAGTGAGAAGACTCCCAGTGTTACAAGTGGCTTACAGGACTTTCTAGCTGAATTAGTGTCTGTGGCTGCCAAACCCAGAGGGATGTAGAGTGGAACCCTGCTGGAAGCAGATCAGTGGAGAATGGGTATAGGATTGCTTTTTCAGTTGAGCAGCCAAATAAGAAGGAGGGAGGGAGGGAGGGAAATAATTCAGAAGACGGCCAAAATAAATATTATTTTCTTCTTCTTTTGCTCTGTATGTGGGGAAAAACTCAACCTGCCCACACTTGTATCAGATAAAACATGTTGTTCAATGTGAAATGGTACTTGTAAGCCTTGTACACTAGGAAAGAAAGCAAATGGTGTGCTGTTTACTCATTTTCTGTTATCCTGAAACACAGTAGTAAAGGCACTCCTCCAAGAAGCTGGAGGAGGTTCAGTTTCCCATTCTGCCTGGCATGATCTGAATTTGCGTCTCTCAGATAGCTCATCTCATCATCTCGTCTGCAAGCACATGTATCTGATTTAACTTAACTTGCTGTGTTTCTCACCTTCTTGTTTTCTCTCTGCTCTTTGTTTCTTAGCTTATGTTTTCCTTTCAGTATTTCTTGTACCTATTTTTACTTTTAACGAAGAAACCCTTGCAACTCTGAGAGCACACAGCCCACAGGGGTGAAGCTGTGCATGCATCTCTTGTGGTTGAAACAGTCAATGAGGAACATGCCATCTGTGAACATGAAGCTTTCTTTTCTTGGCACTTCTTTCCAAATACACCACTGAAATTTCTGCTGTGGACATAAATGTGGCTTACGTGCCAGATGACGTTTCTAGTAAATCAGTTTTGTGCGATAGGGCTCTGGGATTTTAGCGGACATTCCCACCATAGCGTGGCAAAAAATAACAGCCTGAGAAATCACAGGATGTACCGGAGTCAGAAAATGGCACTGGAATGCTGCAATAACCAGATTTTCTTTAATAATTAAATTTTCCTTCCTGCATGTTTTTAGAACTACTTTTCTGAAAATGAGGCAGTGACATACTGTTTGACCAAATTCTTATTTACTCAGTGTTCCCTGGAACAGAAGAGTTTCAGCCTGCTTCTGTGCAGCATATGGGCTCCAGTGTCACTGGGCACCAGACCCTGCTTCGCTGACTTAGTACAGTATTTAATTATCCTGCTGTGGAGATGTTAAGATATTTTAAATATTTAAGCTGCAACATTGAGGCTTCCACACTCAGCTACTGTGAGCAGCCTTGGAGCAGACATTCCCTCTGTCTGTGCCTCGTGCATAGAAAGGAGGGAAGGAATATGGAAATACACCCCAATTATGTAAGTTTGAAACTGAGTGTCTGACTCAGCAGAAGGATTTCACTGCCATGTTGCTTGTCAGACCCGCTTCTTTTGTATAAAAAGAGAGAGAGAAGAAAGATGCTAAAACTGCCTGAAATAGTTCATTTCATACAATTTTTATTACCTGGAGCTGATAAACAGAAGTCATGGTTTCAGTCCACTACCCTCCCATAAGAATAGCAATTAGTGTTATTTGCCTTTCACCACGCAGTCAAGTACAACCACATAATTGCATCAAGAGGAGAACGATGACATGAAAAAAAATTCCCCAAATCTGGTAGAAATTTAAATCACATAATTATGCTCATAGTTTGGAAGAACATGTTGTTACTAGGACAATTTTGTCTCCTCTTCCTTTTGTGCCTTGTCTTTCTTACATCCTTTACTGTACTTTAAATTACATTATTATTTCACTGTAGCAAGGAATGTGTCTCACAATGCTAAAGCATTACACTTGCAGGGTTTTTGTTCCTTCTTTGAAATTTAGTCTCGGCAGCTTGAGAAAGCAGTGCTCTGATCACCCTCCTGCTGGAAGGTAACACTACCTCGGTTGCAGAGGGATGGTGAAAACACCAGCATACCTGGACAAACTGAACTAGAAATTTCTTCTCAGTTTTTATTTTTTATTATTTTCTTTTCACTTTGTCCATGCTCTCCTCTAGGCTGGACAGCACGTACTGCTTCTTGCTCCTTGCTCCTCTGCATCAGACTCCAAATGACTCTATGTTTAATTCTGTAAGTAAACTTATCTAGTGAGTACTTCTGAAAAAAAAAATTAATTCCTCTGGTTGCAACTGAAAAACACGATTTTTAAATGCTCCCATGCCAGGGGAAACCCAACTGCAGTCGGTCCAAGTACACAATCCATAAAATCCCAAAAACAGAACTGAGTGCCAAATAAAACTGCATTCTCTGTGAAATCAGGTCATAAGCACTCCAAATGGTCCCTTAAAAGGGTACAGCCAGAACATATCTGGCCAAAAACTTCCTACATATCACTCTTCTGCCCCTGCAGCAGAGTACAGCAGCTGCTCACCTCGCATGGCAGCGCCGCACTTCCCTGGGGCAGTGAAAAATACTCTGAAGAAAACAAGGCAGCTTTACCAGCGGAAGGAAGAGCTGAGGAGCTGCTCTGGGCACGGCCTGGGCTCCCTGGCTGAGTGGGAGGAAAGCAAAGCCTGAGCACCTCTTTGCTACCTGGGCACAGCCTGCTCAGTACACCGAGTGAGGCTGAGGCCCCATGAGAAAATGAATCAATGGCTGTAAAATAAAAGTCCTTATCACAACGAGTGAGGCACGAGGGGACAAAATCAGTCTGCATTTGCAACTTTCATCTTGGCATTTTCTGTTATGTACGTGTTTGACTTTGCATGCTTTGTGCTTTTTCTTTGTCATATACAGCATGTGTGATTACCCTCTGTTAAAAGGATAAAAAGGCAACCTGACGGGTTATCCTGTGCGATTTTTCAGACTTGAATGCAGCAGAGATACAGCAGCAGACAGGAGCCACTAAGCTTGTTTGCACTACTGCAGCCACAGCAAAGATAAAAGTCCCAGAGTCACAGCTTTTACCCAGGTATGGGGCCCCTCGGTGGGTGGTGGTTGGTTTTTTTTTACCTTTATGGTTTCTTTGGTTACCAGCATTCCTGCTTAGATGGACAGTGTGCCCAGACAGTCTAGTCAGTACTTCCTCTCTCTGGTTCATACCACTTTTCTCTGCATAAACACTAGACACCATTTGTTGCTCAAGACACTAACAGCACTTTCACATCCCCATCCAGGGATGGCTTTGCTTCTTTGGAGCTGTAGAATAAAATTAATGCAGTTCTGAAATGTCTTCCTTTTGCTGGCAGGTTGCTGAATTGTCGGCATATTCGGAAGAGATGGATGCCTCCAGTGACATATGGATGTGCTACACACATTGCCTGTGCTCTGTGCAAGGTCAAGTGCTCTGAAAGAAGCCCAGACAGCTTCCTTGTCCTGCCTGGCTCAGGAAATGTGGCCACAGAACCGTGAGGAGTGAGCAGGACGCTGGGGTGTACAGAGAGAAAAGAGACCCACGTGGCGTGCAAGGGTAAGAGGCCCTGGCTACCTGTCAGTGTAATGCTCTCAGGACTGCTCACACAAAATAATCCTGGGGCAGTTTGTCCTGCTGAGGGGGCCGAAAGCTTTCCAGTCCCATGGACACAAACCATGCCCTTAGCCAGCTCTGACCTTTGATTACACCCTGAACTGCCATCTGTAGGGACAGTTGTATCCAGATACCCAGACTGTCCTCCCTATCTTAAAATATCTCCTCCATTTTAAAGAGATTTTGAAGCATTTTTTTATTCCTGAGTGTTACATCCTCAGAGGAGGAAGGGGTCACAGTTCTGTGCTTATATTAGGCAACAGTTCCTAAAAATTATCAGTGCTCAATTAGTGAAGCAGGGGTTGCTTCTCAGAATCACCATTTGGTAAGCACCTGTGAAGAAGAGCTACCAGAGCTACCAGAAAGGATGTGATTGACTAAAATAGTAATTTAATTGATGTCTGGTGGTTTGCATTTTGCTCTTTGATGGTGAAAATTCAACTGAAGCATAAAGCTCAGTGTCAAAGCAGGAGAATTTCTGAGAGCCAGGTGCTTTCCTATGAGTTTTTCCTATTTCTTATCTTGATCTCCTTTGTCTCTTTCCATTCAGGATGGAGCAGCAGCACTGGGCTACTTTGCTTGCTGTGGCAGGAATGCAAACTGGTGATGGATTTTGATGTGACTGGTAAGCAGGGATGTCTACAGGGTGAGGCTGGATGCAGTACAGAGGTTTCCCCACTTTTGTGCTGGCTGGAAATGCACCACCCCAGAGCACAAACTTATCTTTGCTTGGGTTCCCAGAGTGGTTTAATGCACATTACACAGCACGAATACTTTGTAAGACCAAAGCAGTTCTGCTTACTGACGTCCTTGTGCTGGATGTGGAACATGAGGATTGGTTCTATTGATTGTCACTAAAATGTTGTCTCTGCTTATTTCTGCCTATTCCAAAGAAGGTTCTGCTGGCTAAAGCCAAACAAAACATTTTGTACCATTCCAACCAGTTAGCTGCAATAGCCCTGATGTAAATCCCCTGTGATTTCCCTATGGCATTACTTTTGCCACCTTCCTGGACTCCCCAAGCCTGACACTAAGCACAAGGATTTTGGCTGTTAACAAAGGGGGTGAGTTCACCAAGTATTGCTTCACAGGGAGGAAAAGTAAAATAAATTAAATTAAATTAAATTATTCCCACTTGTGCTTTGCCCTAACTGACAGTGTCTAAACCTGTGACAATGACGTGGCTGCTGCTGGCAGCCACAGCTGACAGTGCTGTGGTGGGGATGGAGGATCAGGCTCAGTGAATTCATGGTAGGTATCTCTGTGCACTCTGCTTTCTCTTGTGCAATTGCAGTACAATTCACCACCTGAGCTACTGCAGGACTACTCATTCAGCTGGCACAACCTCCTTGCCTGAGGAAGTGCTGTTTATACAAATAAGGTCTGTGGAGCATCTTTGCTGCCCCTTCAGAGCTCCTGTGACTTGGCTACGAAGTTGCACTTGATGAAGCATGTCCCTAAGGTGCCATTGACACACTGACTTGGGTGACACTTGAGCTTTTCACACTCCAGGAGCATTCATGCGTTGTCCAGCTGTTGCCACACGTTTAGACAGGCTACCTGCCATACGGTGATGTAAGATAAGTCATTTCAATGATATATGGGAGAGCAGACTTTTGAGGGTTTTTTTTTTCATCTTATGATGTCTTTGCTGGAGAAGAGTTGCTGCTGAGAAGAAATCATTATTATGCCAGCAAGAATACTTGTCTAGCACAAACTGTTTCTCCAGGAAAGAAAAGTTTTTGAAGCCTCCCCGAATTTTTAACATAGCTGCAGCTTTTGCTCTTAATATAACAAGGCTTCATAAAGTACATGTTCTAAGTCACTAGCAGCTCACTGCAAATGTCAAATATCAAATAATTAATGACAAAATTGACTCCCAAATTAAAAGAAAAACCTAGTGGTCCAGAAATACTCTCATTAATCATTCTGTAGACCAGTAGAAATCAAAAGTCATGAATTAGCACTGTCCTGTTCCTCCCCTAAGCCATGGCTTAAAAATGAGGAGTCATATTTTTGTGGTTAAATCAGTCTGAATTACTTTGTTCGCCTTGTGGTAACTTAAGTCTGTATCTCATGGTTGGATTGTGTTTTCAATTATGATTTAAAGTCCCCACAACAGGTGCAGATTTCCTGTTCAAGGAAAGCCAAGATTCTCCCACACTTGACCTATTGTGGGTAAAGAAATTAATTTTGTTACTTTTCTAAAAGTGCAGGTGTTGGCCACTGTGAATACAGGTGGTATGTTTCAAAGACAGACAATAATCTACAGAATCAAGTAATACACTGGACTGATAGTAAAATTTTATCTTCACATGCCTTTGAGTTACTTTCTTGTTTCCTAAAGCATCTTGCCAGATAAATACTCTTTTTTCCCCCTTTGCAGTTAGGATTTTGCATCTTAAATATTGTTTCTACTGGTGTGCTTCAGGGATAATTTTAAGTTCTTGGTATGCCACAATCCACCAGGACTAAAAACAAAGCTAGAATTTCGGATACAAAAGCAGAAAACAGCCTGAGAGGTTTATAAAAAGGCCATAGGAAACCCAGCTTTAGTTGCACCAGTATTGTTAAATTCAAGCCTCAAACAGAAGAAATAGGTGGGCATGGCAAAGGGTCCTTTATCCAGCATTGCCTGGGAAGAGTGAGGATGCTCATGTAACTCCCCGCTGCTTGAGCTCTGTTGGTACAGCGCTGTACTTCAGCTGCAGAGCTGTGCAGGCACAAAACCTGTGTGTATGCTATGCCTAAATTGGGGAGGGGGTGTGGGGGGGGGTACATCTGCACATCTACACGTGGGAAGTAAGTGCTTATCACCTGCTGCCTGCAAGCCAAGCACATCCCCCTCACACATGAAGGCCCAGTTTTGCCCTGTGGTTTCCCGAAACACCCCCCTCCCTGCATCTCTGTGTAGCTGTTGCTCAAACAGGAACTGTTTTGCCTTCGCAGCCTTTAGCAGATGATGCTCTAATCTCCCTTTGGCATCTCCCTGCCAGTTGCCAATGCAGCCATGTGCACATCTGAGAGCAAATTTTCTAGGACAGCACTGGGAGGTAAAATGTTTTCCCTATTTGTTTTCTCTCTCCTTTCATCCTAGCTCCTCCTGCCCCCTTCTCTGACCCCTTTTTTATATCCTCCTCCCCTTTTGCTGGCGTCTGACTGCAAAACCAAACTGGTACTTGTTGCTGGTGCTGGGACCCTCACGTAGGTCAACCCCTGTGAGTCAAGAGTGTGAGCTGCAAGTCAACCTGCAGCTGCTTCATGATGCAGGAGGGTAATCGGGCTTATCACTTCTTGTGCCATTTGCCCCTGCCTCTCTTCTGCTTCCTTGGCAGATCCAGAAGTGCCATGCTGTGCCAGCCCACCTGGCTGCAAGCTGCAGAGAAATCCCTGGTTTGTCAGTCCAGGAGCCCAAAGCAACTTAGAGACCTTCCCAGAGCCATGCACATGGGGCTTGTTGTACTGCTGGGAAACGCTTCTTCAGTGTCCTTTCAAGCAGAAGTCGAGAGCTGCAGTTTAAAATGTCACCCAGAAATGTTCTGTGCCTGCATATGGGAGGGGGGAGGTGGCATCTGCCAGCTGTTGGGTTGCTCTGAAAGGCTGTTTTGTCCACTGTGAGACCCCCTTGCCCTCTCCAGAGATGCAGGTCCATACAGTAGTTACCTCACAGGGAGAAAAATGTTGAACAATGCAGAGCTGCCCTCCTTGTCATGTTCCTGCTTGGCTTGCTTACGCATTTTTGAAACTCCTCTGAGCCCCCCACACGGTGTTTTTTAGGGTCCTTAGCACTGAAAATCAGTCTCAGCATGAGCCTCAGTCCCTCTCCTACCAGCTTTCAGTAACAGTAAATGGAAAGCAAATCCAAATCTTCGCCCCATCAGAAACCGCAGCTGCAAAGCTGTCCTATTGTTTCATATGCTACTTTTATTTTTGAGCCTTCAGACCTGTGGCACATCCTCTGCAAAGGTTAAATTCAAAATTAGCTGCACAAGCATAGGAAGGAAAGTCTGTCTCTCAGCATACTTGAGAGTCCCCAACCCCCTCCAAAACAAAATGGAAGTGTCTCTGGTTCAAGGCAGCCTACACGGCAGCGAGCTGCAGGAGCTAAGCTATTATTTTAGTTCCCAAGAAAAGTAATTACTATAGCAACCAACACATCCGAATGGCTCTTTGGCTGCTGCCGAGACACAAACAACTTGCACACAAAGGCACATCAGAAACGTGCTGTGTAAAATGTTCTCGGGTAGCTCTGTGTTTTCAAGAGCTCTATAAAATGTGCGTAACAGGCTTCTGAGAAATGACTGCCAGAATAACAGCAAGCAATTGTGCCGTGCCACGATCCCAAAATAACCTAATCAATGGCTCAGTATATTTGCCCCTGAAGAGATGAAGCAAAAAAAAGCAGAGGCTCCATTTTAAGCCTGTGTGCCGGGAAGTTCCCAGCAGAGCTGAAGATACATTCAATAAACAGACAATAAAATGGTGGGGGAACGTCTCTGCTTTTGTTCTGCGTGCTGATTCCAACTCCCTGCAGGCTCCACGTGCCAGCTCATCCCCTCGGGCTTATACAGAGTGTGTTGGAAAAAGGGATTTAATTACAGCCTTGTAGTGCTGGAGGGTGTAAGAAGTGATGTCTGCTCTGTGTCTGTGCAGCAACCAGCCCCCACAGACCACATCTCCAGCCGCAGTGCTGGGCACATCACTGCTGCTATTACTGAATAAGGAAGCTTCTTGAGCAACAGCAAACTGTAATCATTGGCCCTTGCTTAAGTATTACAGTGTTTGGAGTTCTCTGTCACGTTCAAATCAAAATGCCACTGGTGTGATAACAGCTTAATAGCTCCTGGCCTCTGCCTGCAAAGCTGCACCGCTTCGTGGTGCCAAGACAAACACCCTGGGTTCCCCAAAACAAGAGATCTGGTCCAAGCAACCTGGCCCAGGAGTATTGTCCAAAGTTTTCCCACAGGACACACACAGACATGTCACCTGTCTCAAGGATGGTGAGCAGCATTAACATCACTCTCCTGCTCCATTGCAGAAGGCAGCTCTGATGAAAATGGAGGTAATGGATCTGGGTAACTCAGAACAGATTTGGATCCTATAAGTGAGCACAACACGTCCGTTTAGAAACCTGAACTGCCCTTTAAAATAATTTTCTTAACCAGTTGAGTCCTCAAGTCTTGCTCTGTGTCCACAATAAACTGAAAATCACAGCTGGATTTAACATAAAGACAAAATTAAGGAAGGAAATGTAGTGATGTAATTTATTACAGAAGTGCCTTATGACCAAATAAAAAAAGATCTTCTCATAGAGACACAGTTTTGGTTGACTGTAGCCTTTTAAGCAAAGTTACTTCATTTTGGATTAAAGAAAAACATCGGGAAAAAAAAGCAAAGTATTTTGAAAAATATATTGAAAAATAAAGTATTCCTACAAAAATAGCACAAGCATGTATAAAATCCAATGCTTCACTTCTGGCTTGCAAAATGATAGCTGCATTGCGGGGATCTGGAATTTCCAAGCTTCTGATCCCAGGGAAATAAATTCTGTTCTGTAATTTTTCTCATAACAACTTTATTTTGTCATAGGAGTTGACTGTTTGTTAAGTGGCTCCCTCTCAAAAAAAAAACCAAAAACCCAACCAAAACCAAAAAGAAAACCAGCCAAAAAACCCCCAACCAAACAACAAAAACCAGTTCTTTTTCACAGTGTGCCTTTTTACCAGCTCTGTGGTGGGGGAAAGGCAAGACCACTCACAGGTTGACTTCCCAGTTTGTCTTTGCTAGTAAACAGAAATATTTTGCCTGGTGTAGAGGAGCTGGGACCAGTGGGACTAGGCACATAACCTGGTTTTGTGTCACACTTTTTCTATACCTGCAGGGTCACTGGCTGTGATAGAGCAGATAAATCCTTGCTCTTCACAAACATTTTGCATTTTGCCTTGGAAAAGGCTGCTGCATTTTCAGTGAGAGAGAGGGCAGATAAGGAGTAGAGAGCTGGTGCACTGCCCAGCTGCTCGTGCACAGCTGCAAGGCAGAGAAGTGAAACCAAAGACTGAGAGATGAATAGCGAGCTCTTCTGAGCACTCCCCAGCTGTGGAGGTGCCCTTCTGCCAATGCCAGGTGTGTTCAGGCCCAGTACTGCAGTTTTCTTCTGGAAAGAAAGAAGAGAAAATGAAAGGAGCTTGCATTTGACCATCAGTGTAAGCAAAACTCAGTGCCACAGTGAACAAGGCACCAAAACCCCACTTCCTTAAAAATAGGAATGACTAAAAAGAAAATCCAGTGTGGTGAGATGCTGAACATGACTTGCTTGTATCGTGCCCCTCCCCCTTGTCCACCTACCCCATTCACCAGAGGCAGAGGGGCAGGATGCATGCAAAGGTGAGCCATGAGAAATCCTCAAGGTCATGAAGCAGGACTCTTGGAATGCCTGGCTCAGATCCTGAAGCTGACATTGCGCCTTACTGTTTCCTGCAGGATTCAGGCTCGTGCAAGCTGCTTTCTTTTCTAGTTTATCTGCCAGATTGAAAATCGTGTGGCTGGTTCACAAACAGATTTGTCTCTGGTATTGCTTTTGCAGCCACACAGCCTTAGATGGCCACTGAGGCCCAAGTGGTCTTGCATCTGTGAAGGGAGGCCAGAAAATCAGTGTTCATTTCTGTTACATCAGACAAAGAGTTGGATCTGGACATTCTCTGATGTGAATGAGAGAAGTAAATCAAAATGGCAGCTCCTCTTGCATTAAAAACCCCACAGCTTAATGAAATCTTGTCTTTGCAGAGCAGAAATGCTTCCTGTGTCTGGAGAAGCACATTAAGAGAGAGGTGTTGAGGGAGTCGAGGTGCTAGGGAGCGAACTTCTGGGAATGCTCTGCATGTGAAAACACTCCATGAATCAGTTATAAATGAGATTG
This sequence comes from Rhagologus leucostigma, assembly GCA_013397725.1. Lineage (NCBI taxonomy): Eukaryota > Metazoa > Chordata > Aves > Passeriformes > Rhagologus > Rhagologus leucostigma. The sequence goes on from VZTD01000678.1 coordinate 510,233, forward strand.
ACCTCTCATCCATCCATCAGAAGCCTTCTTGCTCCTAAGTTTGGGCTGCTCCCTGTCCTGTCTCATATGGAAGGTGATACTGATGAGCAGAAAAAAGGTATGTTTGCTTCAAATGTTGTTTTTGGATAGAGAGCAGGGGTTGCGAAGCTGCAGAAGGAAACACAGGAACAGCCACCACTAACTAAGAAGTGCAGGTTTCCAAACCATCTCTGCTAAGCCCCGGGTGGGAGGTTGTGTTTCTGTGTCGGCTTGGAATTTGTAGTTGGTCTTGTCAAAAGATGATGGCTGTGTTGGAAATTAATATTTAGCAACCACTGGTTGACCGATCGAGGTTTTTTGGTGGGAGTTATTGGTTCTTTGAACAAATTTTGAAAATGGGCCGTCATAGAAATACAGCCATATCCAATTGTAGCGAGGTGCTCTTGCCTTGCACTTGAGCCTTGCCAAGAGAGGTCAAAACTGTGCACATATATTACTTAAATGTTGCCAGGGTTTCCCCTGCAGACTGAAAATGCCTGCAAAGACGGGCAGAAGTCGATATTTCAAAAGATGATGATTTTTAATGGAGTCTAGGTCAGAGCCACAGCTTTGATGATAACAACACCCTGGCCAGCAAATGCCCTGAGCCTGATTTACGGCACCATCAGCAGGTGCTGCCTTGTGCCTCTTTGTGGAGGGGCTAAGGGAAGGCACAGGGGGAGAAAACAGCATTTTGTCATGCCACGCTCTTTACGGGCCGTGAAAGTCGTGTCGGTGTGATGGAAGTGGGGGAGAGGAGCTGCTGGCGGCGATGCTTCGGCCCCCGAACTTGCGAGCTGGCGGCTGCGGTGCCCGGCCCGGCAGCGCCCGCAGCCTCGCTCCCTCCCCTCAGCATCCTTCCCGCTTCCCCCGGCATCCTTCCCGCTGCCCCTGGCCACCTCCCGGAGGCTGCTGCCCCTCGGTGACAGCCCCGGGATGCCCAGCGCTCCGCTCCGCCGGGCACAGCGCGGCTCCGCCCCGCGCGGGAGGCGGCCGAAGGTTGTTCTGGCTGCCCTTTGGAGCTGGGAGTGCTCCGCTCCCGCCGCCATTGCTTCTTCCTTCTGAGCGTCCTTCCCGGGCAGGGCTGCGGCTCCCGCCGGAGGTGCCGGCAGCCGGGTTTTAGGGAGCGATGACAACGGTGCGGAGAGAGGCGTTCGGGCGGATGCCCCCGGAGGAGGGAGGCGGAGAGGTGGAGAAGTTCGTCTTACAGTCGGACAGCGTGAGAGTGGAGATCCTGTCTTTTGGGTGCATCATCACTACTCTGGAGACAAAAGACAGGGATGGGCAGTTTTCAGATGTTGTCCTAGGATTTGACACTTTAGAAGGTGGGTCTTAATATGTTTCTTTGAAAAAAATAAAATTAAAAAGCCCACAATCAGGCATTTTAACCAGCACTTACTGGTTTATTGCCACACTGCGTGACTTACCTGTAAGGCCCCCCCCATCCCCCCAAATCGTGGGCTGAAGAGATATAGTTCCTGCTGCCTCTTCTGGGCTCTGTGGTGGGTATGCAACAGGGACGCTGGTGGCAGTGTGCCACTCTGTTGGGGCAGCTCTGAGTCACTCCTTGACTGGCAGTGACAGAGGCCTTTTCTGCCAATCTGCAAAGAATACAAGATCCCATCAGGCTGTTTTAATCAAAGATGTGCACGACTAATGAGCTGTGTGTCCTGGGAAACCCTGGGACTGCAGTAACCTATTTAGTCCTGGAGGGAAGCAGAGAGAGACACCTCTGAGTCCATAAGCACTCCTGGAGACCACCCATCCTGGTCCAATGGTTCTGTTTAACCGTGTGCTGTTTCTCTGGCCAGGTTACACGAGGAAGCACCCGTTCTTCGGTGCTGTCATAGGCCGTGTTGCCAACAGGATTGCGAACGGGAGGTTCACCCTGGACGGCAAGGAGTATCAGCTATTCCTCAACAACGGGCCCAACAGCCTGCACGGAGGAGCCAAGGGATTTGACAAGGTGAAATTCCCAGTGTCCTGCCAGCATACAGCCTGTGGGGTCGTGGCAAGAGGGTGTGACGTCCACACCGCTGAACCCTGTAGCATTTTCTAGTGGTTACTGAGTTGAATCAGTTCAGAAAGTGCTGTGAGTGCAGGAATGGGGGGAAGTCAGACAGATCCTGTGAGCTGCTGGGTTGGCTTGTCTTTGCCTGAGTTTGCAGGGCTCACTTATGTCATCCTTGGATGCCGAGCAGACGGTTGCTGTGCTTCCTCTGTGTGACTGCAGCCCTGAGCCTCATGAGCCCAGTTCTGACAGGGTTGTTCTGGGCAAGGTGCTGCTTCTGCAGAGCCTGGGTTGGGACACGGCAGTGAGGACCCAGCCTCAGGAGCAATGGAGGCTCCCCAGGCACCGGCTGCACCACCCTGGGGTGCACCATCGAGCTGTGCCGGTGCCCAAAGAAAGTTTCCTGGGGAACAGTGGTCTGTCCATGCAGACTCATTTCCACCTGTGGTTTCAAGGCTGTTACCTGCCCATAGCTCCTCCCAGAGTCAGAAGGATGTGAGTTTGCAGAAACTTATCAGTGTTGCTTGCTTGTGACAGCACTCCCAAGTAAGGGGAGAGCAGGGTGGTGCTGCAGGTTCAGTCGTTGCATTGCCCCCTTTGGTGCCACTTTCATCCTGTGACAGCATCCCCCAGGCTCTCACTCTGACTCACAGCAGTGGGGGATTACATCAGGCCTGCAAAATGCCCCAGGACCCAGGATCACTGTCTCTCCTTCCCAGCCCTCTCTTATGACCTCCTGAGATGAAACAACCTTTCCCTGGCCCCAGGGTACTCAACCTTTTCTACCTCCTGCCAAGAGCTGCTGCTCAAGTCAGATCTTTGTGGTACAGGTGGTAAGAGCAGCAGAGGATCTCTTCTCTTGAAAGCCTTGCTGATAACCCTGCTCGACTGCAGAGCAGGCCTGGAAGTCTCTGTTTTCCTGAAGCCTTGGGCTTTGTTGGATCAAGTGCATTTGTAACCAACAAGTAGCTGATCCACCATTTCCCCCGAAGAACACATGAGTGTGCTGGTGCAGCTGCTTTCATGGGGTTAATGGGTTTTTTTTGTGAAAGGAATCCAGGCTGATGGGACAAAAGCCAGGGTGCTGGAAGAAAGATCACAGTGTGAACTGGCATCAGGTTGGGATGAAATGCTCCTCAGCAGCCTTAGAAAAAAGAGAGTACTGGTGATGGCTTGGCTGTTGTACCCCTAAAGAGGACAATTTGGTTGATTTAAAGTTTCTTTATACACCCTGACCCCTGTGATCTGGAGCTGAAAACATGCATTTCTTTGCAGCCAGGGCTTCCAGGCTGTCTTCTGCAGGCAGGGGATATGGTCTCTTCTTCTGCTTCTTCACCTTGCTTGCTGAAGGCTCACCGGCTTGCTGGGGACAAGGCAGTGACATCTCCCAGCCAGAGCTTTGTGTCCTCTGGCCCACAGGGCACGCTTGGACACCTGCCCAAGACCCCATCCAGCCAGGAAACAAGCACTGCTCAGAGACAGTGAGCTCTAACTCGTCAGCCCTAACACAAAAAACACACACTGGCATTTGGCTGTTATTATCTTGGTCATCTTCTGAGTTTTTCCTGATCTTGCAGACATCAGTGCTGCGGTCGGCGTGTGGTCTGATGAGAGCAGCTTGCAGCTGCACTTACAGGGCAGCAGTATGTGACCACACTGCTGGGGGACTTTAGAAAATAACTCTCTTATCTTAGAAAAATATAGTGATACCTGTATGCTTCCTGGACTTTAATAGCTTTTTCCTCAAAGAACTTAAATAGAAACTCATATTTAAAAAACCGCAGCATCCTTACAGCTGTGGGAGCTGCAGTCAAACTGCACACTGCTGAGGAGGGCCTACTCTGCAGCCAGGTGTATTTGGCACCCTCAGGTTCTGCGTTTGGTGAAAATTCTGGCTTTTGACCATGCCCCATGTTGGTGATCTTTGTGTAGGACACGAGAGGGATCAACTCAACGGCATTATCCGGTCCCTGTTCCTAAATCTGTCCACTTTGATTAGACCGTAACTATTCCTTAAGGAAATGTAAAACTCCAGAGAGCCGCTTGTTGCACGTGCATCCTCTCAGCATGAGGCCCATGGCCAGGGCCAAACAGGCTGTCTGGGCAGCTGTGTACAGCATGCTGGCTTGCTTCCCTTGCCAGCATGTTTGGCTCCAAGCAGAGCACTGGTGCTGGTCTCTGGCAGGGACAACAACCGGAGAGGTCCCGGCTCTCTGCGTGTGTCTGACAACACATCTGGTACCATTTAACCCAACCCCAGCCCCTGGGCGGGAGCTCCCAGTGTGTTCTTACACTGTCCAAGAAGCCAGCGCCCGGTGAGCGGAGGGAAGGGTGGCAGATTGTTGAAGTGGTGCTGCACATGAGAAGATCCGTGGAAAGGGGGATAAGTCCAGCTGCAGGGCAAAAATCAAACGTGTGGACTCTCAGGCATGGAGTAACACAGGCTGGAACAGCCCCCCCATCAGACTGCCAAATTGCCTCGTTTGTTTGGCTGCTCAGTGGAAAGCTTGTTCCCTGCTGGTGGTCCTGGCTGCCCAAGAGCAGCCTGGTGCTTGTGTTTTCTTTGGAAAGGGGATTGAAAAAGCCTTTGTTTCAGTGCAGCATCTCTTCAGTGCCTTCTGTCCCTGTTTTTAGCCTAGCCTGGGGCAGGAGGGAAGGAAGGGCACCATGTTCCTATTCCTGTCCCACTAATGCCATGCTCCTTGCAGGTTCTCTGGAGCCCCCAGCTGCTCCCAAATGGTGTCCGCTTCTTCCGGCTCAGCCCTGATGGCGAGGAAGGCTACCCTGGTGACCTGAAAGTCTGGGTGACCTACACCCTTAGTGGCAGGGAGCTGGCCATCAACTACCAGGCCCAGACCAGCAAGACAACCCCCATCAGCCTGACAAACCACTCATACTTCAACCTGGCAGGGCAGGTAAGTGTGGGGAGATGGACCCCATGGAGACGCTGTGCAGGGGAAGAAAGCCTGAGGACCCATGGGATGATCATTGGAACCAACGTGCTGGTCTGGGGACACAGCAGTGAGGGTTTTCTCTGTGCATCGTGGGCTGCATGCAGGAACAGGACTGAATCACATGGACCTCAGCTGAGGACGTGTTGTCTCAGTGCTTCTTGAGCAGACACATCCAGTCAAGAATGTTGGCTCTCCTTTTGTGTGTAACTGGGGATTTTCTATCTCTCCTGGTCCCTTGGGAAGATTACAGAGGAGGTGCAAAGCTGGCATGCCCTAGTGGTGGCCTGGCATTTCTTAGCTGTATTCTGTTGGCATTTCTGAGAGGGTGATGCAGTTGAGATCAGGGCCTGGAGAGGCAGCACCAAAATACCAATGGGCAGAAGAAATATCATGGAAAGGGAATGTGAGCTGGCCAGGATTGCAGACTAGCAAGGTTTCAGCAGCAGGATGCAGAGGGCTCCCACACACTCTGTATACAGAGTCCTGTCAACCACATGGACAGTGAGTTGCAGCTGTGTTTTAATCTCACACTGTTTATAACTGGGCTTGGAGGAAAAGGATCTGAGAAATAAATTGTTGCTGGGCAGAGCAATAGGATAATACAGTGCAGTCACACTTGGATGTGAGACAAAGGCCCTTAAAAGTGTTAGTGAGAGACAACCCAGCTTCTCTGAGCAGGAGCTGTGCCCAGGCTGCTGCCCTGATAATGGCTGTGCCGTTGTTGGTGTACCCTCTGCTGGCACTCCCAGAGGTGCAGTAATACCAACACCTGCAGCGTGCAACTCAGGCGTGTTCCAGAGGAACAGGAGACCTTCGGGCACGAAATTGCTGCTCAGATTAGATAGTGACCTGAAGGCTCAGCTTTGAGCCTGCTCCCCTTCCAGCCCAGCAGGTTCCCTGTCAGCATTCCTGAGGCTGTGGAAGAGGAGGAGGAGCGCACCCCCGCAGCGGTGCAGATGAGACAGGAGGATGGGTTGCATTTCCCCTTGCTTGCTTCCTTCCCCTTTTCCCTGCTGCTGTGTGCTCAGTACCCAGCATGTTTTGGCTAGTCAGTGTGCAGGGTGGTAGTGCTTGGTGAGGTACAAGTACAGACTGATGGTCTCGTCCCTGTGGGATTTACAGCTCCTAGGCCCTATGCAGGTTTTTGCCTGTGCCAGTACCTTTGTCCTGTGCCCAAGGTCAAGGTGGAATGAGGGCCAGGAGGTGCTCCGGGCACTGCCAGATCAGCTGGGGCACCACTGTGGACAGTCTCTCCACAGCTGTGCTTAGGGTTGCTTGAACAGTGCCTGCAACAGGAATCCCAGCATTTCCCATCCTCCTGCAGGGCTCCCGCGATGTCTATGACCACGAGATCTCCATTGAAGCAGATTCCTACTTGCCTGTGGACGACACCAAGATCCCTACTGGTGGGTGGTGCAGCGCTTGTGGCACAAGGTGGAAATGGTCTTTCTGAGCAATGTTTGTGGGTGTGGGGAGCGGCACTGACTGGCAAGGGGGACACGCCAGCACCCAGGGGACCCCAGGCACAGCGGGACCGTCACCTTTGGGCACAGTCCCACTGCACCTGAGCAGGGTGGGCAGAGACAGGTGCTGGTAACACGGTTCACCATCAGCCCCAGGGAGCAGGCAGGAGCAGCGGGAAATGGGGCCGGAGGCATGTGGGATATGAGGCTGCAGTGTGAGTCCATCCAGGAGACAAGTTCCTAATGGCACCTGAAGGAGTGGATTCCGTGGTCCGGGTGGCTTCTGTTCAGCTTGGTGTGTAATGCTTTTGCACAAGCAGAGAAAAAGCTTAAGGCCATACCCAGCCCAGTGCCCTGCTTCTCCCTGCTGCTTTCACCATGGAGCTGTTTCACATCTTAGTTGTGGCCAGCTTGCAACCCCTGGCTTTTGCAGTTCCTTCTTGTGTGGGTAGTCTTAGTCCTGGGGTGAAGATAAGATTTGTGCAATTATTAAAGACAGACCCCCTGTGCGCAATGCCTGCTGTATTTTATGTAAGTGCTTGAACTGGAACGGTTCCATTTTTCTTTCAAGGTGTTTTTCTGCTCCCCCTGCAAAACCCCTCACCTTTGGGTTGGGGTAACTGTGTTTTGCACTGTTTAGTATGTCCTAGGGTTGTTCTTGCTGCTTCATCACAGGACACTGTATTTCCACAGCAGGTCTTAACAAGGACAAGAGAGAAAATGCTGGGTTTGTACACATAAAAACTTTGTGCCTTTTCTTGCTCCTTGTCTGTGCTTTGTCTCTGCTAAGAAGAGCAGTGTCCCCAGGGGCTGCCAGCTGTGCTGGGGGACAAGGTAGGGTTTGCTGGCATGTGGGTGAGTGGCTGAGCCTGCTGTTCTCCTTGCTTAGGGGAGGTGGCCGCCGTGCAGGGCACTGGATTCGATCTCCGGCAGCCTGTGGAGCTGGGCAAGCACTTGCAGAAGTTTCACCTGGATGGCTTCGACCACAACTTCTGCCTGCATCAGGGGCAGGATCGACGCCTTGTAGCCAGGTAGGCTGGGACCTTGGCAGGGGTGCCCAGCCCTGGAGCCATAGGGTGTCCATTCAGCCAGTCCCGTGTCATCCTCCACTGGCATCTCCGCAGGGTTTTCCACCCGCCCACTGGCAGGACCATGGAGGTTCACACCACCCAGCCTGGCATCCAGTTTTATACCGGGAACAACCTGGATGGCTCCCTGAAGGGCAAAGGTGCTGCCACGTACCCCAAGCACTCGGCTTTCTGCCTGGAAACCCAGAACTGGCCCGATGCCGTTAACAAGGTGAGCTGTCCATTCCCCTCCCAGTCAGTCTGGGGGCTGCTCAGGTCCTGTGGCAGGGGACCATACCCCCACCCCCCTCCATGTCTCTGGGGCATTACATGTAGAAACAGTCTGCTTGTCAAGGGGACACTGTAGACACCAGAAGTGAGGCAGGCACAGGTCACAGTGGCTTTAGACAGGGGTCAGTCGGGGCAGCAGGGACTGGCCCTGTGCAGCCCAGCTTCCCAAAGGCGTGGGGTCTAGAGCAGATGACCCCATTGGAGCCTTGCCACATCCTCTTAGAGCATGTGGGTTCCTCATGGCCTGAATTCAGCCAGCGGTAGGACTTACCCACTCGTAAGCGGTGGACTTACCCACTCGTAAGCCCGCTCGTAAGTGGTGGGTGGTTACACACTGCTGCTGGGAATGGCTGGGGGGAGCTGCGGGAATATGCCTTGGGAAGACCAAATGGGTGCAGCCATGCTTTCTGGTCCCACGGAATGCGCTCACAGTCACTGATGTGCTGCTGCCTCTCCCCAGCCTCACTTCCCCAATGTCCTGCTCCATCCGGGTGAGGAATACAACCACACCACGTGGCTCGTGTTCAACACTGCTTGAGGAGAAGGGCTCCTGACTCCCACCGCTGAGAGGGGTAAGTGCCTCCAGCAGCTGAGCCAGAAATTCTGCCAGGTGCCAGACAGAGCTTTCCAGCTACCCTGGATGATGCATCTGATCTGTGAGCCTTTTTTCTCCTCTGTGGTTTTCACCTGTGGTTTCTGCTGGCTTTAACTCCTGTCACCATCTCTGCTGCTGTCTGGTCTGTGCAAAGCTCTCACGCTCTGTCCAAAGCTCTCAAGCTCTGTCCAGCCTCTGACTCTGGGCACTGGGGTTTGTTCCACAGTAAAAATGCACTGAAAGCACCTTGTTTAGGGGCACGGCATGTCACAGCTCCAACTACACTAGGGAAATATCTGGTAATACTCATGGAGCATGTGGGAAGGCTTATGCAGTTGTGGTTGTTTGTTACAACATCTGCTATTTCCGTCAGTGCTCTCTCTAAATGGTTTGCAGTTCTCATAGCTTTGTGGAGGATAGTGTGCTGGGATTATCCCAGCTGGCTGCCCTGGATCCTCTGATTAAACTCCTATGCTCTGCCTCAGTTGCTGAAGTGGGCACACCCATTTAGTCCTGAATATACAACTGCAGGAGAAAACCCATCATCCTAATGCTGTATTTCCACATGAAATCTCCAAAACCCTGTACCAGGGAACTGTCTGATGAAAACCTCCATGTTCCTGAGGCTTCAGAAAAACTAGCACAAGCCAGGGGATGACACCACCATCCTAGTAGGGAGCTGATAGCCCACTCCCCAGGGAAAGAGGTAGACAGTCCTTGTGCCTGGCACAGGGTGCCTGGCACTGCAGCCTGAGTCCCACTTCTCCTGCCACGCTGCTGCACCCAGGGCCTGCAGCACTTCACCATGCTTCCTCGGCTGCGGAGATGCAGGGATGTCCTTGCCCCCAGTGGAAGTGCCTGGCCACTGGGCTTGCAAATGTGGCAGACATGTCACAGTTGTGCCACCCTGACACCGAAAGAAGCGCCCCACTACTCTCCTGCCATGCACAGCAGGGGTCATATTGTCTGTGAGGGCTGGATCCCTTGGGGAACAAAGCCCAGCAACAGGGAACACCAGGTTGCAAACCAGGGGAACCCCATTTCCCCCATGAGAGTGGGGTTTGCCCACCACACTGGAGATCTCAGATACGCCTGCCCTTGCCCCCCACCCCCAGCCAGCCTGTGTGGGGTGTGCACACCCTGCCCGGAGGCACAGGGTCACAGCAGCACCACTCACACAACACCCGTGTCAGGGAACATTTTCCAACTGCTCACGAACACTGTATGGAATTTGTGGTGAAATCCTCCCAAACTCGGGCGAGAGCTGCAGCTGCACAGTCTCCAAGGGCGATGACAAGCTGAGGCAGGCAGCGCAGCAACCCTCATTTTTGGACAGCACAGCTGCACAGAAGCAGAGATGCCAGCTTTGCCACTGCTCCTCCTCTGCACAAGTGCTGGCTGTCCTTCGGAGTGGCTGTCCCCACCAGCACAGCCCTGCTCCTTGCTCAGGTTCTCACTGCTACCTCTGGGTTTAAAGGAATCCCAACCCCCCTAGAGAAACCCCGGGGTCTTCTGCTCAGTGTTCCATTGTCTCTGGGTACTGAAAAACAGGTACCAGTAGAGCTGTCGTGTCAGTCTGCAGGTTTATTGTGGAGCAGGTTTGCCTTGAGAGTACAGAAGAGAAAAGGTGATGAAATTCCAGAGCAGTGGCGTACATGTGCCTCTCACCAGGTACACAATGCACAACCAGTAAAATATTCCAAACACGTATCACAGGCTTCAGGCATTTGGGCTAAATCACTGCAGGGTAACATTTGTGTCAGCCCTGCTCTCCCAGTGTGGCAGCAGTGGGATTTGGTGAGTGTGGCCAGAATCCACCTGGAACACGAATGGCCGTGGTGAGCCCCAGCGAGGATCCAGGAACAGCAAGCACCACAGCAGTGAGGACCAGGCATACAGGCCAGAGGATGCTGCAGCAGAACAGCACCTTCAGGATCTGGACTGTTGACTCATCCACTGGAAAAGCTCCATGCAGTCATTAACAGGAACCCTGTTTCTTGAAAACCATGGGTTACCCCAGGTGTAACTGAAGTTCATCTTGTAACTTTGTTTAATTAACCTGTTCTGCTGTGGGTTAGGCAGTGGAAGCAAACTGCCATGCTGGATGTAACTGGAAGCCCAAACAGGCCTGGGTTTCCATTTCAGTGCTTATTTACTGCTGAAACTGGCCTTTATTTCTGCTAGGTAGCCAATCCCAGCAAAAATATGCTTTTCTCCCCTGTGCCTACCAGTTTGTTTGTTCAGTCCAACATTGCTGCCAGTCCCTTGCTGTGGTCTGTGTCGAAGTGCCTTATCATGCAATTCTCTCTACACAAATAATGAATCCTGCCGGTTCTATATTTGCTGTAAGAAATTGGCATCATTCAACAAAGCCATTTCCAGGATATGGGCTGCTTTCCAACCATACCAGTTTCTGTGAAGCAGGTCAGAACTCCTGAGGTCAGCTGAGAATCTTTCACTTTACGGATCTTCCCTCAAAAAAGGAAAACCCACCTGGAGATATTTTAAATATAAGTTTTCTTTATATCAATAGCCTAAGGAACTAAAAAATGGAACAAGTGAAAGTAGCAATTGTCAAGTTATTAATGATTTCTATCACTCTTAGAAGTTTCTGCAGATGTTATTTGCTTAAAAGATGTGTTTTGGAGGAAAGTTTATCCTTAGATTTTTGGGGCATCTGGTATCAACAGTCAAACACCAGAGAATGAGCTTTGCAGAATAAGCAAATCAGGCAGGAAAATGAATGCCCACTAAGTATCAAGGATCAAAAAGGGCATATGCAAATTTTTATCCATCTGCAGACAGATGGATTTTAAATTCCATTTCAAGGAGAGCAGGAACTGATCCTGTCACCAAAGACCATTCAACAGTAAATGTGAAAAGTGAGTACCTTGAGAAGACACCAGCTGGGATTAATGATTCCCATTTTAGACATTTTTCATTCACGTTACATGGCACACAGCTAAAATTACCCAAACGTTAACAGAAGCAGCAGGGTTACTACAGAGACATTTTAGTTAAAAATACACATTTTATTTCAATGTGCCAATAAAAAAGTCCCACATTTTCTTATCACAGGAAGTTAATTCATACAATAAAAAGAGACCTGTGCTAGTCTATTGGTGTGACTAACTCAGAAGACCCAGATCATGCCAAATTTTAGTTGATATACTCTTCTATCTACATTCTTACATTTACAAAGACACCACAAAATCCCTTATAATAATGTAAGCAAAATAACTTTCTTCCTAAAAGATTAACTTCATAACTTTAATCCATTCTTTCAGGACTTGCACTTCGTTGAGGGCTTCCTGATGGTGAACGGCTGAAAGGAAAAGAATCCACAATTAACATTTCCGTAGCTGTTTGGGAATCACAAATACAGGAAAAAAAACAGGAGTCTACCCAGACTCTGGCTCCCTTTAAGCACTGTTTTAAAATAAAATAACCAATCACTATTGACAAAAGTTAACAGGTTGATGATCTGGAGATAATACTTTTTTTCTTTACCGTTATTTTTAAAATGAGATCACTGTAAGGCCATCTAAAGGGTATTACTTATAGTGACCTCCAAAGGGGCAAGATACTTCTTCACTGTTCTGATACAGCAGGTTGTCAAAACCTATCATGGTGATCGCTGAGCATTTATTCATGCCCTTGTGACTGTTTGACACTGAAGTTGTAAAAATGAACTATTAAAGAATTCTAATTAGGGAAAAAATGCTGCTGATTCTGTCACTACACATATTCTACACTTTACTCTTTGTGCATACACACAGAGAGGAAACGACTTACTGACTTAACGGGAAAGAAAAAAATAATCTAACAGCAGTGAACGTAACAGGCTTGATTTTCCTTTCCTGACTGCTGTGCTAGGTTACTCTACTCTATGTTCCCCAGTGTCAGTGTAGCTTTTTAATGAGACTGAAAGCTCATTTCCTACATTTATTCTATGCTTTAAGCTCATCAGTCTCTGTGCAATAAAACTGTCAGTGAACCAAAAGGAACAGGGGAGCAGACAAAGACAAGACACTGCTACATAACCCTGAGGATTTATTGCCACATATACATATTACCATATAGAAAGCCATAACTACAACATTATTGCTGTTAAGAGATCTCAGCAGAATACCTTTCCAGTATTTTCCTACAAGCAGCAGTCAAACTCCTCAGCAGAGATCAGTGCAGATACTAAAATGCCAGCTCTACGGAGTCTATGCTATTAGTAGGGAGACCAACGTACCTTCTCTTTGGAGATGGTGACCGGGACTTTGACCGGCTGTCAAAACAGAACATCAAAAATGCAGCTTAAATGTCAAATCCAACTTTCATACTTAAAAAACCCCCCCAAAACTATCAGAAAGCGATGGAATTGAGCTAGAAGGTCTTTCCAATGGTAAAGTTTTCAGATCAACTTTTACTCTGACAGGGATTCTCCATTCATTTAGCATGGAGATGCATTTTAAGCAACTTTCCTCAGCAGACAAACAGGAAAACAAGGGGTGGTACTGAGGTGAGGCTTTGAGAAAAGCAACATCACCAAATTGCTGCTGTTTTATGAAAAGCATTAACAAAGCTCAAGCTCTTTATCTGATGGACAGAAAAATTTAACAGAACTGAGCACAAAGGCACAAAAAATTAGTACTATGTTGGAAACTACAAAGAGTTAATGAAAACAAAGAGACAGGTAAGGAACACATTCCAAAGAGCTGCAGAGGAAATGTTGTAATTTCTGTCATATCACAAAGAGATTAGCTGGGGACCCATGTTTGGGGCATATTTTTCTAAAGGACCAGGCTGTTAGAGCCTGCAGTAATATCTCAAATTTAGGTTTGCATGATTATCTGTGCGTGCTCACCTCTTAGCCGGCGAGCCAGACTTGGATCTGCCATGAGACCTAGACCTGCAACAAGAATAAACATGGCTCAGCAGGGAAACTGAGAGCATGCAGGTTCCCATGTTTGGGACAACAGGATTCACACTGAGGGGATGAAAGCTGTCATGCTGAATACACAGAATCCTGCAAGTTTCCAGGGCTTTGCCTGTTAAATTTTAGAAGAAATCTTTTACATGGATGCTGCACATATTGCCCTTTGGTCCCTGGCTGATGATCAGTGTTTGCTGATGCAGGTGGCAGGAACACAAGAACAACCCAAATCCTGCCCAGTATTTTCACAGAGCTAATAAAAAGCCATGCTCTAAACTTGCAGGTTTTATTAGGCTTGAGCGACATCTGCCACTGCAGTTGCAGACAGCTCATTCCTACAAGTATCCTCTCTGTCAAGTTCATCTTACATATCCACTCGCTTCAAGTTGTTTTTTTTTAATGTTTGAACTTGATCCTTATGAAAAAAATCTTTGAGGCTGCTGCACCATAAGAACACTAATACTGCCTGAAAGCCTCACTGAAATTTTTAGGTCCCCAGTTCTACATTCCACATCCAAGGCTTTCCACAACAACTTCCAGATGTGTGTTGTGACACTGTCAAACCAGCAAATGTCATGTAGCACTCATTTAGTCTGTCTTCCTCATGAACCCAGAGCCTGTCTCTGAGTGCAATGCATTCCTTGGACTCTTCTGTAAAGAAAGAAATCTTTCAATTGCTTAAGCACAGTTATTGTGTCACTTCTATCTAGTCGTATATCTGTAACTTCCTATGCCTCAGTCACTTTAATCTCTAATTACAATGGAAAGACAGTAGTCTAGAAATGTCACTACAAGTATCCTTTACCCTACAGAAAACCAGCCTGGTACCAAAAAGAGGAAAAAAATGGTGGTAAAATCAAGATGTTTTTCTCTTTGAGAGTCTGCTGACTGTAGCTGTTTCCTGCTCATCACTGACAGTGAACAGTGATAAGCCGTGACTACGTCATGTTGGAACAACCAGTACTAAGATTCAACATGGTTTAGCCACAGGTGTACCCAGTCAGTGAAAGGCACTGCTCTACTGCCTCGGGGAACCTCCTCCTCTCTTTACCAGCTTCTGGACTCTTTGTGTGAGTTTCTGGTCTTTAATTAAGCCATCTGGTCTTTATCTCTCCTTTCCCTTAAAACTCACATCATTGCTTGCTGTTCCATTCTCAGAAAGCGCCACCTTCAGCTGTGGGCTTTTACACTTGCTCCCTTTAGCTAAATCTATCCTGTATTTTCTTGTGTTTCTCCATGGTTGACTGTTAGCTGTTTCACAGACCAGCCATTAGAACAGCACAGCAGGCGCAGGGACAGGCTGGGCCATAAGCAATTCCATATCCAGAGCAGCATTTCCATTTAATTTTGTTCTTGTCGAGGACATCCAGTCAGCCCTGCTGCCACGACAAGGCTCTATGAAACACAGCCTGTATGCATTTACTATCAAATAAAGTTTAAGAGAACAAATCCTGTGTTCTCCTAAAGTTTGACTGTTACTCTTGTGACACATTTATTGGCACAAAATAATTCTGACAGGTGTTTATCTCAAAATCAGCTCCTGCAGATTGACACTGATATTCAACAGAGCTGGAATTGCAGCTGTAACACTCAGGGCACCAGCAAGCCCTTCAAGACTTGCCTGGCTGCAGACAATAAAGCGTTAACACACTACTAGAAGGGCACCCTGCCTTCTCTGAAAAATACTGGGAAGAATCCACAATCTTGTGTGTGCTACACAAAGAAAAAGAAACTTTTGAGATTAATTCTACATTTGTTAGCTGCTAATGCAACCTGATCAAACCAGTATTTGTGATGGCTAAGGGGACCTGGATGTTAGTGGTGTGCAAAAGAATAAAGAGGAAGAACAAGCTTCTGCACTGCTTTTTAAAACTACAGACCCCCTAAGTTACTGGAGGGAAAAAATGTATTTTTCTGGGAAAAAACGCTAACGGTTGTTAGAGAGTCTAGACAGACTTTTAAGCAACTTTTACCAGCTAACTACAGTCACATACCTGCTTCGGGGCCATGTAACGGATCTGGATCTAGATCTGGATCTTGATCTAGACCTAAAATTAAAAAATAAATTAAAAGGAAGTCAACTCAAGCAGAAGTGATAACAATTACAGCACTATATAAATTAACGTCTACATGTTGAACTTAAAACCTACATGATCATAGACCTACATGATCATTAGAAATTTTAGACAAAAAAATTAATCATGGCAGGCGCCACTGCCTCAAAGTAAGGTCTCAAAACTCATTAGCATGCCTGTGAATTTAACTGGGATTACCAAAACCTGTATAAAGCATGCTGACTTCTAGAGGTCAGCACTTTCTGAAGCCTGCTATCCAATACCTTTTGGAATCTCCTATATAAAACAAGAAAACACCAACAAAAATAAAGCACGCAGCCTTTTAAAAATTAGTACTAATTACCTTGATCTCTTCAAGGAACCCGACCGGGACCGGCGAGGAGACATGGATCTAGACCTACGAGGAGACACGGACCTGGACCTGCGGTAGGAAGCTGACCTGGACCTGCAAAGAAAGCAATTCAAGAGTTGTTCAAGTGTAGCTTTTTCTGAGAACAAGAAGGCAACAGGGATAAAAGACAAACTCAAACACACCTCCTACCACGGCTGCGACTGCGTGACCGGGAATACCTTCTTCCTCGGGACCTCGAGCGGGATCTAGACCGGGACCTGGGTTTAGGTTAGAGAAAACGGGTATCAGGCAGACAGCTGCAGCAACCACTGCATGTGAGACCCTGCTGAAGTCAAAACTTTTTTCAGACAACTAAAGAACTAGCATCTGTCAGTTGGAAAAATGTCTGGGCCTACTTGTCTTGAGCATTTTTACTACCTAGAAAAATGTTAAAAGCTGAATTACATTGCAGAATTACATTAGAATAGAAAACACTGTAATGCGTATTTAAAATAAACCTTGCAAGTTTGCAGGTCGACCCTCTTTGGCCCAAGGTCTAGCAGATCTAGACGATCTAGAAGTATCTATAGGCGAGCGCTGCATCTAGGTAGGTGTTCTCTTCAATCTAACGACGATCAAACTGACAGCCCAATGAGCCAGGGTGAGGCTTGATTGACGCAAGAAGATTTTTCTAGCTGGGAATGTGGTCAATCTGGTGTTCCTCTTTCTAAACCGGAGGGGGGCCCCAATTGAAAGCCAAATTTACTGTTACGGCGGTCACCGTCTCAAATTTTCTGCCCTTAAAGAATAAGGTGAAGCTACGTGTAGATGGCTCGAGGGGATCTGGCCTCTTATGCTGATCACCTCAAGGTCTAGGAGGATCTTAAGTGTCGGATTTGCAAGGCGCCTCAGCATGAAATCTTAAGGCTCGTGACATTCTGAATCAAGGCGACTGACTCAAACGAAGAAACCTGAAAGGTTTTGACCAGGTTGATTATTAAGATATTAACATTTGATAGAAATAGCAACAAATTGTAATATATACCTATACATTTATTCTAGCGTTAAAGTTTAAAGAAAACTGGTGTAACATTCTGTTCTTTGCTAACAAGAACTACACAAAAGCGAGCTGGCGAAGCAACGCGGCCGCCCCGGCCCCGCACGTACCTGCTCCTCCTTCGCCGGCTATAGCGGTGACAGTCATAGGCATAGTGGCCTTTCTCACCACACTCGTAGCACCTGTCGTTGGGGTCGAAGGGGCGCCGGGCAGGGGGCCGGTCGTAGCGGGAGCGGCGCGGCATCCCCGTGGATACTTCCACTCTGACCCTGGAGCCGCATATCACCCTGCAGCGAGTCCATGAGGGCTCTGTGTTAAACCCTACAGTCTATGACAGAACTACAAAAGCACAAGACCGAGAGAGAAAACCCCGATTCTCTCAATAGCCTCGGTACACATGCGAAATGGACACGTACTTCCCGTCAAGTCCACGGACAGCATCTTCAGCATCTCGGGGATCTTCGAACTCCACGAAGGCGAACCCCGGCGGGTTCCTGGCGATCCATACGGTTCTCAGCGGTCCGTAGTAGCTGAAGGCTCTCTCCAGCTCGCCTTTGCCGGCGCCCGTGCCCAGGTTCCCCACGTACACCTTGGTCTCTG
>VZTD01000680.1:18809-44287 GCA_013397725.1 Rhagologus leucostigma
CACCCCACCAACCCCACGCACTCCCCACGCCGCCATCGAGCCCAAGCCGGAAGTCCTGCCCACCCCCAGCCCCACAGCCAATGAGAGCCCGGCATTCCCCAGACGGACAGCGGAGCCAACCAATCCCCGCACGGGCACGGAATGAGCGACGTGCGGTCGAGCCAGTGGGAGCCGGCCGGACCCCTCCCTTCCCCCGGGGGGTTCCCCACCTGTTTCTCCTGCCCGGTCTCCTCCGGGAAGGCGCCGGTACCGAGCGGGGCTGCCATGGCGGCGAGGGGGGGGCTCCGCTCTCCCTCCGCTGCGTGCGGCCCCGCGCCCTGCTCCAAAATGGCCGCCACCGCCTCCAACACCTCAGCTGCGTGACGGACAGCGGCTCTGCCCAATGAGCGCAGAGAAGAGGCCATAGTGACGTCACACTCAACCAATCAGTGTGGGAGGAAGGCGGGGCGCAGAAACGAGCTGGGCCAAACAACAGGGCGGGGCCGCCGTGACTGGCACCAACGGTGGCCAATGGGAAGCGAGAAACATCGAGTGGGCGGGGAAGAAGGCGGAGCTTCAGGTGCCCGGTCCCGCAGCGCCGTGACATCGCCGGTTCGAGACCGGGGCCGGAGGGATGCGGGGACACCGCGTGGGCCCACGGGATGCGGGGACATCCCACACGGCAGCGACCGCTCAAGGCCCCGGAACCGCCCCCGGCCTTGTCCCCGCCGTGGAAAGGCGCCTGGGGGAGGAGGGACCCCACGCCCACCCAGCAGGGAGCATCAGCTGAGACCACGCGCAGCTCACGACACCAGTGTCACCAGCACCCAGTGTCACCAGCACCCTGGGGACCCCCCCGCCCCTCCCGAGCACTGCCAGTGCCCCTTGAGATGCCAATCCTGGCCGCTGCACCCACTGAAACACGGACAGACCCTGGGGCTGCAGAGAAATACGTTTAAGTGAACTACAGGAGAACAAAGTGGGGGAGGAAGGGAGCGGGTCATGAACAAAAATAATCACAGTTTAACTTTTCTTCTTACTAGAAAGAGCAGCTGAGCCATGGGGGCACAGCCCGGGGGTCTTTGCAGAGCTGCTCCTCCACGGAGACAAGCGGGGGAGGTCTGGGTGCCCCGTGCCAGCCAGGGAGTGGGGTGGTCTCGGCTGCCCAACACCCCCAAACCCCACCCCAGGAGGGTGCGAGTCCCTCAGGGGAACCCACAGTGCCCACACAGCTCAAAGGCAGGACCCGGCTGCGGGAGAGACACCCAGGAGTGTGTCCCAGCCTCGGCTGTGCCGGGGTTTGGCCTCTCGGAGCAGCTCCGGGGCCGGGGCTCTGCCACCCCCAGCTCTGCACTGGCCTCAGAAAGAAATCCCCAAGGGCAAGGAGTGAAGAGCTACTGCCGCCTCTCCCTGGAGGCACGGGGCTCTGGGGGTGCTGGGCTCTCACCTCCCACCCCTGCCCGGGGAGGGGAAAGCAAAATCCCCTGGGTCCCTCCCCAGGCTGAGCCCACCCACCGCCCCAGGAACTCCACGTCGCTCTGGGGAGACCCCTGGGTGACATCAGGGGTCTCCCCCCGACCCGGTGCGAGAGGCGGGGAGGGTTTTAGGACTTATTGAAGGCTGCCAGGACAGCCCAGATCATCTCCGTGCCCCTGGCTTTGGCAGCTTCCACCTCGGGGTCCATATCCAGCAGGTCCTTGGTCCTGTTCATGGCCACGTCGTACTTGTCGTCGGCCAGGCTGGCGAAAACGTTCTCCAGCACGTCCGAGGCGTGGGCCAGCACCAGCAGGGCCAGAGTCCTGCGCTCCATGCGCTGCGGGTCGTTGACCCAGCGCTCCAGGACGCTCTCCTGGAGCTTCTTCACCAGGCGCTGCTTCTCGGAGGCGTTGCTGACGGGGTGCGTGGTCATGTCGAAGAGCAGGAAGTTCTGCTTCTCCGTGGTCAGGATGCCCTTCTCCACCAGCGCCTTGGCCAGGCGCTCCCGCACGTTGCGCAGCTGGTACTGCAGCTTGAAGGGGTTCCAGGTCTCTCCTGAGGGGTGGGAGACTCTGCTCGAGCTCCGCTTCCCAATCCCAGCATCCTGCCACCCTCCCGCGCTGCCCATCTGCCCTGCACGGGCACCGGGGGATCATCCTGGCCTGACCCGGAGCCTCCTCTCCCACCTGGCAAAGCTCCCAGGCGGCAGATCCCAGGGTAAATCCCTTTCCAAAGCCTCTTCCACCACCCCTGGCTCACCCCAGGCTGGGCGAGGCCTCAGCGGGAACTAAAGGGGAGCGAGGTTCAAGATTTCCACCGAGCTCCCAATAAAAAACCACCCAGAAAATCCTTCTCTGCCCCTGCACTCAGCCCAAAAAAACCACCCAGAAAATCCTTCTCTGCCCCCGCATTCAGCCCAAAAATCCACCCAGAAAATCCTTCTCTGCCCCTGCATTCAGCCCAAAAATCCACCCAGAAAATCCTTCTCTGCCCCTGCATTCAGCCTTCCCCTGCCCTGTCCATCTCCAGGCAATGATCCAGGGATCCAGGGCCAGGCCAGGGAGAGGGGTTTTGGAGGGATTTGAGGGTCCAGGGTGATTTTGGGGCTCTCCCTTATTCTTGGGGTTCCCTCACCACTGGGTCGTGGCGCTCTGGATGCAGAGGGTGACGCCGGACCTGGGATCCTGGATGGGTTTTGGTGGGTTTGGCGGGGTCTGGGGGATGTTTGGACAGGCCCGGAGGGAGCCGGGACACCGAAATTTCCAGCCGGCCCTACCGGTGAGCAGCTCTATCCACGTCTGAACCGTCTCCGCCGACTCCGTGGCCTTGATGTGCCGCAGGGTCTCATCCAGCAGCACGTCCCCGGTCGGAGCGTCCGACTTCAACAGCACCTGGAGGGAGCAGCGGGAACGCGGGGTCAGAGCTCTGCCAGGCCCCTCCCGCAGCGGATCCCGCTCCAGCAGAGCCCCAAACCCCGCCGGGGTTCCCGCAGGAGCCTGACCTTCCTCTCCAGAAGCCTCTTCTTGCGCAGGGACAGCGGCTCCAGGCGGATGCGGCCGCGCAGAGCCAGCTCGATGAGGATCCCGCCCCGCAGCCCCGAGGAGATGCAGTCGTTCCAGAAGGAGGTGTAGCCCTGGGGCGGGGAAGAGGATGGGAAGGAATTCTTCCTCCATTCACCCTCTCCCTGCTCCTGTTCTCTCCAAAGCCTCCCAGCTTTCCAAAGGGAAGGGAGGGATTCTCCCCACCGGGTGAGAAGCTCCAATTTTCCCTCTTTCCAGCCCCAGCATGGAAAAAACCCAAGGAAAAGTGAGAAAAGTGGGATCATTTCCGTGGGCGCAGGAGGACGTCGCTGCTGCTGAGGGGCTGCAGCCACCCCAGGAGCTCTGCCAGGCTCTGTCCCAGCGCTGGCTGAGGATGTGCCCGGGGACAGGGGAGCTGCAATCTGCTCTTCTCCTTGAAGAAATTCCCCCCCTGGCCCCGGGACCCCCCTGGATGTGCCAAGAAATCAACATCAGGCCTGGGAGGAGCTTCCCCATAACCCGTGGGGCTCCAGCAAGACCCAGCTCCCACAGGAGCTTCATAGAGCCATGGAATGGTTTGGGTTGGAAGGGACCTTAAAAATCCCCCAGTGCCATCCCCTGCCATGGCAGGGACACCTTCCACCATCCCAGGGTGCTCCAAGCCCTGCCCAGCCTGGCCTGGGACACTTCCAGGGATCCAGAGGCAGCCACAGCTTCTCTGGGCACCCTGTGCCAGGGCCTCCCCGCCCTCACAGGAGGGAATTCCTTCCCAAAATCCCATCTAAAGCTCCTCTCTGTCAATCTGAAGCCATCACCCCCTTTGTCCTGGCACTCCAGGCTGTTGATGGGGCCCCATCCCGAGAGGTGCAAGCTCCAAAGTCAAAGAATTTGGGAAAGAAGAAGGTGCAAAGGTTTGGGAAACCCACAGAGAACCGGGAATTGAAGCGGGAATTTGGTCCAGGAAGGAGAGGACAGAGGGAGAAGAGGATAATGGAGATCAGACACATAAAAGGCAGCAGCAAAAAGGAAGGGAAAGGCCAGTTCCCACTTCCACGATAGTCCTGGGCTGGAACTGCAGCCAGGGAAGATGGAGCTGGAAGAAACAAACACCTGGACAAGAAAGCCCAGGGAAGGGCAGGGAGGGAATTCGCTGTTCCCCGAGGTTTAACAGCATTCAGCTGATGCTTTCCAGGAGAGCTAGCCCTGGTGTGGAGCACTGGGACAGCCCAGGGGACCTTTCCCTTCCCTTCTTCCACGCCTCTTTCACTCCCTGAAGAGAACAAAGCCCGATTGTTTCCTTCTGTTCGGTGAGGGCCAACACGGAGCGGCGTTCCTCGGGTTTCAGAGCGAGCCAGGAGCAGCCAGGGCTCGGGGACTGGCTTGGGGAGAGGCTCAGGGGGGCTGGACTGGTGTTTGAGGGGTGCCCAAGGGAAGGGGGGTCCCAGCGGGATCAAAGCCACGAGCTGCTCGCTCGCAGGGAGACCCCAACACACCTGGAACGGGTTCCTGGTGGGAAACTCCCTTTCTGCTGCTCTTTCTCTGGGTGGAAAACGGGGAGGAGAGGACAGGTCCAACAGCTGCCAGGAGACTGGAGACAAGGTGACCCAAGCAGCCCCTTCCCAAGGAAAACAGGCTGGGAACCCTCAGCCCTCCAGGAAAGGGAACCTAGGGAAGGTTTTCCAGCCCCGTGGGCGAATTGCCGTGCCCAGAGGCTCTGTTTGAGCAGGGCATGTGGACACTGGGCTGGCCCAGCACTGAGAGCCATAAAAGACACGAAAACCTTTATTTGCTTTCCTTCGTTTCCTCGTGAGAGAAGACAAAGCAACCTTTCATCCCTGCCCTCCAGACTTCCGCTCCTGCGTTTTGCTCGTGGCTTTACAAACAAGTTCTCCAGGAAAGGGTGTGAAGACCAGCAAAAGTTTCAATTTCCTGGCCTGGAGGGCGCATTACCCCCAGGAAATTTTAAATTCTCAACCAAACCAGTCGAAAGCTCCTGGGTTACTCCCAGCTCCTGGAATCAGACTGGTTGCAAAAAGCCAGGCTGGTTTGCAGCCAGGTCCTCCTACATGGACAGGCTGGTGCTTCAAATCATGAAATTACACCGTGAGCTCACGGATTTTGGCAAAAATGGCCTTGTTTTTCCCCAGTCATCAACCCGAGCTGTGAAAACAGAGCCCAGCTCAGGGCCAGGCTGCTGCTGCCTCTGGTCATGAGGTACAGGAATGTGGAAGGGCAGGATGGCAGAAGAGAAAAAAAAGAAAAGCAAAGCGTGACAAGGTTTTTTCCCCGTACCTGTTGTGCTCTCCCAACTTCCTGGTGGCTGAAGGGCTGTTCCCAGGATACATTAACCAAGCCAGGAACACCAAACACAGCCCAGGACAACGGCAGCCCACGACACCCCACTGCCAGGCTGCTCTCAAATATTTGCTCCAGGTTTATCTGCATCGTGTTCTCTTTACAGCCCTGAGCTCCTGCCACTTCCTAGCTGGCTCCTAGATCTTGTCTAGGATCCTCAAACAGGACAGTCCCAGCCCCTGTCACTGTCACCACCTCCGGGCTGGATCCGTGTGACAGCTCAGCACCAGCTGGGACCAACCCAGGAACAGCCAAACCCCACGGAAAAGAAAGTCCAGGCACCTCACAGGGGTTCAATTCCAGCCCAGAGGAACGAAGAGAAGGAGGCCCATCCACCACAGCTGCTCAGGGTGGGAGACAGGCTCACACAGGAATCACGGAATCGCTAAGGTTGGAAAAGATCTCCAAGGTCATTGAGCCAATGGTCATTTGGTTGGAAAGCCTCTGTAGAAGGCTCTGCTCTGCCACTGCCACCCCAAGAAGCACCTCGGGCACTTGGTCGGCTTCCCCCGGCCTAGAATTCCCCATCTACTTGTCGGGAACAGCAGATTTTAGAATAATCATGGAATGGTTTGGGTTGGAAGGGACCTTAAAGATCAACTAATCGCATTCCCTGCCACGGGCAGGGACACCTTCCATTATCCCAGGGTGCTCCAAGCCCCGTCCAGCCTGGCCTTGGACACTTCCAGGGACGGGGCAGCCATGGAATAACCCCTGCCAGGGCCTCCCCACCCTCACAGGCAAAGCTTTCCCCACACTGATCCAGAGGATGGATGCAGGGATGAAGACAAGGCACGGTGACAGCGCAGGCAGGGCCAGGCAGATCAGAGAGCTCCACACGAGGCACCTTCCCCTTCCCCCTTCTTCCTCCCAGGCAGATAAACGAGTTCCTACCAGCTGATAAGCACAAATCAATTCTGTTTGACCAGGAATTGCTCTTCCCCACTTTCCTTTCACACAGGGAACAGGCCCCTGGGATCAACCAGATCTGCATCCCCCCACTGCTGCCAAGCACAGCCAGTGGCAGGCACAAGACATCCCAGCCAGCCCCATCCCCCTGGAGCTGCCCATCGCCACTCCTGCCTGGCCCAGGAAGCCACCAGAGACACAGCTTCTGTTCCCTCTCCCTCGTGGGTCCAGACTCAGCCCGTGCCTGCTTCCAGCTCCCTCTGCTGCCTCTTCCCTCAAAAGCCACCTCTGCTCTTCTCCACGTTGGTTTTTAAAGAGCAGAGCAGTGCTCAGGGTGTCCCTGTGTGCCAGCTGGTGCTGTGGGACAGGAGGGTGCCCCGGGGCTGCAGAGGAGGACGTTCACACTTGAATGCACCAGCTGAGGCTCCTTTTACCCCATGGCTTTGACAAAGAACAACCCCTCCTTTGCTCTGCACAGGGCAGTGACACAACACCCTCAGGGCATCTCTCACCTCCTGCCACTGTCCCCAAGGCAGAGCTGGTGGGACAGCAGTTACCAGCCATGCCCACAGCTCAGGTTGCCATCTCCCGGCACAGAGAAGCTGGGGCTGCCCCTGGATCCCTGGAAGTGTCCAAGGCCAGGCTGGACAGGATTTGGAGCAGCCTGGGATAGTGGAAGGTGTCCCTGCCCATGGCAAGGGTTCGGAACTGGATAAGCTTTACAGTCCCTTCCAACCCAAACCATTCCACGATTCTGTGGTTCTAAGCAGGTTCTAAGAGTCTAAGGGTGGCTTTGCTGGAGAGCATTGAGAGGAATCCATCCAATCCCTTCTGCTGCTCCCTGAGAGCCTCAAGCCCATGCTGACCACGGCACTGCCACACCACTGCCCACGTGCCATCGGACATCCGCCTCACCTCCTTGTCCTTCAGCCCCAGGAGCAGCACCTCCTCCATGAGCGTGAGGCGGATGTCTTTGGAGTCATCAGGATCGTCCTCGTTCAGGTCCCTGTCCGCAGCCGCATCCTCCTCGCCGTCCGGCTTCTTGTCCGAGTTCCGGCCCTCCACCCGCCGGCCCCGGTGCGTGAGCGTCGTCATCTCCCGCTGCAGCCGGGCACAGGAGAGCACAGGTTTGCTAAGCACGACGGACAGCGACGGTGCTGAGCCCCCAGACCCAACCCAGACCCCAAGCCCGAGGGACGCTCGCCCCTTCTACCCCAGGATTTCCAGCTCCCCCTTCCCAGGGCGGCGTCGCAGGCGGTGACAGGGAGCGGCAGTCACCCCTCGACGTGCTGGAGGGGCCGGTCGCACCCGCACGTTCCGGAGGAAGCCCCGAGGCGCAGCCGCGCCCCCGAGCCCCGGGGGCCGCACGGGCGGGTCCCGCACCCGGATGGGACGCGGGGCGCCGGCAGCGTCCCGGGGCGGTGCGGAACGGCCCCATCCCACCGCCCGCGACCCCAGCTCTGTCCCACCCNGTCCGCCCGCCCCGCTCCGCTCCGGGGCCGCGGGCAGGAAAAGCCTCCGCGGGGCCGCCGCCGCTTCCTGGGCTCCGCTGGCCCCGCCCAGGCCGCGGCTCCGCCAATGGGAGCCCGCGCGGGCGGGAGCAGCCAATCAGCGCGGCCGGGCTGGGCCGAGGGGCGGGACTTTCTCCTGTCTGTCAGGGGCGGCTCCGCCCCCGCCCGCGTGTCCGGTCCGCTCCGTATCCCGCTCCCGTTCCAGCCCTGGCTCGGCCCGTGTCCCATCCGCTTCCTGCCCCGTTCTTGTCCCGTCCCGTGTCCCCTTCCGTGTCCAATCCCGCTCCCATTCCAGTCCCGTCCCGTGTCCCGTTCCCGCTCCCCTCCCTTCCCGTCCCGTGTCCTATTCCGCGTCCAATCCCGTTCCCGTCCCGTTCTGTCCCATGTCCCGTTCCCGCTCCAATCCCGTCCCAGCCCGTGTCCCATCCCTTTCCCGTTCCCGTCCTCTCCCCGCTCCCGGCCCGCCGGTAAAGGAACACGCAGCCACGGGCGAACGCCGTTTAATAGAGGACTGATGACGAACAGACATTCTTAATTTAAAAGTCAAAACCGTCAAGAAATGTTCAGCTGTCCCCGCCCGCTCCGGGGGGAACGGCTTCACTCCCATTCCCTCACGGCCCCCGGAAAATTGAGGGTTTGTTGTTGAAGGAGGACCTGGCACCGTGTCCAGTCTCTGCCATGAATCGTTTTAGGGACACCCAGGTTCTCCCAATACTCCCCCACCTTGGAACAGACGCTGCCATGGCTCTTCGTGGCGTGGATACACGGCCTCAGAAATTCCTGCATTCTGGCAGGGAATCTGGAATTTAAGGCATGCAGAGGGCTTGTTTTTCACCTGAGTATGGTGCTCTTGGTGTGGAAGAAATGCAAAGCATCAAACTCCTCCAACTGTCCCGGTAGGAAAAGTGAAAACTGTAACCCCAAAACTGTAACACCTTGTAACTGACAGCCCAGCCCCCTGGAAAGCTCTGGAAACCACCCCAAAACTGGAGAGGTTTTGGGGCAGGCAGGTTTTGGGTGAGTTCCTCAGCTCGGAACCACAGCCCAAAGGCACTAGTGAAACCCCGTGCTGGGGGAATGAATTTCCTCCATCACCAGCAGGAGCTGGACGCGCCCGGAACTGGAGTCAACCCCCAAATCCCCAAATCCAAGGATTTCTGGTCCTGCCTGCTGGTCCTGGACAAAATGAGTTCAGAATCCTTCAGCTGGGCTTCCTGACATTTTCCTTCCTTGAAACACACTCCCATGGGACTGCTAACGGAGCAGAACAGATCCTTAAAACCCAACAGTCACGTGGAACAAGCGAATGGAAGCGGAGAACTCCGGGCAGCCGGGAGATGGGCGGCTAGAACGGCTCCTTGGGCTCGCTGAGCTTCCTCCTTTTGGGCAGCACGTCCTGGCTGGAGGAGAGCTCAGCCTGGTGAACCTGCCAAGGAAAACCAATTCATGGAATTACAGGAGCTCCGTGGTGTCAGAACAGGGCACAGCCCACCCTGAGCAGGACAGAGGTGTGACACGTCCAGAGCCTCACCCCAGTCCCTACCCAGATGTGCTGGGCCTGCAGGAACATCTGGATACCATTTCCTGGCAGAACTGACCAACTGAAGGAAGGCTGGGATGTATTCCTGCTGGGATGTATTCCTGCTGCCACAGCTGCATCAAGGAGCTGTGTCCATCAGGAACTGCAGCACAGGACAAGGAGTCGTGGGTTCAAACTGAAAGAGGGGAAATTGAGGTTGGATATACGGAGAAATTCCTCCCTGTGTGGGTGGAGAGGCCCTGGCACAGGGTGCCCAGAGCAGCTGTGGCTGCCCCTGGATCCCTGGAAGTGTTCAAGGCCAGGTGGGACAGGGCTTGGAGAACCCTGGGATAGTGGAAAGTGCCCCTGCCCATGGCAGGGGTGGCACTGGGTGAGCTTTAATGTCCCTTCATCCAAACCATTCCATGATTCCAAGGCCAGGCCGGCTGTTCCCCTGCACTGTCCCATTCCGGGAGCAGCACCAGGAGAGCTCTGCACCCTGGAGAGGCTGCTCAGCACCCAACAACCTCCTGAGAGCTCAGTCCTGCTGGTTCTGACACTGCCATGAAAAGATGACAATGAACCTTTAGCTCCACTGTGCTTTTGGTTACTTAAAGCAGTTGTGTTTTGTTTAAATCTAATAAATTGATCATTAAGTTCAGTAAAACCTCTTTGAAAAAGACACAGAGATAGTGAGCAAGGGACAGTGAGCAAACAGAGCAACGTTCTCCTTTTTTTGTCACATCACCGAGTAAGAAAAAACACTGAACATGACTGCTTGGAAGCAGGGAGGGACCTTAGAGCTCATCCAGTTCCACCCCCTGCCACGGCAGGGACACCTTCCACTATCCCAGGTTGCTCCAAGCCCTGTCCAGCCTGGCCTTGGGCACTTCCAGGGATCCAGGGGCAGCCACAGCTGCTCTGGGAATTCCATCCCAGCCCCTCACCTCCCCCACAGGGAACAATATCTTGCTGTAAAAGAAGAGAGAAGAATTCACCCCAAAGGTTTTGGAGAAGGATCTACCCCTAACTCAGCATTCCCAATATTCCCAATACCTGGTGAAGGCCCCCAAAGCCTCACAGAGCTGCAGTCAGTGAAGGAGCAGCACAGACACGAGGGCCCCAAAGCCACCCCCGAAGGTCCAATTCCACCCTGGACACAACCTCTGCTCCAGCTGTGCCAGGTGGGAAGGATTTGGCTCCCCACTGCCTGCCAGACTGACCTGATGAAGCAAATAAAAGGGATTTCTCTTGGAATGAAGGAGTCACAGAGGCGAGGTTATCATTTTGGCCCAGTGTTTCCCAAGTGGAAGCACAAGGAAGCTCTTGGTGAACTGTGCTGGGGATCTCTGCTGGCACAAACCCCCACAGCTGATGGATCAAACCAGCAGGAAATTTGGCCAAATGCATTCCCAACAGGAGAGCAACTAAAACTAAGGAATCTCTCCCACCTGTGTTACCTGCATCGAATCAGCTTCTAACTCTTTGGGACAGAATTCTTTCTGACCCTGTTGAATCTAACGGGAATTTAGGAAGTGATGAGAATTTCATTCTGTCAATTGCAAATGCAATGAAGCTCTGAGTTTTATTCACTGCTTGGAACAGAAATAATGAGAACTAAAGAAAAACTGATACTAACAATGCAGCTTTGGAATATCTTTCCACTTCTTGTCCTGCTCTCTGACACAATCAGCTCAGACGTTTTACGGGTCAAATGATCAACCTGAAATCAGAAAATAGATTTTGCCTTGTGACAGCAGCAAAAAACACACACTGGAGACCACAGCAGGGCTCAGTGCTGGGGCATTCACTGTTCTCTGCAGTGCCTGAGCCAAAGTTGAGATATGGGAGTATTTAAATGGTGATAACCCGTGGAAGTCACAGCATTTACAGCTGGGTGTGCTGCAGGGCCCTGGCAGAGAGAAGCATGTGCTGGTTTTATCCAGTAAATCACTCACACTTACCTACAGCTATCCTGTTTCAAGAAATCTTAAGGACCTGTGTGAAGCAGTCCTCCACGTATAAATGCCACCAATTTCTACATGCAGGGAATATAACCTGAGTTATAAACTTGAATTCTTAAGTTTTAATCAACTTTTAAACAAGCTTTGGTCTGTCAGAATTAGCAGTGGAATTCCTATTAGGCAGTTTATTAACATGGAAATTCCATTCCCCTTTTCTCTTCGTAACAGTCACAGCATCTGTTTGGTTTGAGAGCTGTTTTACAGAGGAACAGCCTTTTGTCAGTGCTTTAGAACCGTTTTGGAAAACACCAGGAAGTGAAATGTAAAGGGATTTTGTTGCTGGAAATAGTGACTGTGGGGAATAAGGCCTTAGCAGATTACCCATGAAGCACTCAAAGGAGGGAAGGAGCTTCACAGAAGCTCCAGTAAAAGCTGAAGATGACAGAATTTTCATACCTGAGGATTAGAAACACGGGGAGTCTGGATCCCTCCAGTTTCCTCTTCATGAGTTGAAATATTTTCTGAAAGATGGAAAGAGCTGAAGAGTTAAACAAAGCTGTTCACAAGAGCACACCCACAACCCACAGCAAACACCAGCTCTGCCCCGGGGAACACTTTATAACTGCTGGGAACAAGTGCTTCCAGAGGGCTCCAGTTCTCCGTAACTCCACCAAGCTTTAAACTTATTATTTTTAACTCAGCCACTTCCTATCCCAGCCTCCAGCTCCCTGCAGTAGCCCAGGTACACACAGCATCCCTGGAAGATGGGTTTGATTCCCTGGCTCCCTCACACACTGCCCTGCTGAAGGCTTGCCTGCAGTGGGATTTGATTCAAGCCTGAAGCCTCAGGAGCCTGTTTTGTGCTGCAGGACAGGGAAAAGGCCACTCTGGCCCAGCTCCTGCCCCTCCTGAACCCACCCAGCCACACCCAAGCAGCAATTCCAGCTGCAGAGCCCCTGTCACTGCCTGAAGCTGCAGGACCAGGCTCCCAAGGGGGAACAGGCAGTTCCAGACGGTTTGGTTGCTGTTTCTAATTCATGCTGTTTTTCTAGGATACAGATAGAAGCAGGGAATGGTGAAGTGTGACTGTGCATCAGCTGTGGAAACAACAGAAGAATTTCAGGGTGACAAATGTGTTTCCCTGTGTCTCGTAGTTCCTGTAAATAAAACATTTGCCAGCTCCCTAGGACAAGAAATTTGCTGGATTTTTGCAAGGTTTTGGAACTTTTATGACTGTTTAAAAGAATCAGACAGAACTTCAAGTGGTTATTCCAGTTCTGCAGCCTACTAGCATTGTCAAGATAAAAATGCTGATCTGCATGTGCTGTTTCCTACACATTTCCACAATAATTTTTGAGCAGCGTGGAAATGGCAGCTGGTTTGGCAAAGCTGCACATGTTACTTCTCAAAAAACCCCAAACCCAACATTTGAAATGTTTTCTGTACAGCAAATGGGTTCCAGATTGTCTGGATGCTTCTATACAGTCCCTGCAAGAGGAGCAGATCAACAAGCAGCAATTCCTTCTTCAGTTTGTTTGGCAGCAAAGTTCAGTCTTCAGGCCTCTGGGCTAAACTGGGAAATGTGAACACAAACCATCCTCTGCTTTTCCTCCTGGTTTATCTAAAATCTGAAAAGGAAGCTCCTGAGATCCCTGAGGACAATTTGGTGCCTCATGTTTTGAGTTGGAGACAGTCTGGGTCCACATCTTGGCGCTCTGATTAAAAACCAGCAGTGAGGAGCTTCCAGGGCACGTTCCTGGTGGCAGCTGTGGCCAGGCTGGGGAGCCAGGACAGTTATTTACTGACAGATTTTATTTACAATGTTAGGAAAAACACTAGAGGAAACTCATTTTTGTGTGATTCATACTAACAAAAATACTTTGCTAGAACTTGTTCCTATGAAAGTTCTCCTACAAGGAAAGGCTGAGAGAGTTGGGATTGTTCAGCCTCGAGAAGAGAAGGCTCCAAGGAGACCTTAGAGCCTCTCCCAGCACCTAAAGAGGCTCCAGAAGAGCTGGAGGAGGAGTTTGGACAGGACCTGGAAGGACAGGACAAGGGGGAATGGCTTTACCCTGACAGAGAGTAGGGATAGATTTGATGTTAGAAAGAAATTGTTCCCTGTGAGGGTGGGGAGGCCCTGGCACAGGGTGCCCAGAGCAGCTGTGGCTGCCCCTGGATCCCTGGAAGTGTCCAAGGCCAGGCTGGACAGGGCATGGAGCACCCTGGGATAGTGGAAGGTGCCTGCCATGGCAGGAGTGGAACGAGATGAGCTTTAAGGTGCCTCCCGACCCAAACCCTTCTGGGATTCTATTCTGTGATGGCAAAAAAAGTTCACTTGCAATCATCAAAACGCTCCAGTGCACAGGAAAAGGGCAGCAGGTCCCCAGAGCACAATCAGCTGGAAAAGGCACTAAAGCAGGAAGCAGCACGGACAAACACAGAATCATTCATAAAACAAAACAGATTCTGGTGAAGTTACTGTACCAGGAGCAGCAAACCACAGCCATGAGCAGCTCCCTTTGGAGGTGTTTCCCAGGGGCTACCGTAACATAAAAGCTCCTCTACCCAGAAGAGCCCCGATGCTCTCGACTCCTCCACACCCCTGGGCTGAAGGTGTGTGGGTGCACAGTGGGATTCTGGGTTACTGCAGGGGAAAAGGTGGCTGAAAGTGGGATTTCTGCTGAACGGAAGCCCAAAAAAGCTGAAATTAAAAAAAAACCAACCCCAGACTGTTGGATTTTGCGCATAGAATTCTGCTTCCCAGGTCTGCAATAATGAGCTCAACAGTACAAGACCACTGCAAGTTTAATGTGCAAACTGTTATCTAAAACTAAATAAATCAGTAATTATTAATAACAACAATAGTAGAAAAAGCAAACAAAATCTATTTCTAAACATAAACGCCATTCAATTTAGCTTAGCTGATAAAATGGAACAGAAGATCAGAATTTTTGAACAGTAACATGAAAGCACATTAACAATGTTTTAACATGGTAACATTTGTTAACCAAGTGCTTCACAGAATGAAGCCCTGATAGAAAATAAAGGCACAGTCATACATGTGAAGAAAATAATGAAAATTTGAATATAGAAAATTGAAGGTTTAGTTTTAGTAACATCAGGCAAGAGGCACAACCCAGAAACCTGAAAATACATACAAATGTTACCTTGAGCTTCTGAAATATTCAGATGATTCTTATCTTCCACTTCATTATCCAAGACAGGATCTTCCTAGATTAAGAAACAGGTCTGTCACTTACTGCAGACACGCAAGGAAGAAGGTTCTACTCAGATGATTAAGGCCAGACTTACTAGATGGATTTTTGGTGGAATAAACTGAAATAAGTGATTGTGACATGGGATGAAGAGAGGTTTCTCTGTGCCCTGTGCTGGGACACATGGCACTGTCCCCATGGCACGAGCTGTCCCTCTGCTGCTCACCCTGCTGCTCCTCATGCACAGGCACTGCTTGAGCAGTGACAGGCTGCAAACTGGAGCAGTAAAATTAAGGATCCATAAAAAATGGATTGAAGATACTGTCCTGCTTAAAGATATCGGGAAACAAAGAGGGTTTATTAATGTTATGGCTGACACGCAGGGAAACAATAATGGCCTTTTTCTAGACGATATACCACAAAAAATTTCAAAAAGCTACACAAAACAAAGTCTGTGCTCTTACATTCATGTCTTGGCTCTCTTCTTCTGGATCATCTCCGCTCACTCCACACACCTGGAGAGGCTCAGCAGTCTCTCCCTGCTTTAGGATGTTCTTATCAACATTCTCCATGCGCTGTTTCTCAGTTGTAATTTTCAGTTTCAGCATATGAAAAGGCGTTGGCACTTCCCCCACGTTCAGGTACATGGGCTCCTCATTAAACATCATCCCCCCGTACTTGGCCTCCTTGAACCCTGGAGGTTGGTAATCAGGGGGTGTAACTGCAGAGAAAAGCCATTAAACGTGTTAGAATGAAACATGTTCTTGTCAAACTAATTTTAACTCTTTTCCCCTTTAAATACAGAGAGTTACTGCAAAAAAATGTGTGTGGGGAGGGGAGTAATCAATATTCAATTTGGAGTAAATGAAGTTCTTTTCTCTTTGCACAACAGCCAAAGCCCAGCTAAAGCTCTTTGGAAGAGGCTGTAGATGCAGAGAGAAAATAGAAACTCTGATTGTCATTTTAAGGCAGTAACACAATCCAAAAGCAGAGCCAGACATTTGGACAGTCATCAAACAAGAACCAGGCTGGCAAATTATGTTATAGCCTAACATACTCTGGGAAACCCCAAGTGTTTTAAAACACACCCAAATGCAATGAAGTGCATGCCAGGACTGTGTTCCTGCAGAGAACACATCCCTTCCCCTTGGAGATTCAAAGGCGTCGTGAGAAACAGCCACACGTGAAATAACCTCATTTAACAAGTCCCAGCAACCACAAAGATTATCCACTGGAATATTCCTTTGGATTGCTCTCCAGTGGCTGAACACAGCTGATAAATCAGGGTGGCATGGCAACGTACCCTCATCATAATACAGGAGTTTCATGGTGAGGCAGACATCATTGGGCAGCGGGCTCAGGTTCTGCATCAGGACGTAGATCTTGCGGATGAGGAGGATGCTGGCCTTCTTGGTGTCCGCACAGGTGATGGTGGAGTCTGACTTCTTATCCTTGCTAAAAACAGAGTAGTCAGATTATTTCTGATACAGAGAAAGCTGTTTCTAGTATTAAGAGACAACTGTTTAACAGCCTATGAACATGAGAAGCATCCCATTTATTGCCCAAGGTCTGAGACCACAAGCACTGCAACTCCTAATCCTGCCTAAGTGCTGCATGTTCTCTGCCCCTTGGGAGATCAAACCCTGAGCCAGGGACATCAGGACAGTTTAGGGATCAGCACCTGGCACCAACTGCTCTATCCGACATCACACAGTGCTTAAAATGAAAAAGGAGGGACTTGTAAAAGCCCAAATTCTGTGAAGTCTTAGCTACTTGCTCTCCATTAAAGTCCCACTATAGACTTGGACACAAATGGGTAATGATAATAAACTCAATGACCAAGTGACTCTTGGCATCCAGCTCCAGCATTTCCATGCTCCCATTCCACCAGAAGCTGACCCAAATCCCACCCCAACGCCTCTGTTCCCCTGCTCCTCACAGCCCCCAGATGAGGCACCTGAGGACCTGCACAGCGGGGCAGGTACCAGGAGTTATTTCCTTGTGCGTCCCTGTCTTCCGGAAGCATTTCCTGAACTGTGATGGATTCAAACTTCTCAGCCCTTTCCAGCTGGTTATTTCCTGCCATGCTGGGGCCAGAGAAGTAGCCTCACACCTATTTTCAAATTGATCTGACAAGAATTTATGCTGTTCCACTAAGGCAAGCTGGTACGGCCAGGAGTCACATCCCCTTTCACAGGTAAGGAACTAAACCCAGCCCAAAGGTCTGCAGCACTGCAGCCTTTTCTCTTTTAATTTAAGGAGCGTTTTATGTAGGAGGGAAGCTGGGAGGAGTTTGTCAGGTATTAACTAATTGTATTTCAATTACTTGTCTTAAAATAAGCCATTTCCCTGTAGCTGTGACTGAGCAGTGAATCCCTGTGGTGGAGGAGGGTCTGGAGGAGATGGGGAGCAGTGCTGTGTCCCCAAAGCTCCAGCAGGAGCACAGGGTGTCACTGCCCACAGCTGCTGCCAGGAGAAGTGATCTGATCTCAGCTGAGCAGGGCCTTCATTTTAGACAAAGTTATGGGGGTTGAGTGGGTGGACTGGTGGGGTCAGTGCTTCTCCCCGAGTTCATTAAAAGCCCCTGAATGTCTCCTTGAGTTTGCCAGACTGATACAGGGGAAGTGAAGCTGTGGTTTGGCCCAAAAAGTGTAAAAACCGAACAACAAACAAAAGAATTCTGAAGAAGAGAGGAATTGGCTGGAGCAGCTTCATAGAACCACCAATCATTTGGGTGGAAAGGGAACATAAAGCCCATCTCATCCCACCCCCTGCCATGGGCGGGGACACCTTCCACTGTCCCAGGGTGCTCCAAGCCCTGTTCAGCCCAGCCTTGGACACTTCCAGGGATCCAGGGGCAGCCACAGCTTCTCTGGGCACCCTGTGCCAGGGCCTCAGCACTCTCACAGGGAGGAATTTCCCCTGTACATCCAATCCAAACCTGTCCCCTGCCAGTTTCAACCCAGCGATTCCTTCCCCATGGCTGGGGATGCCCAGTGTCCTCACAGTGAGCTTATCCCAGCAACGGGAATTCCACCATGACCGAGCCATGCATCACAACAGCTCTGCTTTGCTAAGTGCAGCTTACATTTCCATCGTGTTTTTTGTGTATTTTCTATCATTTCTGCTAAATGAGGAATTCCATGTAACAGTCAGTATCTTCAGATAAGTGAATCTGGTGTGAAGCTTCACCCCCCCCACACACATGGAATATCTCAAATATCCTGGTCACAGAGTATCAAACTCTGACATTTAGCATCATCTTCTGAGTGGATATTAAAATTATGAGCATAATCAAACAAAATGATTAATTGTATTTTAGCAAGTCTAAGCTAGCAGTGTATGTTGATAAAACGAGCCTCAAGATCCAGAATTTAAAAAGCAAACACTGAACAGATCAAATCCCAAGTTCTGCCATTCAGGTGTGTCCAAAGGGACTGTAAGGCCATGGAGCAGTCACAGGGGCTGTACCTGCTGAAATCCAGGAGCGGCCCATTGTGGGTGTACTTGAACTTGAAGTGGTAACACTCTGTGACTGTCTGCAAACAAAGCCAGTAATTATCACACTAATCAGCTGCCAAGCACACTCCTGCCGCAGCTCTGGTTACAATCCATTAACCTTTAAAGAAAATAACTACAGCCCAACTCCCATCCACTTACATGTACTGAATACAGGCCCCTAATCCTCTAACAATTAACAGTAATAATGCATATAACTGTCAGCTAATAAAAATGACAATTCTTTTCCAGGAATCGCCATGATATAATATTTTGAAATATCAGCTGAAGTTTTTAGCACAAAATATTCCAGTTTTAATTGCTATGAAAATGTTTCACACATGGAACAGATGCGGTGACACCCAGTGGGTTTTGTGTTTTCCACAAAAGTCCCATAAATTTGTTAGGCAGTTAGGATGAGGCATCTTTATGGACATCTCACTCTGCAATGACATTTTGGTTGCTTGCATCAGCCTGAGAATAACCTGACACCAGATACTCAAATGCAATTCCACACATGGCAATTCCCACTGCCTCCAGTGATTTTTACACTTGGTATTTCAACATGTCCTTTTTTGAAAAATGCGCACATTAAATATTCCTGCTTGTACGTGCATTTCACTATATCCACATTATCATCAGTCATCCCGTGAGATATTCCAGCAGATTTACCTGAGGATCTTCTTGCTGGGTATAGACCTGTATTTTTAAAGAAAATAGAGGAATCAGCATGAGAACTGCACGTCCCTCAAAGAATGTCCCTTAAAAACGTGTCCCTGCTTTTCAGAGATACTCACTGCTAGGACAATCTGTCTCAGCTGTCAGAAACATAAACAGAGAAAGAAAAAGAACATTAAATATATTTCATAGCCCATTTCTGCTGCCCAAGCTGCTCTGTCTCTCTAGCTCTGGAATCCAACACAGGCAACTAAGGCCTGTTGGAAGAAAAGCCTCTTCCTCTTCACTCCTCTTCTGCGGAGGAGAGGACTCAGCTGCAGAAGAAAACACCTACAGATCCCTGGCTTTCAGTGCTGCTGTTTACAAGAATTTTATGCAGAAATGCCTCTGCATCCCACACTGCAGCTGACTGACTTAGCTCAGCTACTCCCTGAGCAGTCCTACAACTACACTGGCAGATAACGGACTTAAAAACATTTCAATACAACTGAAATGAGACGGGAGGACTTACGTATTTCTTCTGCAAGGCATCATAGCATCCTAACATCCTGCAAAAACCAAATAATATTGGCCATCTACTACTAATTTTCACTTGTTTCTCACTAAATCAAATAGCACCAAAAAAATGAACCTCTTGTGTTTACTCTTACTGTATTAGAGCAATAAATAACACTTATTCCATCATTCTATCTTATTAGCACTGATACAAGCAATAACTATCTTTGTAACACCAAATCACTCCAACCTCTTGGAAGTGTAATTAAAAATACAATCTGTAGGTAAATCATTTATCAGTAAAAACATATTGTTTTTACTGATACATCTTCCAACATATGTATTCATTTATCAGGGGAGCAACCTGGTCTAGTTGCAGGTGTCCCTGTCCATGGCAGGGGGTTGGAAGAGGGTGAGCTTTAAGGCCCCTTCCAACCCAAACCACTCCATGATTTCATCACAAATCAGTAATTCAGCTGAACAGCAATGCTGCTGAAGCACAAAGGAGTAATTACCTTTACTTAGATGTTGCCATTTTCCTTTTATGTTAACACCCAAACAACAGTTCAACAGGGAATCAAAACTTACCCTAATTTTTTTTTCTGATGTTCCTTTCAAATACAGTCAACAAACAAAAATTGGGTTTGGTGCGTACGTGATGCTGGGGCAAGAAAGGCCACTCACCTGTGAACTCCCAACAGGTACCACAACCCTTTCCCACAAAACCAGGGAGCCTGTCCTGGTCAGCCTCCACAGGCTGCAGTGAGATGTCCTCACTGTGTGTGAGGGGAAGGTGAACTGCACTGACCCTTCCGCTGCCTCAGCCACAGAAGCTCCATTGGGAAATTCCAGGTTACAGCAAAGGAAGCTTTTCCTCCCCACACTCCCTTTGTGATAGCACAGGGCTGACTCCACCTCCAACATCAGCTCTCAGCCCTCACATCTGAGCCCCTCAGCACTGCCAGGGGAGGAATGCGTCACTCCCACGCCTTGTACACACCGGGGAAAAGAACCTTTACGGAGGTAACAAAATATAGGAACATGTAACTAAGGCAAAGGCCTTACAGACTTTCCTAAAAAGCAAGGAGAGCACCAGGAACAGACCTCACAGTTACTGAGAACAGAAAGAAAACCAGAATAAGCAGCTGCAGTCACACCCAGCCGTGGCAGTGCTCAAGCAGCCAGACTATCATTGGCAGGCACAGCTCTGCCTTTGACCAAGAAGCCTGACAGTCCCACTCTCTTACAAAATCTGTGGGCAAGATCTCTAAATATAAGATGCAAAATGGTGGCATTGAGTCTCCTGATCATCTAGAGAGGAACTACTGGTTACTTTTGCATTTCTGTGCACCCTTGAGTACTCATGAGCACCTAGAGGAATGAAGTATATAAATACATAGCATTAGATATTTAGTATTTATACAGTAAATAACAAGTGTAGTCACTCTGCAAACAGAGATTTGTGCTCTCCTAAGAGCTGAGCTGAAAATTTAATATAACACAACTGTTACATCTACAACACAAATGTGGGCTGCTCGCTCACAGCAAGAGAACTTTTTCTCTTGTATCTGCAAAGAACCAGGAAGGAATCTTTGAGCACTTACATGCCAAGGAAGCGATACCTGTGTGCTGGAATCAACCTACCATTTCACCAGCTGGGTAGAGCCAGGACAGTTTTTGTCTTCCCGCAGAATTTTGACACAGACATCTCAAAAAAAACAAAAAACACACACGCATTTACTTAGGAAAAAGTGCAACGAAAAGTTCCTTCCCTAAAAGTACATATCAAGAAGAGACTAAAATTAACATTACTATGCATGAGCATAGTTTTAATGCTGAGTTAGCAGCACCAATAACAAAATTTAATTAATGCATTAGTGAAGTTTCCATTACATGCACTGAAACGGTGTCCATTCATTAAAAAGACCATGTGGCTTTAAAAACAACTCGATGACAACAGGTTTTGCAAATTATCACAGAAACAGCCCGTTACCATCCATGTATCTTGTTCCATAGGCGCTTTCAGGAAAGATTCCCCTCAGGTACGTGATGCAGGACACTGCCACTGCCAGGAGCCTCTTCACCAGCATCAGGGATTGCTGCTCCGTGGCTATTTTCTTGGGAAATACAACCGCACTCTGAAAATCACAGAAAGGAACCAATTAAACTGTACCCGCAGCAACAGACTGTACAGGCTTCAACCCTGTCCAACACCTTAATTTTAATTTAATTGAAAAGTATGATTTTCATGATTTATAAAGTTAAGCACATTCCTTACACTTGGTGTTACAATATTTATAGGACACAGCTATAGGACATACATATATAAAATACATATAAATAAATATAACATATTTATAGGACGCATTGTAGCTGGTTTCTACCAAGCACATGATGACAAAGTTCAGACTATTTTTCTGTAATTTTTTCTATATATTCTTTATTCATAAGACTGAATTAGCCTGCGATTTTCATGTGCAGAAATATCACAGAGCACCTGGCTGCGCTATTTCAGCCAAAACTCCCCCATTTTTCCCATTACTGTGCTGAAACAAACAACAAAACCGTACCACAGAATTCCTTTGCTTCTGAGCAGTTGCCATGCTGCAGAGACTCCTGTGCCTGTCAATGAAATACCTGCATTAGCACCTGGATGAGGAGAAGGGCAGCAAGCCCAGCCTGCAGCTCTCCAGCTTCTCAAGGGCATTCCCTGGATTTACAAACACCTCCTGCACAATTTGCCACCTCAAACCAACCTGTAATGTTCAGGAAACAGAGCAGGGCAGTTCTTCTAATCATCCCCAGTATCAGATTCTTGATTTTCACAGCAGCACAGGCCTCCCCTAAGGCTACAGGATGCAATAATTAGAATATTTATAGCTGTATTTACATGAAATATGAACCTCCAAAGGCAATTCTCCTCAGTGCTAACTGGCACCCAACCTACGGGATTTTGAATGGACCTTATGAAAAAGCTCCCCACATTTCAAACACCCCCAGGCTTGGGTTGTTTTCATCTGTAATTTAAATGAGTATGTGAGAAACAGAACCCTCATCACCCTGAGTCTAACGCCACACAAGCCTTCCCCCCAGTTCGGAAATATCAAATTCACCCACGCCTAAGGCCATGGAAAACACCTTTCCCAAGTCAGAAGTCAGCTCTGGATCACGCAGGGCACCGAGCTTCCCCTCAAAATCCTCCATAAACCCCCCTCCGATCACAGCACGCGGCCGAGTTCGGCCCCATTGTAAGAACGGAGCCGCTTCCCAGCAGTGTCAGCCCAGAAAACACCACCTGCCTCCTCAAGGGAAACTGAGGCAAGCGGAGGATGAAAGCGCGAAGACAGAATACTGCAGAGTAGCGGAAGGCGGGGGGCAGCAAAACCTCGGCGGCGAGGGCGAGGTGAGATGTGGGTGAGTTGAGAGATAACCGAGGAAAAACTAAAGGAGAATGTGAGGGGAGAAAGAACGAGACGAAGAAACCGCCCACCCTCACCCTCAGGGCGCCTTTTCCCGCCCTCGCCCTCAGCCGGCCCTGCCGAGGGGCCGTGCGCAAACACAGGGGGGCGGGGCTCGCCCTCAGCCGGCGCCGCTCGCTTCGCGCCAAGCGGCGCGCGCAAACCGCGCACGCGCAGCTTCTGCCCCGCCGGTGAGGCGCCGGGGAGTTGTGGAATATCCTGAGCCGTGAGGGACTCACAGGGATCATCGATTCCACCCCTGGCGCTGCACGGACACCCCGACAGCCCCACCCTGGGCATTCCTGGGAGCGGTGTCCAAACGCTCCTGGAGCTCTGGCAGCCTCGGGGCCGTGCCCATTCCCTGGGGAGCCTGGGCAGTGCCCCAGCACCCTCTGGGCTAACAACCTTTCCCTGATATCCAGCCTAATCCTCCCTGACACAGCTCCAGCCGTTGTGTTGGGTGCTGTCCCTGGTCACAGGGAGCTGCCCCTCGTGATGAAGGTGCAGATCTCTGAGGATCTCAGTCTCCTCCAGCTGGACAGACCAAGTACCTTCAGCCGCTCCTCATACGGCCCCTCCAGACCCTTCACCATCCTCGTGGCCTCCTTTGGACACTCTCTAATGGCTTCAGGTCTTTCTTACCTTACCAAAACTGCACATAGGATTCAAGGTGAGCCCACCCCAGCCCAGAGCAGAGTGGGACAAGCCCCTCCTTTGCCCGGTCAGTGATGCTGGGCCTGATGCCCCTCAGGACACGGTGACCCTTTGGGCTGCCAGGACACACTGTGACCCAGATCCAGCCAGCCACCGACCAGGACTTCCAGATCCTTTCCCAGGTTCTCCTTCCCCAGTCTGTCCGTACATCCAGGGTTGCCCCGTCCCAGGTGCAGAATCCAGCACTTGCTGCTGATAAATGTCATACAGTCCCAGTGCCTGGTGTCAATTCCAGCCCTCACTGGCATGGGGACAGCACAAAGGCACCGAGAACAATCATGGACAATGGATTCTATCTCTTTATTCTTGGTTACCTCAGCCAGAGACATAGTTGCCTTAAGGAATCCGTGGCCAGCAAAATCCCATGACTTCCAAGAACACTTCTTAACTTCTTTTCTAGTGTCTGGACAAAATTATGGCCTCTATTCTTTCCAGATATATTATCCATTGCCATTTGCCTGAAATAAAGCCTAAATATGTAACTTGCTTTTGATCCAACTGAAGTTTAGACAGAGATGGGCCAGGGCAATACAGAAATTATAGTGTCTAACATAAAGGCATTCTCATCGCTATTTGTTAATAGCAAATCATCCACACACTGTACAAAACCCGATTCACATGGCAGTTTCATACCCTTGAGATCCCAAAAATACTCTTTAAACCCCAAATACTCATGAAAAAAACCCATAGAATCATAGAATGGTTTGAGTTGGAATTGACCTTGAAGCTCGCCCAGTCCCATGCCCTGCCATGGGCAGGGACACCTTCCACTAGCCCAGGCTGCTCCAAGCCCTGTCCATCCTGGCCTTGGACACTTCCAGGGATCCAGGGGCAGCCACAGCTGCTCTGGGCACCCTGTGCCAGGGCCTCCCCACCCTCACAGGGAGGAATTTCTTCCCAGTATCCCATCTAAACCTACTCTCAGTTTCAACCCATTCCCCCTTGTCCTGTCACTCCAGGCTCTTGCAAACAGCCTTGCCCCATCTTTCGTGTAAGTTCCCTTCAGGTACTGGACTGGAAGGTCACAATTAGGTCACCCCAAACCCTTCTCCAGGCTGAACAATCCCAATTCTTGAAGCCTTTGGAGGGGATCCGGCAAAATTTGGGGAAGATGTGTCCGAGTCAGTCACTGTCTTTTGCAGGTGAAGGCAAACAAAGGCTGACTTTCTTCATCATTTAACGGAATGCTTCAGAGTCCCTTGGGCTAAGTATTGGTCTGTCTGCTTCTGGATACTCTTCCTGGATTCCTGGAACAGGGTCCTGTCTCCCAGAAGGTGACACTCCTCCCTTTTTTTTAATGCACACGGACTGTGCTGGGGCTAACAGTCCCACATCTGTCCTGGTCCTTGCCACCCTGCTCTGTGCTTCTTAGAATATTTCCAGATATTGTTCCTGTTGGAGCAAGTCCAGAGGAGGCCACGAAGTTGATAAGAAGATTGGAGCCCCTTCCCTATGGAGCCAGGCTGGTAGAGCTGGGAATGTTCAGCCTGGACAAGGTTGTGTGGAGACCTCAGAGCACCTTCCAGCATCTGAAGGGGCTCCAGGGAAGATGCAGAGGGACTGTTCACCAGGAACTGGAGTGACAGGATAAGGGGGAATGGCTTCAAATTGAAAAAGGTGAAATTGAGGTTGGGTATATGGAAGGAATTTTTCCTTTTGAGAATGGTGAGGCCCTGGCACAGGGTGCCCGGAGAAGCTGTTGCTGCCCCTGGATTCCTGGAAGTGTCCAAGGCCAGGCTGGATGGGGCTTGGAGCAGCCTGGGACAGTGGAAGGTGTCCCTGCCGATGGTTGGGTGAACCTTAGGATCCCTTCCAACCCAAACCATTCTGGGATTCCGTGAGTCTTTCACAGATACCGGGGATGATTTAAGGGCTGTGAAATTACCGTTTGAATCAGGTTTTGTTCAGAGCCAAAAGAAAGTTACATATTTAGGCTTCATTTGGGTAAAATGGCATAATATTTGGGATAATACACGTGGAAATAATGGGGGGGGGGGGGTTGGACTAGATGATCTTTAGGGTCCTTTCCGACCCCT
This sequence comes from Rhagologus leucostigma, assembly GCA_013397725.1. Taxonomy (NCBI): domain Eukaryota; kingdom Metazoa; phylum Chordata; class Aves; order Passeriformes; genus Rhagologus; species Rhagologus leucostigma. The sequence continues at coordinate 44,137 of VZTD01000680.1, forward strand.
TATCAGCCCCTGCCCCGCGGTGCCAGCTCCGTCTCCATGGCAGCGGCCGGAAGGGGCCGCGCCGTCCCCACGGCAACGGGCGGAAGCGGCGTCGCGCGGCGGGCGCGGGGCCGGAAGTGACAGCCGGGAGCCGTGTCGGCCATGTCGGCGG
>VZTD01000680.1:44356-57384 GCA_013397725.1 Rhagologus leucostigma
TTCCTCCTCCCCGGCACGGCGCCGCTGCCCGGGCGCCCGTTCCCCGGCGGGGGCGGCGATGGCGGCGCCGCCGTGGCCGGGTCCGAGAGCTCCGCGGCGCCCTCGGGAGCGCTGGATGCGGCCGCGGCCGTGGCGGCGAAGATCAACGCGATGCTGATGGCCAAAGGGAAGCTGAAGCCGGCGCCCAGCACGGCGGACAAGGTGGGTGGGCGCGGGGGGTGTCACGGCTGGGTTCTGGGGACCTTGATTTGTCACCGGGCCGGGAAGCGGTGAAATTGGGTGCAATAACAGCAGTCGGAAATAACTTTTAAAATATTTTTTAGCATAACAGAAAGCAGTGGATGGGCTGTGAGGTCAGTCCGCTGTAAGGCTTTACCAAAGCCACCTGTAGAGAGGTGAAAAACTTTTTTCTCAGAACCGTAGAATATTCTGAGTTGTAAGGGACTCACTAGGATCATCGAGACCAACTCTTAAAGTGTTTTTCCTGAAGTGTTTTCCAGACAGCAGAGCTGATGGAAAAACTGCTGTGTGAAGCAGCCCCTTTAAAATATGAGACCAAATTATTTTCATGCCTAAAGAAGTTACCAATAGGAGCCGCATGTCCGAGTCCTAAACAGCTCGTTCAGCCTTTGCTGAGCCCTGCCCTGGGCCTGGTTGACCCTGATGAGCTCAGGCAGTGGGACTGGATGGTCCCTGGGTGTTCCTCCTAAATAGTCTCTGAGTTTTCTATTCTAAAGCAAGTGTAACTTAAAGCCACTTTTCCAGTTCCAGTCACAGTCCTGTCTTGCTCTTCTGCGTGTCCTTAGCCTGTGCTAGAGCCAAGTTTAGAAGCTGTTTCAAGTTTCATGGAATCACAGGGTGGTTTGGGTTGGGAGGGACCTTAGAGCACATCCAGTGCCACCCCTGCCATGGGCAGGGACACCTTCCACTGTCCCAGGCTGCTCCAAGCCCCGTCCAGCCTGGCCTTGGACACTTCCAGGGATCCAGGGGCAGCCCCAGCTTCTCTGGGCACCCTGTGCCAGGGCCTCCCCACCCTCAGAGGGAACAATTCCTTCCCCAGATCCCATCCATCCCTGCCCTCTGTCATTTTAAAATTGTTGCCCTTTGTCCTGTCACAACCTGCCCGTGTAAAAAATCCCTCTCTCTCCTTTTTATAAACCACCTTTAGGCCCTGGAAGGGGCTTTGAGGTCTCCTCGGAGCCTTCCCTTCTCCAGGTGAACTCCCCCAGCTGTCCCAGCCTGGCTCCAGAGCAGCTCCAGCCCTCAGAGCATCTCTGTGGCCTCCTCTGGACTCCTTCCCTTCCATTTTTGAGGACCCCAGTTTCCATCCAAACTTGCTGAAACAGAAAATTAACAAAAAGAGTGGTTTTTATGGCGTTGCATCTCCTTTTTCACACCGTGCCAGTCCGGGGGTTTGCCTTGTGAGGCTGCGTCCAAAGGAGTGCTCATTTTGCCACTGGATTCACTCACAGATAAAAAAGAGTGGGAAATTGTCACGAGTTCTCTCCTTAATTGCTTCCCTGTCACTTCTGGGGCTGAAACCACCACTGCAGCCTTTTCCCTCTGTGTGAGGTTTAGCAGCAGGTGGTTCTTGGAGTGTTGCTGTCAGCAATCCCACGTGGAAATGATGGGATTTGCCTCTCAGAGTTTAACAATCCACCAGGAATGGGTGGAATTCCCAGCGTTAGGGACACATGGCCTGGTTTCATGGAGCCTCCATAGTTGTAGCTCATGGAAGTAAAATCCATTTGCTGACTGGCACTTTGAGACAGCCAAAAATTGGTGCTGTCTCATTCTCCCAGCTCTGTTTTTGTCACAAGCTCCGGTGGCACTCAGGCATCCTGTGACAAATTGTTTTGCTCTGAGAACCATTAACCAAGTAATTAATGCATTTGGGGTGCCAATTTTTATTGCACAGATTTTTTTATTTTTTAATATAGTAACAAGTAGGTATAATATGTATATAGCTCTTTCATTGCATACGTTGCTTTTGGTGGAACATGTTCAGTGATGGCATTTTTAGAGTAATTAATTCTGATGACCTTTCAGGTTGTGAGGGAATGGAAATTAAGGAGCTGCAGGTTAATGAATGTACTTTTTTTTTTAAGTGTGGAAAGAGTGGAGCAGTTTAATGTCAGAACAATGTCCTGTGCTGGAGTCCCTCTGTAGCTGCCTTGCGGCTCTCCTGCAAGTGCTTCAAGTGATATTTGTGAGAGTGGATGGGTGGTACTGGAAGATTCTCTTTTTTTACAGAGTCTTGTTTTACCTTTATGTCCCCAAAATTAATTTCAGAATTTTTAGAAGGCTGTGCTAACTCTGTACGTTGAAAAGGTCTTTGTGGTGACTCTAACTTTTCCACTGTATCTTCTGAATCCGTGATGGTGGCTTTTTATTTCTTAGCCTGACACAAAACATTACACCCCTGTCTTAGAAGAAGATGGGGGAAGTGTAGTGTGGATGAGCTCAGATCTTGAACAGAAATTCTAAATTCTGTCTCTGTAAAGCCTGTTGAGAGAAGCAGAAGCTACAAACATGTTTCATTGGTCTCTCATATTTCTGTCAGAGCTGCCAATTCAAGTGTAAAATGCTTTGGTTTCTGTTCGAGCAACTCTACAGCTCAGTTCTGCATTATTTACAGAACAGAAGCATTAATTATTCTAATTAATATGTGCTGAAGATACAGCTGGTGTGTTGATCTGGGCTGAGGGTGTTGAGGAGGCAGATTAAGCAGTAGGTACAATGAGCTTTCCACTAATCTCTGTAAAGATTTTGCCTTCAGCAAATGAAAGGCGTGAAGGAGAAGCGCGTTCACCCCTCGAGCTCTGGGCTCAGTTTGTTTTTCTTGAGTCACTGCTTTTCCACCCACTGGTCTTTTGCAACGGTTCTTGTTGAAGCTGCAGGCTCTGGGAAAAGGTCCAGCTACGAGTAAAAGCAAAGATGACCTTGTGGTGGCAGAGGTGGAGATCAACGACGTGCCCCTCACGTGCAGGAACCTGCTGACCAGGGGCCAGACCCAGGACGAGGTACGTCCCACGCCCACGGCAGCTCTGCTGGCTTTGGGAGCTCTGAGGTTACATAACATCTTACATCTGTACCTGCCAGGTTAACTGAGGAGAGAAGGTTAACTTGTAAGCTTAAAAGAACTTGCAGTGAACTCTATTCAGTGGCTGTTTCCTTCTAGAAAACTCGTTGTGTTTTCTAAAGTTGTTTGTTTAGTAGTTTCTTGGTTGGTTCAGTAAATTGTTGTGTGATGAGTTCAGAGCCAGCATCAGTCTCTTAGCACTTTATTAATGATTTCTGGGTTTTTTAGACAACAGCATTGTTTAAACTTCGGTATTTTGTGTGTGCCCTGTTTGGTATTGGCACATGTGTCACTGGGCTTTGCACGTTTTTTGCAGATCAGTCGCCTGAGTGGAGCAGCTGTCTCGACTCGAGGGAGGTTCATGACTGCAGAAGAGAAAGCCAAAGTGGGACCTGGGTTTGTATTTCTTTTTTTTAGAGGTTCTCCTTTTCTCCTCAAGTGACAAAGTGCTGGGGTTCCTGTTTGGTTGGTTCTCCATGAGCAGTGTCACCAATAAATTTGCCATTCTGCTGGTGCTGACTGCCTAATACTGATGGGGTGAAATAACAACCACACCAGCCATCACCCTGACAGATCACACTGTGCTGAACTCCTCCCCACAGAACACTGCAACTTCCCAAATACACATTTCTTGCTGCTTTTAGTTAGTGAACCATTTATGTGGACAGGCTAATTAACAGTGGTGTAACTTTTATGAGTCATCATCGACTCCTGAATCACGTTTTCAGTGCAGGGCTTTTCTGCCTGAGCACTGTGATACTCAAGGAATTTGTGTTCTCTTATCTGGAGGGCATTTCAGATTTTTGTGGAAGACTTTCTGTGTGTAATGACTGTAATATAATTAGATTGGATCCATTATTGTTGTGTTGTCTGTGGGTTTAATTGAATATTTGACTTTTGCTTTCCAGAGATCGTCCTTTGTATCTTCATGTTCAGGGTCAGACACGGGAGCTGGTTGATAGTGAGTACAAAACATTCTGCTTTTTCTCTCCCTGTTTGTGATAAAGGGTTTGTCTGAGTGGCTTTGTTGGATTTGTGCTATAAACATCTTGGTGGTGATAACAGACTTTATCCAAACATTGATACCGAGATCTCTGCTCGGAATTCCCTAAGGTGCCATGTACTGCGTTCATCAGGAAACCAAAACTTTGGATAGATTGCAGGGAAGGTGGGGAAAGTGGGCAGGGTTCCTGGGCAGGTACAGCTCTTATCTTACTGATAACACACCGAGATCCATGGGAATAGGTGTGTGACAGGGAGACCTACGAGGAGAGACCTCGGGGTCTCTCTGTGACAGAGGGTCACATCTGGTCTCACCTCCCTGCACAGGCAGGGCCATCCCAGAGCACAGGGCACAGAGATTGTGGCCAGATGGGTCTGGGATGTCCCCAGGGAGGGAGGGAGACTCCGCAGCCTCTCTGGTCTCTGTTCAGGGCTGGGCACTGCCCAGGGCAGGAGTTCTGCCTCCTGTGCAGGGGAATTGCTGGGATCAGCCCCTGCCCGTCCCTCTGCTGCCACTGCTGGGCCCCCGGAGCAGAGCCCGGGCCCTGCTCGGAGCCCTCCCTGCACCCAGGGACACCCAGGGACACCCAGGGACACCCAGGGCTGAGGGCCCCTCTCAGCTGGGGCTCCTCTCGAGGCTCAGCAGCCCCAGCTCCCTCAGCCTTTCCTGGGCAGGGATCTCTCCAGGCCCTTCAGCATCTTTGTCACCCTCCGGGAGCTCCGTGTCCCTGCTGTGCTGAGCACCCAGAGCTGGACACGGCACTCCAGAGGTGCCTCCCAGGGCTGGGCAGAGGGGCAGGATCACTCCCTGACCTGCTGGGAAGGCTCTTCCTCATCCACCCCAGGACCCCACTGTCCCCTGGCCCCCAGGGCTGGCTCAAGGAGAGCTTGGTGACACCCCCAGATCCTCCTCAGCAGGTCACCCCCAGCCTGTGCTGGTGCTTGGGGTTGTTCCTTCCTGGTTCAGGACCCTGCCCTTGCCTTAAAACAGTGGCCCAAACTTTATCAGGGTGGAAATGGAGAAAGAATTCTGATACTTCACAGAATACCTGAGCTGGAAGGGACCCGCAGGATCATCCAGTCCAACCCCTGGCCCTGCACAGACACCCCAACAACCCCACCCTGTGCATTCCTGAGAGCTCTGGCAGCCTGGGGAGCCTGTTCAGTGCCCCAGCACCCTCTGGAGGAAGAACTTTTCCCTGATCTCCAACCTAAACCTGCCCTGGCACAGCTCCAGCTGCTCCCTGGGGGTGGCTTGTGCCATCCTTTGTGATCCCATACCGGTGTGCTAATCCTGGGCCCCACTGGAAGATGGAATCCTTCTGTCACAGAATATGGAAAGTAACCCTGTCATGTCACAATTTGGTTACTCTGGGCAGCTGAATAAGGATGAATTTCATATTCTCTCAACCAGGAGCTGTTAACAGAATCAAAGAGATCATTACCAACGGAGTGGTGAAAGCAGCCACGGGCTCCAGCCCGACGTTCAACGGAGCCACAGTCACTGTCTATCACCAGCCAGCCCCTATCACTCAGATAACTCCAGCTGTTGGCCAAAAACCTCCATTCCAGTCAGGGGTAAGTGATCCATCGATGTGGATTTCATTAATATCACTGCTTACAAGATTTACCTTTTACGAAGCAGACGTGTGGTGTGCTGTTTATTAATAAATAACAACGCCACAACACAAAAGATGAAAAAACGCCCCAAAAAAATCCCTCCCCACCTTGTGTTGTGAAAACTGGAGGACTAACGAGACCGAGTCTGGAGAGTGAGACTCGGTTGACAGTGGCCTCCTAAAAGAAAAGGGATGGAGAGAGCAGTCCTACTTCCAGAAAAGCACAGGGCTCACTGTGCCATCTGACACTGAACCCCTCTGTCTGTCACAGCAATGAGATTTGTGCCCTCAGTGAAATGAACATCCTGTTTCTTAGAGTGAAATATTAAGCTTTTGCTGTTCATTTACAGATGCATTATGTCCAGGACAAGTTATTTGTTGGGCTGGAACACGCTGTTCCCACATTTAACGTGAAGGAGAAGGTGGAAGGGCCTGGCTGCTCCTACTTGCAGCACATTCAGATTGAAACTGGTGCCAAAGTCTTTCTTCGAGGGAAAGGCTCAGGTTGCATAGAACCAGCATCAGGGAGAGAAGCCTTTGAACCCATGTACATCTACATCAGGTATGGGGGAGTTCCTAAACACCATAAAAAATCCCAGTGGCCAGTCAGGAATGCTGCTTAATGTTTAATCACTGTGGGGAATTCTTAATTTTGACTGACTTAACGCAAATGAAATAGGTTTTGAACCTGGTTGGACTTTAATAAAGGTGTCTCTGAAGCGATAAGGATGTAACCATATGGTGATAGGGTATAAGTCACAGAATCCCAGAAGGATTTGGGGTGAAAGGCACCTTAAAGCTCATCTCATCCCATCCCCTGCCATGGGCAGGGACACCTTCCATTATCCCAGGCTGCTCCAAGCCCTGTCCAGCCTGGCCTTGGACACTTCCAGGGATCCAGGGGCAGCCCCAGCTTCTCTGGGCACCCTGTGCCAGGGCCTCCCCACCCTCGCAGGGAACAATTTCTTCTTTAAGGGATCATTCTGACAGCAGGATTGCTGCAGGAGCTCCCAAATTTGACAGAGAAGTTTGTTCTTATGAAGTTTTTTTGTGTCTGTTTTCAGTCACCCAAAGCCAGAAGGTTTGGCAGCTGCTAAAAAGCTGTGTGAGAACCTATTGCAAACCGTGAGTAGCTCTTACAAATACAAGATTTCAGAGCCTCTTGTAGCTTTGGGGTGTGCTTGGCTGAGGGATTTTTAATGCTTTCAGCAAAGCTGTCCATGTGTCTCACTTGCTCATAGGTTTTTTCTTCCAAGGGTTGCTAACTCTTGTACAGGGAATAAACATTTCTCAGGAAGGAGCTGAGAGTACTGGAATTTTAGGGGGAAAAAAATGCAAATGCTTCTTGAGCAGAACTGGGGGTGAGGACAAGAGAATGTCTGACTGCAAACATGAAAGAATCCTGCATTTTGCTCATTGCTCCAGCTTCCCGTGCTTTAGCTTTACATGATGTCCAAAGCTGCACTGTTGGCTTTAGGAAAGATAAAGTGACTGGTGTAGCAAAAAAATTCTAGAAAATCTCTCACGTGCACACAGAGAAACTTCAATTTCTCAGCTTCTCTTAGATGAACGAAAAAAAAGTCCTTGAGTCTTTCAGTTAATTAGAATAATAAGATAATGGAGTATGGGCTACAAAGTATCTTTTGCAAAATATTTGGAAGCTTTTTTATTCTCTGGGTCTCTGTTGTAGTAATAAATTTGTCACTCTTTTTCCTGTGAAAGATTATCCCATAATTTACACAAATCTGCCCCAGAGGCCAGTGGGATGAGGGGAGCGTTTATTGGGGTTTTGGTGGGTGGATTGTTATGTTTGGGTTATTGCTGTCCTTGTGCACAGTGTGCTCTGTAATCAGCATTCCCTCACGTGGTTACGGGGAATTACATAAAGGTTAATACTGTAAACATTTAAAGGTTGATATTGTAAATACATTTTTATTGTCCAATCTCTGAAATTCTTCGTAGGTTCATGCTGAGTACTCCCGGTTTGTGAACCAGATAACCACTGCAGTTCCCTTGGCAGGTAAATACCAGCCTCGAAAGTCCAGCTCCTTTTACATTTGGAATTAAACTGGATCTTTTGGTGGCTGTGGCAGAACTAAGATGTCCTTTCTCCCTCTCTCCCCAGGCTTCACTCAGCCGGCCACAATCAACAGCGTCCCTTCCCAGCCCTCCTATTACCCTTCCAACGGGTACCAGGCTGGTTATCCTGTGGTTCCCCCTCCTCAGCAGCCTGTCCAGCCTCCCTACGGGGTGCCAGGCATAGTCCCCCCTGCAGTGCCCTTGGCTCCTGGAGTCCTCCCAACGCTGCCCACGGCCGTGCCGCCCGTGCCCACGCAGTACCCGATACCTCAAGTCCAGCCTCCAGCCAGCACTGGCCAGGTACTGCCCCGGGGTCACTCTTTGCTATGTAGATGGCAAATTTAACCAGCAAGAAAAGACTTTTGTAGTTCCAGATGGAGAATTCTTCTTTAGGGCTTTTTTTTTTTTCGCCTTTTTTGTTTGTTTGGGGTTTTTTGTTGGTTTGTTTGGTGTGGTTTTGTTTTTGTGTTTTGTGTTATATTTTTTTTGGTTTGGGTTTTTTGGGGGGGGGTTGGGGTGTGTTTGTTGGAGTTTTTTTGTTGAGTTTTTTTGTTTGTTTGTCGGTTTGGTTTTTTGGGGGGAGGGTGTTTGGGTTTTTTTGTTACTGTTTAGCTGATCCTTCTTTCTAAGGAACTAAATTGTCGTGTGGCTGCTTCCTTCTGCATTTTTCATGTTCCCTGTTAACAGCAAGGACGTTTTCAGGGGGTGGGGGCTCATTTCTGAGGAGCATCATTACAGTCTGTGGTGCTCCTATGTAGGTGCATGAGTTTGAGTTACAGACAGGGATTAGTTTGAGGTGGGAGCATTCTCTAACTTGTTTTACCTCTTCAGCTGTGAATTTTCCTCTAAGTTCTCTTACAATGTAGAGAAACCAGTTGTGTGTTCTGCTCCTTTGTGTGAAACTGCACTGAATGAGTCCTTTATTACCCAATTTTCTTGTGTTTTCTCTCCGACTTGTGCCCCGCAGAGTCCGCTGAGCGCTCCTTTCCTTCCCGCTGCCCCAGTAAAAACCACCATGCCAGCTGGTACACAGCCACAGGTCCAACCCCATCCCCAGGGCCAAAAGAGACGCTTCACCGAGGAACTGCCTGATGAGAGAGAGTCAGGACTGCTGGGATACCAGGTGGAATAAAATCAGCAATTTTACTTCCCTCACCGAGGCAGAGCGGGGTTGGCGAGAGGTTGTTGTTAGCACAGGTTGTTGCAGCAGTTGTGCAGGGCCTTGGGCAGAGGGCAGTGCTTGTTCCAGAGCACAGGGCCCACACTTTGGTGTCTCTGAGTGGATGCACTGCTCCAAAGCTGTGGCTTAACTCATTCCAGCTGCTTTCCACACCCTCAGTCCTTCCCAAAGACAAGCGGTGCATCCAGGTCACAGACGTGACAAGAGCGTGGGACCGCTTGGTTTAAAGGGAGATGATTTGGGGGTTTGTTGGAATTTTCGGGGTCTTTAGGTGGGCTTTTTGAGGGAGGGAAATTTTAATAACTTCCAGATTTTCCCATTTACCTTGCAGGTTGCACTTGAGAGGATTTCAAGAAGCCTAGTTTAAAAGCCTAATTTACTTGTTTTTTAGATAGTTAGATGATTTTAAGAAAAATAATTTTGAGTTCTTCAGATTTGCCTGTGAGCAGAGGGAGTGTCTGTAAATGTTTCTGTGATGCTACACCCTTGCCACAGGCAGAACCTTTAAAAAAAGCTTTGCCTAGAGGCAATAAGGAACTGCCGTGTGTTAAGAGCTAATATTAGAATCTCAAGCAGATTCCTGTGGCATGAGGTCTGCTCAGTGTTCAGAATTAGCTGACTGACGAGGTAATAGGTGATCCATGAAGGGAGCAGCTCTCTTTATTGTCCTGAACTACTGGCAAGGTGGAGTAGGTGGTGAGGAGTCTTCCAGAGTGGCGCTCAGGCATGTTTCCTACCACGCTGCCCTCAGTACTTTTAGGAGAAAGCATTTTGTGTAACAGTGGTGATTAGAGGTTCCTCCTGCTAGTTGGCCATATGCTCTGAAAGGTTGGGTTTCCTAACAGTATCATTAAGGAGCTGTAGCTTTTGTTGTAGTTGTAGATTTGCTAATGCCGTGTGTTTTTCTGCTCATAGCATGGACCCATTCATATGACTAATTTAGGTACAGGCTTCTCCAGTCAGAGTGAAATCGAGGGAGCCGCGGCGAAGCCAGCAAGTTCCTCAGGAAAGGAGAGAGAGAGGGACAGGTGGGTGAGGAAATCATGGCCAGGGGCTCTCCAGGTTCTGATGCAAAGCTTATTTCAGAGATGTGTTTCATGTTCTCGTCTGTGACTTGGGGATTGTTTTGTTGTGGGTGGGCTTTTTGTATTTTGGGTTGGGTTTTTTAAGGAGAAGGGATGCAAGGGTTAACTTTTCATGCTACAGAATGAAAATAGCTTCATTTCCACTCCTTCTGTGTCTTACTTTGTCTGGGTCTGGTATTTTGCCACTGTGACACATTACATTGTACTGGCCCCAGCACAACCCTTGGGGCCACCAGTTGTTACTGGTTTCGTCTTGGACACTGAGCGGTGGCTGTAACTCCTTGGACATGGCCATCCAGCCAGTTCTTTGCCCCTCTGATAGCCCATCCATCCAATCCATTCCTGTGCCTTTTGGAAGTAAGAATGTTGGGAGAGGACAGGCCTTGCGGAGCTGCACGTAGGGCCATCAGTCACTGCAGTCCACCAGTACAGTCACTGGATGAGTCAGGGAATTTAAAGTTCAACTCCTCAGGCCAAGGGCTGAGTTAGGAATTTGCTTTTTATTACCTTTGGCTCTCAGCTTGGTTTAAAAAGGAAAAAATACTGCTTTAAACAGGCAGTTGATGCCTCCGCCAGCTTTTCCTGTCACTGGAATGAAACCGGAATCGGAAGAAAGAAAAGGTGCGGGGTCTTTACCAGGCAGCCATGGTGAGTGCAATGGGTCAATGCCCTTGCAAGTCCAGTTTCCTTTCCCAAACACCCTTGTAAGTCCAGTTTCCTTTCCCAAATGAGCTGGTGGTGGTTTTAACACGTGTCTAAAACGGTGGGTTTTTTTGGCTGTTCTTTGTTGAAGTGCAAAGCAGGTGACATTGCACTGCTCTAAAAGCACTGATGCTTGCTGTGGTTATACACACAGGTTGCTTCTCAAAGCTTTAATAAATATCTCTATGAAATGAGGGGAGTTTAATTAAGCGAGGGACTAAAGACAAGGAGTTTTGACCCATCTGGCAGCACAGAATGTGGTGGGGGTTGTTCTGTGGCACAGGTGAGGCTTTGCATTGTGAGCAGCTGCCTCAGAGGCACTGAGGAGTGTTGTGGGAGTTGTGCTCAGGTGGGGATTTACACACATTTCTGGCTGCAGACAACACAAAGGCTGTCAGGATTTCCTCTTTCCTAGGGCTGTCACTCAGCAAGGGTTTGAAGTTGGTCAGACATGCAGTTGTTTTACTCTGCAGGCAGTTCAGTGCTTTCAGCTCTGCAGGGACATCACCCACCCTGTTTAACCTTAGTTCTTCTGCAGTCTTGCTCCCAGACATTGCTCTCCTGTTAGCTTCCTTTTGAACAAAATTTCTACTTTTCTTGACGTGTTGATCTCTTTAACGGTGAAATTGCCCTCGCTGAGAGCCATTTGCTAACTTTACCTTTTCTGTGTGTTTCTTTCTTGTTTCTCTGTTCTCTTACATGGTTCTGATGGATCACATGGCTGTTGCTGGTGCTGTTTCGTGTGGCCTTCGACCTTGGATGACCATTGGCCTTGTGACCTCAAAATGGTGTCCAACTAACAATTTACAATTAACATCTTTTTTTTTATTATTATTATTAACTCGTTTTGGGGCATTTTATCTCTTTTTGTTTGTTTTGTTTTTATTTTTTCCTTCTTGGGGGCTGGGGGGGGCTTGTTTTGTTTTCCCCTCCTAGATCATCAAGCCAAGAAGATGAAAACTGCAGAGAAGGGCTTTGGATTAGTGGCCTATGCTGGAGATTCATCAGACGAAGAGGAGGAACACGGTGGCCATAAAAACGCAAGTACTTTTTCACAGGGCTGGAGTTTGGGGTACCAGTACCCCTCCTCACAACAGAGAGCTAAACAACAGATGCCATTCTGGATGGCACCATAAAAACTGCAGGAGAGTTTTCATTCATCTGGTTTTTCCCCTCTAGCAATAATGCATGTATATTCCAGAACGAACTTGGCAAAGACGCATTGTTTTTACATTTGCAGAAGCCAATTTCCCCTTGGAAGGGCTCCATTGTTTTTAAAATCCTCATTTCGGCAGTGTATTTGTCAATTTTAAAAAGGAATGTTTGGAATAGTATCCTGACAGGGCTAGTCCCTTGTGCAAGGGAGAAGTGCTGTAAAGAGGAACCAGGGAAGCCTCTTGGGCCACGTTTTTCCGAGACGACTTAAAGGGAAGAGTCAGTGCCACTGACTCCACTCTGCGTTTGCATTTTATGGAGTGCTCCTGCTGCCCGCCCCAGTGAGCTGCTGGTGACTCAGCCTCAATTTTGGACTTTCACCAGAGGGAAGGAACATCCAGAAGTCATGAAAAACTTGAGCATCGCATTTTGAAAACTCTTGTTTTTATTTCAAACATCTCCTGTAACTCGGCTTGGTTTTATTTTGAAATGTGGTTTCACCAATCCCACAGGTTCTCATTCTAGCCAGATGTTGGGGTGGGGGCATGCTCAGGTTTTTGGATAGCTCCACCTTGCCCCAGGTGGACTTGGCACTCGATTCTGGTACTGAATCGTTTCCAGTCACCCTGGGACTCGCTCCCACCCAGCAGGAATTCCTTTTCCCTCATTCTGGATGTCACCAGAGCCAGCAGGTTCCACAATGGTTTCCCAAAGGGCAGCAGTTGGGTCCAGCAGCTCCTGCCTCCTGCGCAGAACCCGGGAATGAGTTTTTGGACTGTTGTTTTTGGACTGTTTTGGACATGAACTACACCGGGGGCTGAGTGCAGTGGGCTGGTGCAGACAGAACTCTTGCATGGAGCAGTGACACGGGGCCTGCTCCCAGGCACTGGGCAGCTTTTGGGACAGGAGCTGTGGGTTTAAGAAGGGGCTGTGTCGCTGCTGCAGCCCAGACAGCCGGGATGGCTCACCTGTACAAACCTCGGCTTTCCGATGTGTTGTAAATAATTAGAACCATACTTTCATTATAAATAAATGTATAAATATTCTGCTTCCTGCGGCTGCTGTGGGTGAGGTTTGGAGCCGGAGCCCGTGATAGGGGTGGGGGGGGGTGCAGGGCCGTGGGA
>VZTD01000680.1:67954-82337 GCA_013397725.1 Rhagologus leucostigma
CTCTGGGAAGGCTCGTTCAGAGCTCGGATCCAGCTCTGGGAAGGCTCGTTCAGAGCTCGGATCCAGCTCTGGGAAGGCTCGTTCAGAACGAGGGAGCGAGGGAGCCTCGGGCAGCCCCAGCCCCGCGCGTTTGGGGCTCCGAAAGGACGCGGAGCTTTCCGTGCTCGGAGGAAAGGCCGGGCAGAGCCCGAGCCAGCGCTGCCATCCATCGGCAGTGACTCACATCGCCCTGGCAACGCGATCCGCTCCTGCGGGGAATGAGATAAGGCAGGAGCGGAGCTGGAGGAGGAGAGACCCAATTGTGCCAAGCGCCGAGCGAAAACCCCGCTGGTTTCAGTGGCACAGCCGGGGAAGGTGGGAAGAGAGTCGGGGCTGAGCTTCCATGCTCTCCACAAAACCTTTTCTCTCTTCATGGTTTGTCGAACCCATTCTGTTCGCCCTTTTTTTTTTCCTTTCCCTTTTTATGATGCAAATCCTTTTGTTTCTGGTCGGCTGAATGGGGTAAGAACCTGAAACCCGCCGGTTTTTAAAGGCGTGTGGTGCTGGATGCAGGAGTCAAGCAGAGAAGGATGAAGAGAGATTCCCTTTCACATTTTGCACAATAAGTAGGAGATAATCAGTGACTGTGCGCTTGGGCTGAGTAGTTTTAGCCAGCTGCTCAATAACTCTGGTTATCTGTGCCCTGATAAATCACTGAAAGGTTTGGAACACCCTGATCAGTCACGGTACAGAGAACATGGAAATGAAGGGGAAATACCAGTGTTAAATAAACCTCTGTGTCCTGACTCATTGGGCATCGAATTTGAATGCCTGCACGAGTCACAGGATCCAGAATGATTTGAGTGGGAAGGGATCCTAAATCCCATCCAATCCCACCCCCTGCCATGGGGCAGGGACACCTTCCACTAGCCCAGGCTGCTCCAAGCCCTGTCCAGCCTGGCCTTGGACACTGCCAGGGATCCAGGGGCAGCCACAGCTGCTCTGGGCACCCTCACAGGGAGGAATTCCTTCCCAGTATCCCACCCAACCCTGCCCTCTGTCAGTTTGAAGCCATTCCCCCTTGTCCTGTCACTCCAGGCCCTTGCAAAGAGTCTCTCTCCGTCTTTTTCGTGGGCTCCTTCAGGTCCTGGAAGGCTGCGTTTAGGTCACCCTGCTTAGCTCAACCCTGAATCCCGTGGGTCATTCATCACCTACGGAATCCTGGTGGTTTCTGGTAATTTTGTGTCTTCAGCACCTTCTCTGGCTGCTGCTGGGGAGCGAAAGGTTGGAATCAAATCTCCGGAGCAGAACTCTGATGAGCTTAATGAACTTGTGTGTTCCAGTCCCTCCTTCCCCAGTGTGACTGGGACAGCCGAGCCTGGCGATGGGACAGTTCCTGCTGCACTTGGATTGGTTTTGTCTTTGTCCCAGAGCAGAGCTGGAGAGAGTCAGGTTTTAGTGTTAACTCTGGTTGTGTTGGAGGAGGCACACGAGGTGCCCCAAGCTGTGGAAAGCACAAAAAATTGTGACATCCCAGAGCAGCTGGTGCTGCTCCAAGCCCTGGAAGTGTCCAAGGCCAGGTTGGCTGGGGTTTGGAGCAACCTGGGATAGCGGGAGGTGTCCCAGCCCAGGGCAGGGAGTGGAACTCGATGATTTTTAAGGTCCCTTCCAACCCAAAATCGTGGTCCTGTGATCCTCACCTCTGTGCGCCGAGGAACGCCGCACTGGCCTCCTTCCTTTTCCAGGGTCATCACCCAGCACCTTGTAAAGCCTGGGCTGAAACCTCCTGGTTCCTTGCCGACGAGACGAGACCTGAAGCTCGTTTTGAGACACCTGGAGCACCTCTGTGCTCTTTGCCGCACGGGGAGCTCTCAAGGAGAGCAGAGAGCGGCGTTCAGGCTGGAATCTGTTGCTGGGGAAACACAGCCCGGGGCTATTTGGCCTTTTCTAAAGCCGTGGCTTTGTGCCGAGCGATGTTGTTCTGGGTGCTGTTGATGGGCAGCTGCAGAAAAACAAGCCCCAGAAGCCAAATCCCTGCGCTCGAGGAGGGACCGCTGCGTCCTGCACAGGGCGGGATGGACAGAAACATTCCTGGAGAATCCAGTTTTGACCAGGGGGCCCGGAACGCTTCTGAGTTACAAGCCCTGGAGTCAGATTGCTTCTTTTTCTGCCCGGGTAATGTCCTTTTTCCCCACTTAGATTCAACTTAATGAATGTCCGTTCATGCCAGATTATACCGAATTATACCAAATTGTACCAAATGATACCAAATTATAACGCAGTGTGGGTTACTGAGCGTTTTGGGATGGGCTAAGGCTTAAGTAAAAGGATTATCATGGAATCCTGGAATGGTTTGGGTTGGGGGGGACCTTAAAGCTCATCCCATTCCACCCCCTGCCATAGGCAGGGACACCTCCCCCTGTCCCAGGCTGCTCCAAGCCCCATCCAGCCTGGCCTTGGGCACTGCCAGGGCTCCAGGGGCAGCCCCAGCTTCTCTGGGCACCCTGTGCCAGGGCCTGCCCACCCTGACAGGGAGGAATTCCTTCCCAGAATCCCAGCTAAATCCCCTCTCTGTCAGTGGGAAGCCATTCCCCTTGTCCTGTCACTCCAGGCCTTTATAAATAGCCTCTCTCCATCTTCCTTGTTGTCTCCTTCAGGTGCTGGGTGGCCACAATTAGGTCACCCTAAATCCTTCTCTTTTCCAGACTTGGTTTAATTTAATACTTCATTTGCCAGGATTCTGTTGCGTTTCTTTGTTCCACTGAGATTTACTCTGCGTGTGCTTTTCCAGTGAATTAAATGCACATTTTAATTCATTTAATTAATTAATTAATTAAATTTTTAAAATGCACATTTATAGAAACAAATCCTCGGAGCGTTCAGTGGCGTTCGTGTTGCCCATGGTCAGACACGGCACAGGCAGCCAAATTAAAGTGATTTAATTTTTATTTGCACGCTCAATGTGCGTTAACAAATCCAACATACAAGGTAGCATTACAGAATGTAGGTTAGCTGATAGCATTATGCAGTTTCACACAGGTCGAGTTAGGGTTTTTTGCCTTTTTTCTTTTTTTTTCTTTTTTTTTTTTTTTCCCCACACAAAGTTGTAACTGTCCAAGTTCATTTTACAATAGAAGACACAAGGTAAAGAATAACCACACCTGGGAGATTTTACAGTGAGTCCGCTGTCACTTACTGTCTATTTTATGTTTTTAAAAAATATATATCTGCACATCTTCAGTTTCCTATTATTCCAGAAGAGTGTTGGAGCTACTCCTACCTGCCCGACAGCCTAAGTCTATTTACCCTGAGCATGTTTCCTTGACAAGAAATTCATCTTTCCTTTGCAACTAAAGGAATCTTAAGATCATCTAGGCTTAGTCATGCTTTTCACACCGAAGGGAGAAGGGAATTTTGTTGCTGCTGTTAGTCCTGGTCGGATCTTTGGAGTGGTGCTCAAAGCATGTTCCGAGGAAAAGTCGTGCCAGTTGCTTAAACTGCAGCAACGCAATTGCTTAGTGCAAAAACTAGGATTGAAAGAGATCTACAGCCATTTCCAAGGGGGAACTCGTTCTCTGGGCTGTGGCTCCGAGCCACCGAGAGCCCGAGCTGGAAAGCATTTAAGACACTGAGAAAATCTACTACAACCTCAGGCAGAAATCCTGGCCGTGGGGATGGGTAACGGGGGAGCAAAGTCCACGCTTGTGTCTGCTGAGAAATGGAGCTGCAGCCTCAAGGAGCCACTGCCTGGGAGAAGGGGCCGGTGAGTAAGTGGCTGTGAGTGAGAAAAATCAGCTTTCCAAAAATAATGCCTCGGGAAAAGATGCCAAAGTGGTGGCGGCTCACAAAGTGCTGCCTGTTCACATGGAGCTGCTGCTTCCCTGGTGTCTCGCGGGGAGCCAGGAGAGCCTCGCTCAGTTATTCCCATTTCGGGAGAGAGAAGGTGAAAAGGATCCTTTTTCCAACAGGGATCTAAAATTCAGCAGTGAAGTCCTGTGAGTAGGTAAATGATCTTCATTTTTTTAAAATTATAATCTGTTATTTGCATTCCTATTTGCATCCCACAGGGCTCAGAGCAGACTGGGAGCAATGAAAGGTTTCCTGAAAACCTGGGGCTGTCGAGGAGCCTCTTCGCAAACCCAATCCTGCTTCTGTATTTCCACTGGAGAGCCCAGGAACAATTTTATTTATAATTATTTCTGCTCAATTCACCAACACCACTGGTTACCATGAATTATTTGCTGCCAGTTCTCAACCTTATCTGTGCCCTGGCTGGGCTGTAGCCAGAATACCCAAATCCAGTTCCGTGCCAGGATGCTCTGGTTGCATCCCAAGGCAGCTCCAGGGCCGTGTGAGCACCACCAGATCTCAGGCAGCTGCTGCCAAACTCTATGAACTTCTGTTCCGAATTCCTGACTCTGCAGGGTTAAAACAGCCTGAGGTGCTCAAGGTCCCTCTGGTCACGGCCATCCCTCCACTTGCAGGCTCTCAGGAGTCAGTCAGGATTTCAGGACTCCCCCAAGCTGCCTTGAAA
Organism: Rhagologus leucostigma; assembly: GCA_013397725.1. NCBI lineage: Eukaryota > Metazoa > Chordata > Aves > Passeriformes > Rhagologus > Rhagologus leucostigma. The sequence goes on from VZTD01000680.1 coordinate 72,468, forward strand.
CTCGGGGTCTGGCCCATTTCTAGTGCCAGGCTTTGCCCTGTGCTTACTCCTCTTTCGGGAGCTGGCTCTCAGGTGGCTGCAGGGTCAGGTCTGATGCAAACTGACTCCAGCATGGATGAAGGGAAGCTCTGTGATCTTTTCATGCTCAAGCTCTGCCTCCAAGACCTTTCCCTATCTCAGCTTTGTTTTGCCGTTGAACAGAACTCATCAGCCAGGTAGAATTTGGTATTTCACGTTTAAGAGTTTCCTCACCAACCAGTGTTTGGGTTTTCTTGGGCCCTTCATGCACAGACAGGATTAAATGAAATGAAACTGAGCAGGATTCCCCCAGTTCCTACAGTCTGTGAGATCCTGCCTGCGTGACTCCCACGTGGCAAAAGCAACAGGATCAGTTTGTTGGGGTTTGGATTTTAGAGTCAAGTCTTTGGATGCTGTGACCTCACAGCTCCCCGAGTCCATCCCAACGACAAGGATTTCAGTGCCTGACACGGAATTGTTTCTTCTCTGGAGGCCAGTGCCATTTTCCCTGTATTTTCCTTTTGTGCCAGTGCAGAATTCTAACCCAGCTCTACATGGAAACGCGGTTGGGACTCCCAAACCAGCACAGAACAGAACTGCAAGAACCAATGGGCAGGCAAAAACTAACAAGAAACTAGAGGTTAAACAGCAGAATTCAGAAACTTTGGGAGAAGCCTAATAAAGACAGGCCAGTCTTGGTGAATACCAGCAAAGACAGCTCGGCACGAACACAACTTCCATAGTGACAGATAATTGTATTAAAACCTGCAACTTGATATTGGCAGTTATACTAATTTCAGTTTGTAGTAGGCATGCAATAGCGTGATTACACTGTTATATATATTCGTGGTACCTTTTTTTTTTTTCACTTATTTATTTATTCCCCATCTTTTTTTTTTTTTTTTTAACGCTCCTTAGAATTTTTAGTGCCCTGCAGAAAGAAAAACAAATCTCACATCACTAAGAGAACCAATCAGCTGCTGCTTCTCAACGGAAAGTTTAGTCCTACACCTAAAACAAGGTTTAAGTCTGTCCTAGGGGGGTCAGTACTCGCTCAGGCTGTGCCACTTGGCCACGGCTTTCCTGGGGCTGTCACACACCTCGCGCCAGTGCTCGGCGCCCGCCGCGCTGCCGCTGTGGGCGCCCAGGATCAGCCTCCCCACCACCTCGTTCTTGGTGGTGCGGTCGAAGTCGATCACCAGGAACTCGATGCTGATGTCGGGCAGCAGATCCACGGGGATGTCGTAGATGAAGGACTCGTTGAAGACGGGGTTCAAAGTGCACTTCTTGACGTGGGTCTTCTTCTTGGCGATGCGCTTGCGGCCGTAGTAAACGTTCACCTTGACGTAGGGGTCTGCTGGGGGGAGAGGGAGCAACCAATAACACAGCCCAGGACAGCTCCAGCGCAGGGTGTGAGTCACTGGTTTGGGTGGGAAGGGACTTAAAAATCCCATTCCACTCCCTGTCGTGAGCAGGGACACCTTTCACTATCCCAGGTGGCTCCAACCTGGCCTTGGACACTGCCAGGGATCCAGGGGCAGCCACAGCTTCTCTGGGCAGCCCACCCTCACAGGGAACAATTCCTTCCGGATATCCCATCCAGCCCTGCCCTCTGGCAGTTTGAAGCCATTCTCCCTTGCCCTTCGGCTCCAGGCCCTCACAAACAATCTCTCTCCTTGCTGGCTCCTTCCAGCACTGGAAGGCCACAGGAAGGTCACCCCAAATCCCTCTCTTCCCCACACTGACCACCCCGCCCTTGCTCGGGACACAGCCCAGCGAAGGGTCGAGGCAGTTTCAATAATTTGCAGATGGGAAGCACTGCCAGTGGAAGGTGCTGGGAAAGAAGAAAGTTTAAAACAAAGCCTTCCTTTTCCCCCCCAGCCTCCCCCGGCCCTCAGGCAGCTGCTCTTTATGCAGACACTGGCGCAGGATTACAATCGAGATACCAGGCACTGAGAGCTTTTTTTTTTCCCTCATGCCACACAAGTTTTGAAGCTGGGAGGCCCTTGCCTGGCTGGCACTGCCTCTTTTTCACCTTTTTTTTTAACCCAGCTGAACTGGGCTTATGCATAATACAAAGATCATATAAAAATAAACAGTGTTAGTCACAAGATTCTGCAGGTAGAACATCGCTGAAAAATTTATCCTGTGGCTGGAGACTACACATGCACAGCTTTGTCTTTTCTTCTTTAAAGAAAGAGTAAACTGTAGGGGCTACAGTAATTAAGCCTGGTCTGCATTTGTCTGAATTCCCTCTGAGGTGCCCAGGAGAAAGCTGCAAAGCCAGGGCTGTGTTTGCTCTCAGCCAGGCTGTTACTGAATCTCGAGTTGATTCAAACCATTTCCCCATCATCCTGAAGGAAACTTTGCTAAGGGGATTCAGGAGTCTGAAAATCTGTGAAACAGGGAAGCCAGGACAGCTGCTCTCCCCCTCTCTTCAAACAGCACAAGAACGAACCCAGCAAAACCAACAAAAACGTAAAAATCCAAAAGACCAAGCCAGAACTGTCTCCAATTCTGCTCCATTCTCCGTTCCTTCTCCTGTCACTGCTCCTTGTCACACTTGTCCCCCTCCTCTCCCAGGGGCAGGGCCTGAGCCAGCCATGGAAACAGTGCTGCTCAGGACCATGAATCACAGAATCATGGAATGATTTGGGTTGGAAAAGCCCTCTAGGATCATTGAGTCCACCCTGTGCCCAATCCCCACCTTGTCACCAGCCCAGAGCCCTGAGTGCCACCTCCAGCCCTTCCTTGGGCACCTCCAGGGATGGGGACTCCAAACCTCCCTGGGCAGCCCCTGCCAAGGCCTGAAAACCCTTTCCAGGAAGGAATTTTCCCTGATATCCGATCTAAACCCCCCCTGGCCCAGCCTGAGGCCGTTCCCTCTCCTCCTGTCCCTGTTCCCTGGGAGCAGAGCCCGACCCCCCCGGCTGCCCCCTCCTGTCAGGGACTTGTGCAGAGCCACAAGGGCCCCCCTGAGCCTCCTTCTCTCCAGGCTGAGCCCCTTTCCCAGCTCCCTCAGGATTTTCCAGCCCCTTCCCAGCTCCGTTCCCATCTCTGGACACGCTCCAGTCCCTCCAGGTCTTTCTTGAAATGAGGAGCCCAAAACTGACTCAAGATTTGAGGTCTCCCAGCAGTGCCCAGCACAGGGATGGGCACTGCCCTGGTCCTGTGCCCACACTGGGGCTGGTCCAGCCCAGGTGCCATCGGCCTCCTGCCCACCTGGGCACACCTGGGCTCACGTCCAGCCCCTGCTGCCCAGGGCCGTTCCCAGTTTTCCTCACACCATTGGCCTTGGCCCATGGATCCCATGGATCCCATGGATTCCATGGATCCAGGCTGTTCTGGATCCAGCACGGAGAGCTGCTGCCTCCACAACTCCCTGCCTGAATAAACCAAGCAGGGCTCCCAGCAGGAAGGACCTGGGCTGGTTTGCACAACCGTCTGCAGGTGATCCATCACCTGAGGGTGAGCGATCCATCACCCTCAGGAAGAATTCGAGGAAAAAAGTGCAAACAGCCAAAATCTTCAGCTGAAACAAGGGAAAAGCCCTGCAAGAGAACTTGGGGATCGATTTTTTCCCCACACGAGCAGAGCTGGAGAAAATAGCTTCTACCTGAGAGGCCGGTGATGTCCATCTTTGGCAAATGCCTGGCTTTCAGCACCACCACGGTCATTCTCTGTGCCACGGGCTGGTAGGACAGGGACACCTGCAGCTCCCCTCTGCTGATGCACTTCTGTCAGGGTGAAACAGAGAGCTCGTCAGGACAAGGTGGTCTTAGAGACAGGGGCAACTTCTGGAGCTCACCAGAATTCCCTTTCCTCGTGCTAAATGCCTTAAAAAAAGTGGGAAAATGAGCCACGGGTCATTCTTGGTGCCTCAGGTGCAGAAGGGAAAACACCCCGTGCTCACCTCACAGCTGTGAGCGTCCCCACAGCCTGGAATTCTGCATTTCCAGGAGGGCAAACCTGGTGGGACCTTCTGAGAGAGGAGTGGCCAAGGCTGGCTGTGGGGATCTGTGACTAAAGGGCTCTGAGGGGTTGAGGAGCTCAAATTCCACTGGTTTTTGGTGGAGCTTCAGTGCCTGAGCCCCTCAGGCTCTTCAGGAGTGCCCTGACGGTCCCACCATCAGTTCAGCCCGCAAAGCTACAGGATGGAGAGTAAAAGAAGATAAAACCAGAGCTGGTTTTATCTCGGATCTCAGTTTGTGCATCCTTTCAAAGAGTAACATCACGTGAACACAACATTAAGGTAATTAGTTTTGGTTTCCAGGTGGTGTGTGTTAACTGCCACTGAGCTGGCACTAACTGAGATGGAGTTGAGCTGCTGTCAAGGTGAACGGCACCAGGCAGGGCTGGGAACTCAGTCACAGAGCTGCTGAAACTTCGGGCTCTCTCCCAGAATTCCAAACCTGCTTCTGCCCCATCAGGGACTGGGACCTGGCAGAGCAAAGGGTCAGTGAGGCCCCAAGGAAGGGATTTTTCTGCCTTCAGAGCAGTGGAGCACAACAGAAAATGCCCCATTCTGTGCTCTGAGGGGAAGTTCTGTCAGTGCTCCCGCTTGGCTTAGTGGGAGAAATGCAGAGTGTGAACTCCAGCCTGGAAAATGTTCGTTTTCATTGGGTGGTTTCTTTTTATTTGAGTGGTTCCTGTGTGTTTAACACAAGTTTTTCAAATATCATAAATATCCTGATTTGGGACTCACAAGGACCATGGAAATCCAGCTGCTGGATTTTGCTTCTGCAAAATTTTGGGAGGAGAATAAATATTTGAGCAAGTTCCTGGCCCTGGGAGGGAAAGGTTTGGAACTTTGGCTCCTTGGATACACAAGAATGCAACAGCCAGAGAGAGATTTTTGGGGGGGTGAAGATGTTATTAAGAGTTTTGGGGTTCTTCTGGCTTTAAGGTGTCCCTGCCCATGGCATGGGGGTTGGAATGAGATGATCTTTAAGGTCCCTTCCAACCCAAACTATTCTGGGATTCTGCTTCAAATTAATTTGCAGCCTGTGACTGTCAGTTAGAAACTGTTGGGAATGTTCAGTAGGATGGGACGTAGGCCTGGCTTGGGTCACTGGGTCATTCCTGGGTGTTAAATGCAATTCTGTATCCCAGATTTTGAAGCCTCCTGACAAACTTTGTTCCGTTTTGACCCCGTGGAATGATGCAGGATTTTCAGGCGTGCACATCTGGCACCAGGGCAAATCAATTTTTGATTACTAATAAATCAAAAATTTATTAATTATGCAGTAATTTGCATCCTTGATTAAAATTATTTATATTTAAATCTATTTTCCCCTCTATTTTGAATCTATTACTTCTAAGAGATCCAGTCAATGCACTGAAAAAAAGAAAAATATTAAAGACCCTGAACCAGCCACTTGTTTTATCATAAAAAGCATCCCAAGAACTGAAGAGCAGCCAAGTAATTACCAGAACTCTTGTTTTGCTGGGGTCATTGACACAGAATCTCCTTTAAATAATACTGAAAAAAACCCCCAAAAAGCTAAACACCCCATAAAGTAGAAACATTTCAAGTTAAACAGTGCCACTCTAGGACATAATGAAGGATTTTATAGAGCCCAGCAACGATTTCCAAGATGTTACAGCAGTAAGTGAGCCCAAATGCCTTTTGCTGTTGAACCTGGGAGATGGGCAGCAGAAATCAACCGAGCAAGAGGATTAAAATCTTAAGTACCTCCTCCTCTCCCTCTCCATCCTCCTCCCTAAGCACACAAACATCTGCTCCAGAGTGCTCATCCTTCTGTTTACAACACCAGGCACTAAGAGCGGGATCCGTTTCACTGGGGTTTGTTTCACCTGAATTTTAGATGTCTGCATTTTGTTCCCAATCCAGCCCATCTCAGGTGGGGTTCCTGGGAGCTGATTTCTGCTCCAGGATGAGGGGAATCCCGTCAGGCTGCGCTGACACATTTTACAGCAACAATTCAGATGTAAATAATTCCGAGTAGAGGGGTCTAAACTGGTCAGATGGGACAAATCTCCCTCTCTAAGTGAGGTTTGCAGATGAATGTCCTGTTACCACAGCAGCTTTTATTTTATTCTTTGCACCATCCATCATGACATTCATCATTCCTGTGCCTCAGGAGCGATAAAACCATACCCAATTGCCATCACCACACAGCAGAGAAGCCTTATCATACCAAAAACACGCATCTGGGGAACACCAGGCGTCGTGGCCGAGGATTTGCTTTATTCCTGGTGGTTAAACCACGGATCAAAAGAACTGGGATCAAACACAGGGCAAAGAGCCACACCACACGCGAGTGACTTACTTGTATGTTCCTTTTGAGGATCTCCCTGGTCAGCTGGACCTTCCCAGTGCTCGGATCCACCCCTGCAAGGGGCACCATCACCTCCCCAATCACGTCATCCCGGGAGAAGCGGTCGAAGCTCAGCACGAGGAAGTGCAGCACCAGGTCCTGGAGCTGGCTGTAGGGGATCCCGTAGAAGGTGAAGGTCTCGTCGAACACCGGCTCCAGGGTCTTGCGGAGCACGCGGGTCTTGACACGGTGCCTCTTGTCGGGCAGAATGGTCATCTTGATGTAGGGGTCGGAGCTCTGGGTGTGCTCGTCCATCACGGGCAGCCCGTGCGCCTCCTGGATGGTGACCACCAGCGCCTTTTTGGGGAAGTTGTAGTCCACTGAGAAAGTCAGGTCTCCCAGCATGACGTCGTCGCCCGGGGAAGAGGGGGAGGAGGTTTTGCTCCCTCCTGGAGTGAGGCTTTGATCTGGGCTGAGTTCGTCTCCGTAATCGACTTTGATGGGGAGCTGCTCGACGCGGGGCGCTGCTGCCGGAGCCTTGTCGGAGCCCATCAAGCCAGACTCAGCAGCATCCACCAGGAGGTTCCCCCTGCCCGCCTCCTTGGCCGTGCCGTTCTTGTCTCTCCGGATCCGGTTGATTTTCTTCTTGTTGCTCAAGGTCTCCGGGTAGATGCTGATGCCTTTCAGCATGTGAATGAATTTGTACGGGGGGGTTTTGTGCTTCTTTTCTGCTTGCTGGTGACAGCATGTCCACACAAAGACTGTGACTGAGACAGAAACCACCAGGACGGTGGCTCCAATGAGTCCTGCCACCACGGGAGACACATCTGTGGGGAGACAAGGCAGTGAGGCCCCAGGTGTGCAGACCTACACAGTCCTGCCGTGCTCTTAATCCTGGGATCTGCCTATCAGAGCTTCCCCAGACTCCGCTTCTATTCCTAAATTTGTTTCTCACACTCCTAAGGCATGCCTGACCCGTGTTCCGTGTGCTAAGGATCTCAAACTGTTGATTGCCTTATCTTGCCAAAGCCAGCTCCTGCATCACCAGCATCTCCATAGGAACGCGGGCTCTTGATGTGCAGGAAGCATTTCCTTTTATTTTTTTAATGCCCTGTTCAGAAACGTTACACAATTCTATTTTCACAACAGGGAGGGAGTAATAAATGTGGCCACAATGCTGGATCTGACAGATCCTTTATTAACAATTTTTAAAATACCACTTTGCCCTGAAACGCTTGTTTTGCCCTGGCCCTTGTGGCCGAGGCCAAGGGTAAACGTGAAATCTCCCACGGAAATCCGGTGCCCAAACCGACAGACAGAAAATCCTGGTCTTGGATTTAGGGATTATCTGATATTTTCTAGATTTTATGCCAACTGTGTTAATCAGTAATGGCAAGGCAGAATTAAAAAAATAAATGCCACTAATGTTCATTTTGAGCTGGTTACTTGCTAATGGATGACTTTGGAGAAGTTTTACCGAGGCGCAGAATGAAACCAGCGCTGCTGAGCTCCCCAGGACACTGCTCTGACATCCTCCAGCAGTTCCGAGAGGACTGAAAGGCTGGGGTGGATGGAGGGTGGAGAGCAGATGGAAGAGACGGAGATGCAAAAAGAGCTGGGGTTGTTCAATCTTAAAAGGGGAGGAAAAGGAGGGGATTTTTTGCTGTCTTCAGTTTCTTGGTGGGAGGTTTTAGGAGAGGTGGAGCCAGGCTCTTCATGTGACTTATTTCTGTATTCCTGGTTTTAAAGCCATTTTCTTTTATTTTTTGGAAGCCAGCAAACTAACAACAAACAAGCCCTCTAAGCCCATGTCTCTTCCCTTTACAAATTGTACAAACCACTCCTTTGCCAAAACCCATCATCATGGCAATCGTGGCAGTACCCAAGTGAGACAGCTGGTTTAAAAAAGGTAAACCTGCCTCATTTTCCCCTTCATTCTGTACCTCAAACAGGAGGAAACAATCCTCTAACCTCATCCTTGAAGCTATAGAGAGCACCACGAGTTTGGATTTTCTCTGTTCTCCCCAAATCACCATTTACTGAGGTTACCAGGCTGTAAACTGAGCACCTGACAGACTCAGGGAAAATTATTTTGCCTTCTCCCCAAAACTGGAAAAACCACTTTGGTTAGACAGAAGCCTTTCTGACCTGCAGCTGGAACCTTTGTCAGTGGTGATTGATTCCACAGAGAAACCTGTCCTGGGTCTCGCTGCAGAGCCTGGGATTGAATTAACTAAAGCAAGAATTCAAAATACTGAAAAAACACCGCCCCCAAAACCCAACTTCCGTCTGTTATTTAATGTTCCCTCTTTGATATGAGGTAAATGGTCTTTAACAGCTCGTTTGGAGACAACTCAGCTTAAAAAAGCTTTGGTGGATACATAAAAAAAAAATGCTGAAACTCCGTTCTTATTCTAATTCTTATTCTTATTCTAATTCTTATTCTAATTCTAATAGAATTCTTATTCTATTCTTATTCTCACTTCTTAGTGTGTGTTTTGTTTCTGTTGTGTCCTCACAGAATCAGCTCTTGTACCTTCATTTCCTGCACCTCTGATGGGACAGTTTCAGCAGCAGCACCCGACAGTAGCACCAGAAAGCACCAAATAAATCTTTTCTCCCACGGAATTATCGTAACTCTAAACATTATTTCAACTCTAAACATTATTTCAAGTCTTACATTTGGCTCCCGTGATGTTCTGTGGCAAAGAACATCCTCAGCCTCATGACGTGGCTTGAGGTTTGCTGCGTCCCACCTCATCTCACCCAGTGCCTGTCCGTGCCTCAGTTGCTCACAATCCCCCTTGTCCTGGCTGAAGGCTCCTGTTTGTGTAATCATTCCATACATCCATTAGTCCCATCTCCATAATTCCCCGCACTGGAAAACTACGCTGACCTAAAGCTGCCTAAACCCAGTTTTAGTGAGGGTTTTGCAGCTTTCAGAGCACTCCCCACACCCGGTGGCCATCCGAAATGGCAGCACAGCCCGACACCTCCCTCCAGTAGAGCAGAACTTTGCTTTTTTATCCAAACTTTGTGGAAGGGGTCTTTGTTCCGACGCGATGCTACGATTTGACCGCAACAAAATCAAAAATCACTGAAAACCTCCTTTTAAACCCGGTGTTTGCTAAGGATACCCCAATGGTGGCCAGTGGTTAAATGGTGACAGCACGTGGCTCTCGGATCCCAGGAAACACAAGGTAAGAGGGAAGTAGGGCCGTTGTCCACGAGATAAATGGTGTTGGATGGAGGAATATCCCTGAGTACTTCGGGATTCAGAGGAAATGCAGCGCCCGTGCGGTGCCCAGGGGGCCGGAGGGTGGGAGGGGAAGGTCAGCGGGTGCTGCAGGACCGGCAGAGGCAGCGCTTTGGATGCTCAGCGCTGGAGGAACCCCCGGCGCTGCGGCCCCCGCCCTCCTCAGCCCGGAGCTGCCCGAAAAAAACATCCCAAACCCGAGCGATTCTCGGCCCAACGCCCCCGGGCCGGGCCCCGCACCGGCCGGGCCCTTCGCTCCCCCCGGGGGCTGAGCGGGGTTTGGAGCTTCTCCATCGCCCCCGCGGCGCTCCCGGC